>NMRB01000268.1:434014-478366 GCA_002633025.1 Notospermus geniculatus | reverse complement strand
TCGGACTTCAGAGGGCAGGATGGCAGTTCAAGTTCAATAGGTGTACGTAAGAACTCCATATCTACTCTTTCTTATGACAATGCACCTTTGACTGTCCTTCCTCCAGCACCTCTAAGTCGATGACATAAAGCACAGGTCATGGTAATCATTGCTGGAAGTGAACCTCTTCCGTCCAATTGCCACAGATTGACCATGTCAATCAACCAAGTACCCTGGCACTTGTCTTGCCTGTGTCCGAGTCCCTACATCAGATGCGAAATCGATAAGCCAATACATATTGTGTTAAGGATATCCATGGTAATTATCCTTGTCTGATATAAAGTAAACATCCGATATGTTCAGTTGAGGCCAATTGACTCCCCTGCTGGTTTAACTTCTTTACTCTTCAGTATGACAATGTTGGATGTGTCCTTATTTGGTTTGGCCAGTGGAAATCAAATATACTTGTGCCTGATGTTATTGTCACCTCTCAGTTACATTTACTTCAAAGGCAATCAGAACATCGAAAAGGATGCAGGTGAACAAAGGCAGAGCCTCATGAAATTTGTCATGTTTACCATGGATGGTCTGAAAACATTCTTTGAAAGGATGAAGTTTTTCTTTTAATTTCATGAAATTTTCTGTTTCTGGCATTTGTAGCTCAATCTTCTTCATTAATTCAGTTACCAGTACAGTTACAGCTCCCATAAGATTAGGGTTGTACACTGCACGTTTAGGTTCATCTCGCAAGTTCAACTTCCGGCAAAGCAGACAGAAAACCTATAACCTCACGAGGTGTGGTAAAAAAAGGTGCGGATGCTACCCTGGGCAACACTGTCTCCATGTTTGCGGTTCATGTTACCCAAACTGGTGTATTGGTAAAAGATCTAGTTCTTCTTCAACCTGACGTCATTAAACAATAGTCTGGATGGTACTTGTTAGTTGTTAACAAACCATATATGGAAAAATCTGAAGTTTATTCCAAAACGTTATATGGTCAATACACATTCATTGAAAAAAATATTCTAAAAAATTTAATTTGTGTTATTATTTTTGGAAGAAATTTTAGTAGGGAAACCCCACGCAAATTGCCAACAAAATATATAAATAGACCTAAAATATTCATATTTAGCAACATATTTTCTAATTTGAGAGCATGAAAGTGATCAGCATTTATTTATAGTACACGTTTACGTACTTAGCAATCAATACCTTTAGAATTTTACAAATCAATGATAGTTTCAACTCATATCGATAATATTTAAATTTGATGTATTGGTAATAAAATACAAACTTACTACAATGACTCATGGTTTAAACAAAGGTTTGTAAATGTAATTAGCTTCAATAGATAGGGCAATTAAAGTATTAATTGTGAATCATTCAGATTAAAACAAAATATGTGCAATGATGGTTCAGGGGAAAGTGTGTCTTAATGAACGTCATCAATAAAGTTTTGTAAGGAAATACTAAAATGTGTGAAGGAAGAATGAGTAAGACAGTGAATTTAGATACATCTTGTCAAAAAAAGAATGCGCAAGAAGAAACTGTAAGATCGGCACATGTAACAAAAGAAGTGAAACAAGATCTTCGTTGAAAACTTTCAGTTTGTTAGCATATTGTCAGACTGCAAAAATCAAGTACATTATAGAACCTGGAAACGGCATAATGTTCACTAAAACCAAACTCTTAAATTAATTTCAGCCTCTTGATGACAACTGGAGGAAGTATTTGGTGCCAGCTGTCTACTGCAGGCAATGAAAAAGACAGCAAGTGCCTCTTCGTCAAGCTAAACGTTTCAACTGCGGAAGGTAGTTACAGTAAAACACATTGTACTTGAACACTTGAGGTAATGAGGCAACTGCTTACCACTCAAAGCTCTGATGACAGTGGTAAAAATTCACAGCAGACAATGAGATGGCAGACAAGAGAAATCGACAAACATAGGATGGGCGAAAATTGTTAGTTGCAGCCAACACAAATCCGCCATTAAGAACAACACACTTGAGATATTTTTAAAATGATTGAAAAGTGCTCAAGTGAAATGTCAGATTATCCTTCGTCTCGCCAAGGAGGGGATGGCGCCAATGGCCCAACAATATTGCCATTGAGTGACTCCAGTTCAAAACAAAGCTCGTTTTTTGAAATGCTTAAGTGGTAAATAGAGACTTCTTGAAAAATGCAATTGATATTGAAGATAAAGGGGCTTTGTGCAATAATTGACATCAATGAGAATTTAAGTAGCAAGGATATTTTAATATCAATCAAAGAGCTTTTTGGCTCCGTCACAACTTTGAAAGTTCTTATAAGCAACTTAACTTCTGTAGTGTTTATTGTAGAAACAGATTTTGTCACCGTGCATTTTGATTCGGTATGAAAACCTCAAGAGACTAGAATTATGCCATCGTCACATCTTTGAAAGTTCTTATAAGTAACTTAACTTCTGGTGTTTATTACAGAAACAGATTTTGTAACCGTGTATTTTGATTCGATATATATTGAGACCTCAAGAAACTCGAATTCATGTAACATTGTCATCTTCTAGTATGTATAGATAACATGTAGAATTCCAAGTCTGAAGAGGAGCAGGTAGATGGTGTGCTTTTATTTTAGGAATGTCTTTAGGATCCATATTTCTTGTTTTGGGAATACTGTGCCAGTGTTTTGGATTTATTTCGAATATGACAATAGAATCAAAACGTCATGTATAAGAGCTCCACATGAATGATAACTGAGGGTCAGATGAGAGAGCTCTGCTTCTAACTATCCCAATAGTTAGTTACCAGCACACTAAAAGTCCTTTCTACAAAGAGCTTTGGCCACTTCACCGCGACTACTATACGTTAATTGGTCAATGCTGAGTGGTGTACATTGTTCTAGTGCCCACTTTAAGCCACCACTTGAAATGGTGTAGCCACTTCATAAGACAAAAGCTCGATAAACGGTCGATATTAAACAAAACGGAAGATATCGGTCCAGATGGATGGTAATGAAATGAGTGTACGCTCATCCACTGAAAGATACTTTGTTGAACTAGTTGACAATTTAGAAGAGTAATTGTGAAAGTTCTTCAATTTTACTTAGGGTATGTGATAATGGGTGATGCTTTACACATTAACTCTGCTTCATCTGTCATCAAATATCTCTTACGACACGGCAATCAATGTGGGACATGCAATGAACCACTGCACTCCACCCATGGAGAGCCCCGATAGTGGAGTGGTTATCACGTCCGCTATGGTGCCTTGTACCTTGTTCCTTTGCAAGGGCAAGTAAAAGACCCCATCAAAGTGATGACGTGAGTAGCTTGAGATGGCCTCTTCCTTACCTTAAACATGGCCAATAATCTGGCTTTGGCCCTGATGAAACATACAAATACAATACAGTCCACCCATATTCACAAAAGAAGGTTTAACTGAAGTAATACTGCAATCCTGTGGTTGACTCTCTCACCCACTCGACTTCAAAATAGATTTGATTTCAACATCCAAGAAGCTTCCTGAGTAGACAATAGCAAGAAATATTGGTAATATTAGGAGCCACATCTCAGCAATAAAATGCCAATTTGTGCAATTTTATCATCCTTTTTATTCATAATGATTTTTTATTTAGCATGGTACAATTTTTTTTCTTACACCAATATCTTTTGTCTAGACATTCTCTATATAACTTTTCATTTTATTGAAAGTGTCACCGGTAATTTCTGGTGAACAGGCAAAGGGTAAGAATTGACAAGATAATGCTAGTATCTCTGAAGTGCCCCGCCGAAACAAGCGAGCCCTGATTAAAGTTGATTTCAGCTGACAAGTGCGGCCACGATTGATGAAACGAAGGGGTTTCCACAGAGTGGATTTCAATTTTGTAATAATCTCACACGGTGACAATGACATTGGTGACAGCGAGGTGGCATTGGATTGTCTTGGGTGATTGATAAGACTAACTCGGCAGAGGTATATGGCAAATTTCAAGATTGGTTCAAAGCTTTACTGTCGGTGTCACTTTGAATGAAGAACAAATACGTGACTGTAATATTGAACCAAGAACAGGTAAAGAGCATTAACCCTTAACAGTAGTTGCTTTCAACGAGTTGGAAAAGTTGGTGATTACAGCAGGGCAGTGTTATGATCAAGACAAAGGCTTGTTCATCCGTTAATTATCACACTATTCCAGAATTCAGCAGCACAAACAGACGAGGGTCCGTGGGTTCGATTCTGGTAGGAAGCAATGTCTTTCACCTTAGAAACTCGATTTCTATTTCATATTACAAACAGACTGAGCATGTTAAATTCATCACCTAGAGATGAACCCACCAGCTTGGCTCATCAATCCAGCATGACAGTGGCAGACCATTCCCTTGACCTTTTGGAAGGTGTCTAAATAAATGACACCAACCGCTGTGCCGCCGCGCTGTCAGCTTCATCTGGACCCTGAAAACCCTCTGTGACCATGTGATAGCCACTCCTTGATAAATTGCAAGGTGACTAAACAAATGACACCAACCATGCTGACCCCAGTCTCTAACTCCACCAGTATCCTGAATGCAACCAGACCTTCTGTGACCATTGGAAAGTGACGTAACAAACACCAAGCCGCTACTGACCTCTTCATTTGACCTCAGCCAATCAGATTAGTCATACACTTCTGTAAGATCGTAACTACCAAGTTGTCACACTAGTCACTCTGATTGGCGGTCAATCCCCAAGGGGACTGAAGACAAGAAACAATTGATAAAGATTATCTTGTAAAGATGTGGAAAATGCTACCTATTTGTCTTGATTAATTTTTTTCTTGCCATTGACTGTCTGCCCAATAGGTGAATATTTGACATGTCCCAAGTAACAGACCTGTCTGCAATAAGACCAACTCACGACCCCGAAGACTGAATCCAATTAAGTACAATAGAAATTCAGCTTGTATCCCAATTTTCGAACCCTTCAAGAACAACACTGCTAACACAAATTAGAAAACACACCAATTTCTGATGAGAAAAAAAATTGGCCAAGATGTGAATCATCTCCTAATTGTCATAACATGGCTGCTATAATTTACAAAGTGTAAGACATTGAGGATGACATGCGTTTTGTAATCGTGCCTGTTAGGTTTGGCCAGGAGTGATATGGTCATCTTGGGACCAGAATCAGAAGATTTTGCATAATTCTGATGCTCCCTTGAGGCGGACGACAGAGTGACTGGTGCACGTTTTGACATCCACAGGTGAAGTACAGATGACATACGAGAGTTGTGTCTTATGGCGTGATCTTGGGGGACTGCATGGAATAATTATGGGAGATTAACGCGCAGATGATGATACGGGTGTCTGTTAATCTTGCCTGGTGACTCAGCAAACGGAAGCAGTGCACTTGGTCATAATTGATAATTCTTGACGGACACAAATCTTATGTACCCTGTAGTAATAAACCGTGCCTCAGCCGGACACAGTTCTATACCAGGTAAGATTCAACAAACTGGCAAGATGAGAAAAGGACTTCTAAATGGATGGTCTCTCAACTTTTTACTTCATCACTGCATTCACCCTACATCCCTCTGACAACATCTGAAATGAAAGCAATCTGTAACAACAGTCTTGCTCCAAACACTGCTTGTCATAATCTCATTACCTAAGTGCCAACAGTACAAAATAAATGGTAACATGATCTTTAAGGCACAATACAAAGATGTGCATAAAAGAACAAAGTGTAGCTCTTTTGAGAACTCATATATATACAATAATGAGTAACTTCACCTTGTCGGACTGTGAAGACATTTACATTACGTCTAATGTAAGATTAACAATGTACAGAATATTCTTTGAGTCTGTTGAAGCTGAATGCAGCAGAAATACCCATAGTGTCATCATCGACAACTACATACAGACAGCAGTGTCCGAGTCCAAAGATAGCATATTCCCAAGTATCTTTGTAGTCAGCACAACTTCTACAAAACCCAGGAGCCGAAGTCAGGAAGAAAGTCTTAGAACTTACAAGAGGGTTCTCTATCATATATGAAGCAATAGGTAGGTTGTTATGTTTTTTCCATCTCACTCCATGCTGTCCATTGTAGTATACAGGAAAAGAACATCCTTTGGTAGTGATGTAGTTTTCAAGCTTGGTCCCTTGGCATAATATTGGGAACCTTTCACTATCACATGGCGTACCTGCTGAAAAGCAATTGTCATAAGACTTCCTTTGATCTTAGCCAGGGTATTCTTCAAGGAAACATTGAAAATTGAACCCTTCCTCTATGGGGATAGTCTCATACAAAACAGTGGAATCCAAGTGATCTTAACTGAATCTGCCCCAAAAGACTAGGGCCAGATCTTACATGATTCTCAAAAGGTTCTTTCTTATGACTAACTACATATTCCTTATCAAATGCTTGAACCATCTCTTTTTGAAGATGGGAATTTGGCCTAGTGGTTAAGGCGTGCTGCCCCTGAGTGCTGGCGACTGACGCCCAATGCCCGTGGGTTCGAATCCGGTAGGAAGCTATATCTTTCGCCTTTGAAACCGGTTTCTATATTTCATGATCAAATGCTTGGACACAGAATTACATTTTACTAGATATATTGGCTTCCTTGATGACATTGACACTTTCCTCTTACTCCGGTGGAAATCTTAAGTTTGATGCATGTCCTCTTAAAAACTAGCTGTCTTCTAGGTCTTTCATAATATATCTCAGTAGGCCTACTTGTGTCGCCAACGATGCAAAGTCAAGACAAACAAAGAAGGAGCTTGACTTTTGGAGAAACTAAGCAACAATAACATGTAATTGAGACTGAATTATTTTGAACGTTAATGTGGGTATATGAACATTATATCAAAGCAAAGAAACAACAAGAGGGAGTCCTTGTCACTAATGTTGCAGCAATCAAACAAAGAAAGAACCAACTTGACTTTCGAAGCACAAAACAAAGGTAATCGATACTGAATAATTATAAACATTAATGTGGGTACATGAACTTTATATCAAAGCAAATAAACAACATGAGGGTGTCCATGCCTTCACACTGACCTTTGCAAATGGAGGCAGTTTAAAACAGAAGTGTAGCATTTGGTCACATTCTACCTACTCCAACAGCTCAACGAATGGCAATAAAGGCTTTCATGACCAAGACACGTCAAGTGATATTACACCTTAGCAACAATGCCCTCCACTTGATGCGCTTATCTTACTTCCATAGCCTATTGGTGTATTATTACCGTTCCTCTGTCGAAAAAAGAACATGCTGATTCCTTTTCCAATATCTGCAAGATCCGATCAGGTAACACACAGAAGAACGTATGTTTTCCAAATTTAGACATTTCCTGTGATGTAATGTTCTAAATATAGCTTCGGTCTCCATCCAATAATCCAGAGCGATGGGGAACCGGAGATGAGGGTGGGTTGCACAAAAATGAGACATGACAATTCTCTGCAGCAAAAATACCAACAACTCAGTTTGGTGGAAGAAGATGAGCAGATGACACCCTTTTATTTTCATCCTGTTATGACACACAAGTTGCGCCTTCCATTTTTCACCTTGACGTATTTTGACATTGAATACCGCATTTTTTTAAGCCCAGATGATGATGATGACTGAGAACATGAAATCATAACTTCCATAGATGGGCATCATATGGTAAGATTCTTATCTCACCAGCTTGAAACAGTTTACATTTTTTCCATCAGTTACTTGAATTTTGGCCCTTTAGGGGAACCACCTTTTGGGTCGCACAAGATTTTCATGGTAGGAAGCCACAGGTACTTCAGTGAAGAACCTGAATCTCTCTCTATGCCAGTCATCAATAAGATGATGCCATTCATCAATAAGATGATGCCAGTCATCAATAAGATGATGTCAGTCATCAATAAGATGATGTCAGTCATCAATAAGATGATGTCAGTCATCAATAAGATGATGCCAGTCATCAATAAGATGTTCAGTGATCAACTGAAGAAGAGTTGCAGCAAATAAAGGAAAGAAGTGATATTGTTGGACCATTCCTTTGGAATTGAAAACAAGTTTAGAATGTTTCTTTGTATGTGACAGAGAATATGATAAGGAACTTCAAGGATCAAGAATATAAAGTTGCTGCTTAGATTGTATATTACCATCTTTATCTTTAATTAAAGGACATGACATATTGGTAAACTTCTCTAAGATGAAAGAGGTATTGATGCAATTCCTCATCAACAAGCGAAGGATTAAGCAGCTGAGGGGGTGTTAATTTGTGTTCATTGATTTGTTGCTACTTTTATCATCAGGACTTTGTCTTCATCTATGACATGACATCATGGCTGTTTAAGGTTCTTTAACAGCAGGTAGTCATAGGATAATTTTGTCCTTGAACGTCATTTACTACATTAGGCATCCAAGATAGTTTCAAGGATGACCATAGCTTTTAAGGTTCTTTAAGATCAGGTATTATAGGTCATGATTTTGGTATTAGGGAATGATTTTGTCCAAAACATTTTTAAGGATATGACCATTACTTTAGGTTTTGTAGCAAATCCGACTTCAGTCACACTAGCAATCTACAACACTTGATACACTACTCCAATAAGACATCATGAAAGTGATCAAATACATGTAGCTGTAACAGACTTATGTTGGTTCTAACGATGTGATTAATTAAATGACTGCCACTAATGAGAATGTGAACCCTTAACATGATAGTAGTAGTTATATCAGAAAATCAGAGAAGACACACCTGACATGGTGCAGACTACCTCAGACATAAGTTTATAAGCAACAGGTCTACAATGCTTTTTGAAAATATCTCTGCAGAATACATTATAAAACTTTAAGAAGGGTTAATAATCTTAAACATGCTAACAGATGGAAACATATTAAACACTCATCTCAAATTATTGATATCCGGATGTGCTATTGTACTCCACAAACCCCAAGCAACCCACAGAAAAATAATAAACAAACAGATATAGAAACAGAACAACTTCGTAGTTTGTTGATGACCTTATAAGGAGAAAAACAACCCAGTGGAAAAATCCAATGATTTATTTCATTATTGATTGTTTATTGATTACAGGTATGGATAATTAGTAGATTGGGATTCGAACATGACAGGGAATCGGATCATAGTGCCTCGGGCCTGATGTCTGGTGCTGGAGATCAATATGAGGTTATGGAACGGGAAATATAGGGTGGGGAAAACCTCCATTATAGGACACAAATACATTGTGTACCATACTCCAGGCACTGTTGAACTCCAGAAAGGGGTGTTACAGGATCATTTGAAGAACAGTCTCCAACATTTCGATCAAAGTACCCCAAGCCGAACACTGGCACCTTGATGACCTAGTGGTTATCACGTCCGCTTAGCGAACAACAGGTGCCGGGTTCAAATCCATCGAGAGTCAAACTGAATAAATCCAAGTACCCTCAGACAAGGCGAAGCTGCTTGAAAGACTGCCGTACATCTGGTGATGAGACAAGGCAAATTTTGGGTTGGAGAACATCCACAACGGATTATGAGCAAAAATGCAGTCAGCAGGTTTGAGCATCAAAGGACCTTTAAGTGTCCTCTCATTTGATTTAAACAGTTCAAACGCACTAAATTTCAGGTGCAAACTGATCAATAAGATAAGCACAACTTAAACAATACAAATTAGGGATTTTAAAAACGTTGTAGGTTGAACTCCAGGGACAATTGGCGAAACCCGGGTGCCTACAAATACAATCAATACCAAGCAACTCAAGAGTACTGTAGTCATACATTTTCTATGCACATCATCAGATTTCAAGGCAGCAAACATTACCCTGGGAACCATGAAACCATTAGATGGGTACATGACGAAAAAAGATAATTGTTAACCCTACTTTGATCAATTTTGGACTTTCGAGATGTTTGTGAATCTATATGGTGATCATGAAGAGACTCGTGATGATAAACTTCATGTTTTAGCAACCGGCTTATGGATTCACCACCTGCTAAAGCATTTTTTCTGTTCACTCGTGATCCAGCCCCAGATATAATAGATTTCTCCCTGGGGAGCTGGCCCAGAATCTCACAAAAATGTATCTGTAACATGAAAAAACTCCCATTTTCCCAATAAATTATAACAACAAACATGAAATTTGAGAATATAATTCTATATTCAATGCCACAAAGATACAGCAAGGTAACAATTTCACCCTATATCTTTAGCTTGCAAAAGTACATGGGGTATATCGAACTACGGAAATTGGAAAAAGTTTGTATTCGGTTGAGGACTTCAACCTGGAAGAAAATGAACTACACCACCTAGTGGGAAAATGGAGAATTATGGAGCAAAATGTCACTAAAATTTCTATCAGTGCCCTTAGTTTTAAGTTTTTTCATCCGAACAGCCTTCTAACCTTTGCATTGGATGACATGGATTTTACAGTACCAGAACTATTGCAGGGCTGGAAATCTCATGAAAACTGTACACTTGTTCGATAAACCTTTTAGGGTGTTTCTTTAAGGAGCTCATAGATATCTGGTGGGTAGGCCTACTGTAGTTCTAAACATGGACATTTTCTCATTAACGACAACTTAGGCTTTATTCACATCAAGAAGCAGCATCATGTCAATTTCATATACAACAGAAAAACCTGGCTGATTCATCAGCTCTTGGCAGTAATGGAAACAAAAAGAGTTCTTCTGTTCAGATTAAGTACTTTCAGATGTTGCTAAATACTAGACAATGAAAAGTATCTCTTCTTTATTTTGAGAGCTTTCCATTAGATGATGCAAGTGTGATAAATCCATCCTCATATTGGTAAGCTTATCTGAGACTACTGCTCACAGCCAGACATGTAAAACATACCTTCCAATATTTCGGCTCTCCCCTTTACTAACGTCATCAGCAGAAAACATATCTTTTCCCGATACCAAGAACATCCTTAGCCCTAGACAGATGGAAGGGAATCCCCAACTGACGTCAGAATGATGCGACGTGATGGTGTTCCCCATATCAGAACAGGTTACTAGCTAGATGATGAGGTGTACCTAGTCCCCTGCGTCAGCGACGTGACGCCTGCCATTCCTTCACAGTGATTGGTCCAAGATCATCTTCATTCTATTTTTGATGAGATTTTCTCATTCACCGTCATGGTAACTACGCAACGAAATGAGAAACACCCCCTCGCACAGCCCATATAAGGAAGGTCCTTCACTTGCCTGGGAATAAGAGACAGCAAAGAAACCATCAGGAACACAAAGCAGCTCTCTGATTGGCTAAGTGTCTTCCAATGTACTGATTAAGAAGAACCTTCTTTGGTTACTTTCTCATTTCTCTAAATATAGAAGATTTTCCCCTTGAGTAGGCAAATGTATTTTTAGTGCAAAGAAGACGCCAACATGTCTCGCAAACCAGGAGTAAGACGATTTCTTGTCGATATCATGACTGTTCATCCCCACCTGGGTCTTGAAAACCTTTGAAGTCATTGACTATATTCAACATTTCTTTACTGAACCCTTTATGATCCGTGGAAGCAAAGCGGTAGTTTCTTTTGAAACTGAAGAGGATTAACAGAACCTCTTTATCCAAGACCCATATATTAGCATTTAGCGGGCAAATCAAGTTCTTCAAAGCATTCAGCTCATCACAGAGGCGATAGAGTAACATCAGAGACCATCTTTTCTGAGGCCCTGGCAGAGCTTAGAGAGCCCCTAGGAATCAACACACTGAGGTCGATGTGCTCATACCGGAAGTCAAACAACAGGAAGTTTATTTAGCATCCTCTGTTTACCAAGGCGGCAAAACCCCATTTTCGGAAAACAATGGGACCAGAGCTGCTGTAAAAGGCCATCCCCTCGTAATGTGTTCAGGGACCTCCTGAGCCACGTTAGGGTGGATGTCCTTTGAGATTTTTTGCAAGTTGCCAAAAAATTGAATTTGAAGTTCAGGAGCTGCTGACACTGACGTTTATCATCGGACGAAGAATTTAGCCCTGAATTGACTGGAGAACACTGACACCTGATTCAGACCATCAACAAGCTTTTTTAAGTTTGAATCCATTTTCTATTCCTTGATGGACCACTGGCTCTGTCAATATGCTTTCTACCAAATGATACTCTTAAGGGAAGATACTTTTGGAATTAGGTTAGTAAACATTTTGGGTCTTTCTGTGCAAGAGGACAGCACTAGTAGAGTAGAATCTCACTAATTTATTTAATTGTGACTTCTTGACATCATGAATACGTTTCTAACTTTTTTCTGATGAAGACCTGACAGACAGGTGGTTCCTCTATTGTGAATCTTAATTGCCGACATCCTATATCCTTCAGCAAGATCAATAACTCCATAAAATTGAACTCAGGTAGGCTATGTTTTAGTCTATGTAACAACCGCTCACGTGCAAAATCCAATAGTATCAAAATGGGAATATGCAACAATCGTTGAGACTTCAGATTGAGCCCAATAAAGGCGGAGCTCCTGCTTACGTAGGCATCAATCGATGAGTGAAGCAGGAGAGTTGAAACTGACGTATCTCAACGAAATGCTAGATTTTCAACACCAATGCTCGATAAAAACCTGTAAAGTACACTGAAATGTTGGAGTTCACAGCAACATATTGCAACTTCCTTATTTGGAGATCTTCCTGAATGGGTGTACTCTGTGACAATTAATTCAGAATATTGTTTTCAAATAACAGAGGTTGAACCATCCTGAGATTTATTGGACTCTTTGGCAACATTATCACCAAATTATAGGATATGGGAAGAAATCTGACCATATTAGGAGTACAAAGAAAAAATATAAACACAGCTTCTTTGTATCTAGAATTTCAGCTTATTGAGTTCTGGGGTCCACCATTTGATTTTAGCCACATTTAGCCATAGCGGTCAATCTACCAAGTGAATATTATTGCTGGTTAGTGCATGATTGAAGGTCAAATAAGACAGCCAAGCGGAAGATATCACATAGATTCTGATAAAATGCCAAAAAATATTGTTTTGCGTACCTTGATCAGATGTTTATGACAGAAATCAACTGACATTAGATACCTCACCTTTTAACTGAGAGGGTGTGGCTACAGAAACAGAAATACAAACATGTGCTCGCCAAATAAGGTCTTCTTACACTAAGTAACAGAAAGCTAGCAAATTTGATAGGTACATTGATGGCATTTTCATCACTGTTTTTATTTTATGAATGTTGGATTTTAAACCTTCCTGCCAAATAAGGTCATTCTACTATGTAAGCATCATGTACTCTGTTGACAGACACATCATACACCATAAGAGACTAAGTTTAAGAGTATGGCATATTATCAATGGGATGATGACCTTCAAACCAAATAAGGTATACTCTCACTATTCCACTCACAGGCCACCATAGTAATGTTATAGACTGACAATCAACACTGTGTGGTAGAGTGCATAATTCTTCCAGAAATTCACTGCTTCTGGTTCATTTAGGATGATCAAACGACCCGACCGGAAACTGGTGCCCACACGTCCTATCACTCACTGACTGGCAAAATGAGAAATTTTCTCAAGGATCTCTTGGCCATCTCATTTTACACAACCACACGCCAATGACAATTTCTAGATCATCTGATCCTTGGAGCAGGCTTGATTGCTTTAAGGAGTGGCATCGACCAAAATAACAAATCTGTCACGAAATCATATTAGAAGCCATATCCCACCACCTTAGAGTTACAAATAAACACCAGATACTAATTTTATCCCAAGTTCATGACAAATGTGTCCCTTGAACTAATCAGCGTGCTCATCAAAACATCAAAAACAGTATCAGAGGTGAAACCGGAAACAAGATTCTTTGCTATTTTGGCCAAAATGCACTTCATCCTAAGTGTCAGGAAAGACTAGTACACTTGGTAAGACAAAAATACTGCACTGTTGATCCATTGAAAACTGAAACCCTGAAAAGCACTTATATGTTTGGTAACCAATATCGTGACAAGAGGACATCACACAATGCTGTCTTGTAAATTTCTATTCGGTTCTTCACAACTTGAATGTCATAAACAACATGAACAACGAGGAGTTCCTGCAGTCATCTATATGAAGACCAAGCTATTTTTGGAAGGGAGGAGTTTGAAATGCGATTCTTGTGTGCAATTTTGGGCATCCGACGACAGGAAACGTTCCTGTTTCAAGAAAAATTCTGTAAAACCGATCCTTTTACATGACCCACTGCTTAAGAGTAAAATTCCCATATAAGGGAGTGTGATGGTCTCGAAGTCACTGTTAGATACTAACAGGAACCTACAGGTTGTGAACTGCATGGCTGGTTTGTAATTTTCATTCTCAGTGACAAAACGAATGGATTATTATCAGCTATTTTGTCAAGCAAATTAATCTAATGACATCTAACAACCATGATGGCGCCAAGGTGTCTCATATTGCTTCGACTTCAAATTAGCAAATCTATAAAATCAATTACTAGTTTGTACAGTTTTTTTATATTCAGGTGTGTTTAGGTTAATTAGTAATGTGATCTCGAAGGTCATTAGTGTGATGTGATTGCAGGTTAAGTACAGATTTGTATTTGCAATGATTTGGTGTTCTCTTTGGTCACCTTGCAATGTCCCTCACCATGAACATCTAGAGAGTGAGTGCAGTATGAGTCACTCTCACCTGTCAACCATGAAACCTAACTCACCACCATGGCAGGTTGATTAACTACAGCATTTTAATTAACTTGCCCACCTGCCTTCATTCTTGTTTTCCTCTCATCCAGGAGACATGTTTACAGATGAAATTACTTTGGAAGAACAGGTGTCTGAAATTCTTTGTGGTAGATGTAGCTTTATTTTCATTCTTCATCTTCCTTAGGAAGGCCATCCTGCAGTTGTTGTGAAGGTCATCATGCTGCAAAACTGGCGATCATATCAAATTGGCAAGAACAGACTAAACAGACTGCTGAAGAAGCTATACATCCAGTAGCCTAACTGGAAAGTGTAATGAGCATGGCCGACTGCACAGAAAGTCCGAAAGTGCTTTCGGTGCCTGTCGGCGGTTTAGTTAATGGGAAAATGCATTAACTGCTGATGGGCGACGGTGGCACAACTATCGGACTTTCTGTGCGGTTGGCCCAGGGTTTTCACCATTCTAATTCTTGGTCATTGCCTGTGTTATCTCGTCATGAAACTGTTGCATTTCTGCATTAGACACTTCCCCTCATCACTGCACAAGTCACTCATTTTATGTGACTTCAAACAGGTGTGGGAGTGTGCAACTATAAATTCTCATGTTACCACATCAATCCCTGACATTGAACTGTAGCATGCAGGCGACAGTCTTGAACACTTCACACTCAAAACCAATCGCTGAGAGTGATGAGCGATAAGTTCAATAAACAAACAATCCCCTTGGCAATTTGACAAAAATCGATACATGATTACGTAGCAGACATACTTTGTGTGCTTTGAATCATATCATATTATTAGTAGGCATTCCCCAACAGAAGTGCACTCCCAAACCTTGATTTTTAATACCACAGCATTGAATGACGCATATTTCCTCTCTTCATTTCAAAGACACACCGGATATTGTTTTACTTTGATATGTGATCATTTACAACAAGATACAGTTTGATGCATCACAATGAAGCCTATATCACTAAATACTACAAAAGGTGTGCTTCGTTGTGGCTGAGACCTTGAAATTGTTTTGCATGTGATTTTATGATCAAGGAGTGATCCATTAGCAAGTAATATACGTGATATATTCTTCAAAGAAAGCCAAATTCCACGTCTGTTTGTGTTCATCACATTGAGCCATGATACTAGTGAAGTCACCAATGAGATTGTTGGTGAAAATCGAAGGTCAGAGGATTCTCATATGTGGACTGATTGGTCCCTTGGTAGATTCAGTACTACAGTGACATGCCACTGGGCTCCCATCAATTGAACCGTCCACACTGACATCATAGTTGTTCAAATATTGAATTCTCGGTTGATGTTACAGTCCATGAAACAATCAGAATGTTGGTTCAAGTAGTGTACTGTGAGCTGGTTTGTTTAAATGCACCAATTGTCCTGGCTATGCCTGCACTGTTTAGGCCAAAACATCCTCTTATTTTGTTTCTAAGAACCCTAATATTGCTTGTTTGTAGCCAAAACTAGAATTCAGTAGTTTCAGTAGATCCAAAATCGATCAGTCAAGGGATCTGTAACAGACAATTCCCTACAGGGTATCCCCCACCCTGACTTTCCACCCCGGACATCTGTCCCCTTTGGACATCTGCCTGATCCCCAAAATCTGTCCCCTAGGCTTGATATCATCATGTCAATCATATCGTATTAATGAAACTGAGAATCCCAGGGAGAATAACATCCCCCAAACACCAGAAATATTGGTGAAGGAAGATTTTCAACAAGAATACTGGGAGGAAAGAAAAAAGTTTGGCCTTGCCGTGCAGCAGGATCTCCTGAAGTCTCTCAAACACCATAAATAACCAGAAAAGATAAATAAACAATATGAACAGGCAGTGTTTACACGACATCATAGCCATTGTTATGAAAAGAATGATGATGCATGAAGATAAATTGGTCTGATTGGTTTTTCTTATTGAATCCATTTGTCTAGAACACCCATTGTAATGGTTACTGGAGCCTATCATAAATTTGTATTTTTGCATCATCTGTGATTTATCTATCACCAATTGTACTTATTGCCATTTATATGACAAACTAATGGGTGCAGTATCTACTACAGATTGTTAACTGAAGTCACACTATGGGTGCAATAAATCTGTAATCATCATTTTGATGATTGCCAATATCCTAATGGTGAATGTCTATTTCTGACTTCATGTACTACCATTATATGTGATTGTGTACTGTCACAAGCTCATCACAAAGACAGCCATCGTAAAATCCAAACCTGATGACGGAACAATTGCTAGTACCACATACATATAGGCCTATTTTGAAATACATTGCATTTGAATGGCAACACAAAGTAAAATTCACTCTGTTGGCATGAAATTGAGAGGAACAAAGATGCATCAGTGGTGGTGAAGCTGCCATTATAAGCAAAAAGGAAGGCACACTAACTTGTTCAGCTGTAAGGAAAGAGAACTGAAGAGGGGAAAAGAACATATTGTAAGGTTCCATCAGGGGCAAATGCTGAGGAGATGCCACGCTTGAGGAGGAAACGTCTAGTGAAAAGAGAAGCACCAATAGCATGGTAGTCAGGTAAACATTGTACATGTAACAACAATCAGATGCAACCAAAGAAGAGGGGAACATTAATCCAGAAGCATAAAACATTCAGAACCATAAAATTTTTCAACCAGAAATTGACAACAATTCTGTGAGTAAATTTACAGCTGGTCCTGCTGAATCCGCTATGATACCATCAAAAGCGTGAGTAATGTTATTAGCAGCAACATTGCCAATTGTTGACATTTTCATTAGTAACCATTGCTATTAGACTGGGCGATGGAGCTGGTCATTTGCTGTGTCAACCAACGGTTGGTATATCCCTCTCCATCAATCATTTGTTTGACTCATGGGACAGAAACTCTACATTTCACTGCTCAACTCTCACGGAGACACCACAATGCTAAACCATGGTTCTGTAGATTACACAGGAAGGGACAAAATATACATTTTCCTGCCACAATAACCAGAACAGAATGTAGGCCTACTGCACACACCATTATTCAAACCAGGGTACGCCTAGGCCTACTTCAAGGGACAGAAGTGGCCCAAGCAACTGACAACCAACGTATTTTGTCTCAAATGCTGATGTTTACTGTATTTTACTTCTTGCAATACATGTTCGAGTTAGATTCTCATGCCAACCAACTAGTGCACAAAGTTTTAATGTCGTCCAAACTAGTGTACCCAGGTTACGGAGTTAGGATGGTTAGTGTTGACGGTTAGGGTCAGGACTAGGTTTAGGATTAGGGGAGGGGTCAGTGACAAGGGTTGAGGGTCAGGGTTGGGTTAGGGTTAGGGGCTTGGGCTAGGAGTTAGTGTGTAGGATCAGGACTGGACGACATTCACCCATTCAGCCCAACTAGTGTGATGACGACATCAAAAGGCGTAAGAGGAGGCTGCCAATAGGGTCTTTTGGAAGAACACAGATCAGGGCGAAAATAGGATGTTCTTGGAAAAATAATAAAACAAACTGGCGATCACCTGATGATGTACAAGAGACTAGCTGCAAAATGACACTCAAGTTGTGGCAAGTGTGGGCAGCCACATTTGGAGCAGCCCCAAATGGAAACAAATACCTTGGTGAAGCAAATGTTTTCACGATGCGGGGGTATTAGTTTACAAACGCATCGAACAACAAGACGCACCCACAAAACACACCCGAAAAACTTGTTTTGCACATTGCTGTCGATATTTGCTAAAAACATCTTTGTGTAGGCTTGAATTCCTGAAAGTAGTTCAGCCATATTGCATTTCACAGCAAAAAGGAAAAGAGTGAATTTATCAGACTTCCGGAGAAAGCTTACGTAGTCGATAGTGGACCACAATTTTGGAAGCTTAATATAATTAGTTAACTCAGAGGATGTCAATTTTCACGTTCCAAAAATACATCAACTCAGGAAACCCAACTGACGCAACCATGATTGAAACACGACACCAATGATTTTTTTGTCAATAGAGGGGACAATTCATTTTCAATGTGCCATCATCGCTGTTGACGTTTGTAAATGGAACCAGCAGATCTATCTTTACAACTTTTTCAATATATCTCCGAGATAAAAATAGATAGCTGGGGAGAGATGAACCCTTTTGAATTGAACTGGGAGCAGAGGAGTTGGATTTTATTTAGCATCCATATATCTTCCTTCTCTAAGTACATCTGCATTCTGAATGAGTGGGTTCAGACAGGAACACAAAAGACTCCAGAGTGGATCAACAGGAAAATGGAGTTGTAACTGAGAGGATAAACCTCTATTGAAATATAACCAAAAGACTTTCTTTACTAAATTTACTGTGGCAGAGTGAATTTTTAGCGAGCTGAAAATCTAATATACGAGTCTGGGAAGTGGTAGGTGTTGCTCTTTCTGAATGTCTGACCTTTGGATCACAGAAAATTCAAAATGTTTGAATTAACTGAAGTCTTGACACAACTTTCAATGAGGTGACGTCAATAAGCCAAAAAACTATGCTTTTGCCAAATATAGATTCTCTGTGAATGATCTCTTTTCAATTTGTTCAGAGGCTTTTGATCTTATCACAAGATCAGACTTTCACACCAAATTTTACAGTTTGTTTGCGCCCTACAACTTTGGGTCGGAAGAGAACAACTGTCATGAGAAATGTCAAAGGTGGGAGTTCATTTAGATATGTGACCCTCCACCACAAAGTCGCTCTGAGGTTGGCAGGTTGGGACCTAATCACCTGTCAATTTCAGTATTGTCTGACTGTTGTGAAGTCTGAGTGATTCCATTTCTTTCTTTATCTCCTGCTGTCATCTCAGTATGTTTTAGGCTCATTTTCTGTGGAATTCTCACTGTTTTTGTGATGGAGGGTCACATAATGTGAGGGATGTTCAATACAATCTTCCTGTGCTTCAGGTTGTAAATGGACACTGGGCATCTTTACCAGGTGGAAGAATACCCTTCTCATGCACAACCTGAGGATTAAGAGTCCCGTTGTTGGCCTCCTATCCTAACAATCTAGGCCAAGTCATGCAAGGAATCTTCTTGAGGCATGCAGAATTGTAAAAAAACATGTCAACTTTTTTCAAAGTATAACTGACCAAACTGAGCCTCCTGTCAGAGCTGATCCAATCCTGAATCTCTTCCAAAACGGTGAGGGGTAACTAAGCATTCGAAGTGATGAAATCAGACCAGCAGTTGACAAGCAAGCCATGCACATTTAATTCTTTCAGTCAGAGATTGTCGTTTTAATGTACAAAGTAACAGAAAAATACGAAAACGTTGGGTTTTAAGCAGGCTGTGCTTTTCCTTTAATGCAAAAACATATGGTACTTTGGCCAAGGGGTCTCAATCCATCAGAAGATGAAGTGTATATAACACAGCATCAATATTATGAAATAGATTGAGAAAGTGAGATTCGTAGTATGTTTGGCAATACAAGCAGCTTACAATAGAAGGCTCGAAGATGGCAACAGTGGTGCACATGGCCATGGAAATTAATACTATTCATAACTTGTATAAAGAAGAATACTTCTGTTTTTTCCCCACAAATTTGTTTGACGAATCAAATACCGCTTAACTGAAATATTCTTCAAGATTTACAAAATTGTACCCTCAATATTTACATTGAAGTCTGGATGATGTACTTTTACAGTTTGACAATGGACACCAACAAAGAGTTGAATTTCAAACACATGCTGTATTGCATGGATCCGAACTTGATCAAAAGTTGGTCATGTTTGCCATATAAGTACAAGTGTAACCCAATTCAACATGTGGGTTGAGGCGGAAGACCAGAATCCAGGTAGCTAGTGTACAAATCAAAACTGAACACACCCTGATCAAAGGATCGTAGAAAAAAATTAATAAAATTGCATAGCTGGAGGCAATGCTGTTTTTAACACAGACAGTGTAACAGTGTTATAGCTGAACCTGCTCATTATTGGCTCAGGTTACCAGTCTACCAAGAGGGGAGGTTTTTCATCAAAATTTGACGACTGCCCACATGCATTTCCGACAATAACAAAGAAAAACCGATCATGAAGTAGTATACTCTCAGATGATGTCTATGGTTCATGTTTCAGAATATGACCCACCTTATCCGGGTCACAACGACTATCAAAGTGGGTCACAGTGACCTATATCCGGGCATTAGGTGGGTCAACCAATGATGCTGAAGTAGACTCTTTTCGAACATTTGCAATACAACTGATGCTTTCTCTTGAGGCAACACAGGTCTCTAGACAACCAGTTCACTGGACCCAGATCATGTCCTGGTCGAATTTTTTTCCTTGGTGAGAAAGAATTGGGTTTCAGCTCTTGAGGGGAACTGCCCAGCAACACAACTTAGTTGACTCAGAGGCATAATAAAAAGAAATAACGTAATCCTTTCTGAGGGAAGAAACATCCAAAGGACAGTCTCTCTTGAGATCGCTGCGACAATGCGATAAAGAATGATTTGACTATTGTCCCTCTGAGTGAGTCCGAGGATTCAACATAATCTGTCCCTGTGATCAAAGATTCTGACTGACCACCCAGGATCTGCAGGGCTGCCATTATTCACAGAGTGATTATGGCGAAAATCCTGAATAAGAGCCGTACAGATCTTCCAGGGGTCACTTCAGTTGGGGATGAGGGGAGATAACCGAAAATCACATGAATTATACAATATGCAACACAAAGAAGATATCACGCTGGCCACTTCAGCAGGTTGCTTTGAAGATGGGGAGGTGATATTGGAAGCGGATTTGTCATCTGGCCACCTGAGTTAGAGAAGCACAAGTGGTGATACAACCAACGGTTCACCTCATTGGGAGAGTTTGGTCAAAGTGGCGTGGAGTGGGAGATTTGTTCAAGATGGGTCACTGATTATGCTGCTGTTCAACCACTGAAGACCAGGGGAGGCAAGACCACATAGCCTAACTAAGTTTGCAGGATTACTCAGACTGATTGACGATTACAAATCATTTGGTCGCGACTGAAGAAGCCAGGCTTCGAGAAGCAAAGTTGCAACTTCTGAGAACTTTTCAGAAACTACTAAAGGGCGACCAAACTTGAGTAATGAAGCAGAAGATCTGTCAAAACTTCAAACTGACCAAATAAAGATGAGGATTAGGAATGGAATCACGGCTGACAATGGAAGGCCAGCCATTCAATCAAAAGGAGTCAAAATGTCAATGGATAAGCAGAATGACAGACCAGCTAATCATTTTGAAATTAACTCTGCTGAGTAGACCTCCTTTTGACACCTCCGGACCAGACATCTATCTTGGTACCACCCCCATTTATCAAATTGAACTGTCCACGCCACTCTCGTGACATTTTCCCAGGGAATCTCAACACAGCCAATGATGGAAATAGTTGGGAAGTCTGGGACAATCTGCAGGGCTGAAGAAGTTTTGATTAATTTGAAGCAGCCGAGAAACACTGTCCCAAGATGAAAAGAAGTTTCACATCAGGAAGTAACCAGTAGTTTATTCTATTTGTTGTCAATTTCACAACATACACAAGTCAATAGCCAGAATCAGGTGGTTTAGGGTACAGGAAGGGAAATCATCCCCCTCAAATTTATATCAAAGGTCATGTTTTTGCGCAGTTCACCTTCGTTGATGGAAAACATCAATATTCAATGAAATGCACACCGAATCAATTAGGGGTAAGATGAAAGGGACATGGAATGATAAACAACAACATTCAAAGGGATTCAAGCACAATGTCTCCTTAGAAGTTCGAAACCACGAACTAAATATAATTTTTCCAGTCTATATATTGATCGCAAGAGACCTCTTGAGAGTGCAACGTTGACAACCATACTGCTGCCTCCTGGGGATAAATGCTGGTACTGAAAATGTCTGTTTTACCCAGTTTTCCAAATTACACATAATGCCATCTAGTGCTGTTGAGCTGTACTAAAGCTTCGCTTTTGAGTGAGAGTATGTTGAACTTGGGCTGTCAGGATGGAGCAGTGGAAACGTCGGTGCCTGTCACCTCAGAGGTTCTGGGTTCAATCCCCGGATGGACCCACCCTTCATGCGATAGATAGTGTTGTGAGGTTTTCCGAGTTCTGTCATGTATGTTGTCTTTGCGGCTTGTTGGATTGTTTCCCGGCAGCTGCGGAGTCTAGATGAGTGAGACGAAAGCAACAACTCATGCTCGTCCAACACGATTTGGAAAATTGTTTTGTTTTATTGTCTTTTGTATGTTTTCCATGCTAAACGAGTCTAAACGGTGGAAAATAAACGTGACAATATATTCTTCCAAACGTGATTCGGCTGCTTTCTGTTACGTTGCATAACAGATACAATGAATCTCTTTCACAGCACAGGTTTTTTAGGCAGTCCGATTTCCTCTTGCTGCATATGAAATCTGCCCAGTGTTGCCTACTCTGTAGGCCGAGAGCTCAAAATGCCATATTTGGCTCATGATTCAATATTTTTTTGATCTGTAATGCCGANAGTCAAAATGTCAATGGATAAGCAGAATGACAGACCAGCTAATCATTTTGAAATTAACTCTGCTGAGTAGACCTCCTTTTGACACCTCCGGACCAGACATCTATCTTGGTACCACCCCCATTTATCAAATTGAACTGTCCACGCCACTCTCATGACATTTTCCCAGGGAATCTCAACACAGCCAATGATGGAAATAGTTGGGAAGTCTGGGACAATCTGCAGGGCTGAAGAAGTTTTGATTAATTTGAAGCAGCCGAGAAACACTGTCCCAAGATGAAAAGAAGTTTCACATCATGAAGTAACCAGTAGTTTATTCTATTTGTTGTCAATTTCACAACATACACAAGTCAATAGCCAGAATCAGGTGGTTTAGGGTACAGGAAGGGAAATCATCCCTCTCAAATTTATATCAAAGGTCATGTTTTTGCGCAGTTTACCTTCGTTGATGGAAAACATCAATATTCAATGAAATGCACACCGAATCAATTAGGGGTAAGATGAAAGGGACATGGAATGATAAACAACAACATTCAAAGGGATTCAAGCACAATGTCTCCTTAGAAGTTCAAGCCACGAGCTAAATATAATTTTTCCAGTCTATATATTGATCGCAAGAGACCTCTTGAGAGTGCGACGTTGACAACCATACTGCTGCCTCCTGGGGATAAATGCTGGTACTGAAAATGTCTGTTTTACCCAGTTTTCCAAATTACACATAATGCCATCTAGTGCTGTTGAGCTGTACTAAAGCTTCGCTTTTGAGTGAGAGTATGTTGAACTTGGGCTGTCAGGATGGAGCAGTGGAAACGTCGGTGCCTGTCACCTCAGAGGTTCTGGGTTCAATCCCCGGATGGACCCACCCTTCATGCGATAGATAGTGTTGTGAGGTTTTCCGAGTTCTGTCATGTATGTTGTCTTTGCGGCTTGTTGGATTGTTTCCCGGCAGCTGCGGAGTCTAGATGAGTGAGACGAAAGCAACAACTCATGCTCGTCCAACACGATTTGGAAAATTGTTTTGTTTTATTGTCTTTTGTATGTTTTCCATGCTAAACGAGTCTAAACGGTGGAAAATAAACGTGACAATATATTCTTCCAAACGTGATTCGGCTGCTTTCTGTTACGTTGCATAACAGATACAATGAATCTCTTTCACAGCACAGGTTTTTTAGGCAGTCCGATTTCCTCTTGCTGCATATGAAATCTGCCCAGTGTTGCCTACTCTGTAGGCCGAGAGCTCAAAATGCCATATTTGGCTCATGATTCAATATTTTTTTGATCTGTAATGCCGATGATAAGTCAGCCCATTGTAGCTCTTGAATCATTTCTTTATCACTGGAGGCCAATATGGGTTGTCAGTATCATTGCCCAGCACCAAAAATAGACCTGACACCCACGGGCAAGTCCCATTCGTATGCTTCACCAGGAAAACAATAAGATTCGCAAGTTACAAGGCCAGTAAATCACAGCTGCTAGTCACAGTTATTGGAAAAAGTGATTTGTCGCTGTAATTGAAGAACAATGTGTTGCAAGACATCCAGCCAGCGAGGAACAGTATATCATTCATTCTCTGGGATATTACCAAGTATGTCCATGTTTGATCAGGTCGTTACATGCTTACTGTGGTCATTACACACCAGGTTTCAGATTGGTTGGCCAAGGCAATATGTTGTTGGCCATTTGTCACCATGAACTGATGAAATCTCATGGCCAGACTCTTAAATCATGTTCTAGTGGGTCGGGTGCACTGATGTGGAAGACGTCTGGACAGTCATAAGGACAAGGATTTGTTTTGTATTCATGTAAGTTGGCAAAACTGAAGCAGAACTTGTCTCTGGATGTCACTGATATGTGGATGTTGTTGGTTTCATTCCCAAACAGACACATTTACAGTACGTTGCACAACTGACCTCCCTTTCGCGCCACGCACCATCCGCCTTCCACATGCAGCGTCATGCGGGTATCGTCCTCATATCTTCCGCAGACGTCGTGCGCCGCCGTAGAAGGCACGCAGTGAAGACAACAGCATTCACCCGTGACGCACGGACGTCACGCAGAAGAGACGCACGACGCACCCGTACCACACACAATGACCTGAAGCGTAGTTTCCGCGTTACGTACGCAGAAGGTACGCAGATAAAGGTAGGTCAATTGTGCAAAGTACTGTAGCAGCATGAATAAATATCAATATATTGTCGATATTTCAGGACACAAGAGTTGAACCTACTAAAGGATGAGTCGAATGCACACAACCACTAAAAATTCAGCAGCCACCGACAGTCAGAACTCTGGCACATCTGAGAAGAACCAGAGCAATTACAACAGAAGTTTGACTGATTAGTCTGGGTGTGAGAGGATTGGTGTGCAAAGACAACTCCTGCAGGGACTATTTCAACCAATGCACAACTGTATATCTACAAAGTTCCTGATTTTTAGATGTTTTGTAAATAAAAGAAAAACCTGTTGTTGACTATCTTTTATTTGGAACATCATCAGAGGTGTTTTGATTGTTGTTTAGCACGGTATTTGCGATTTTCCAATAAATCCAGGGTATGGGTACCAATCATGTGGGATGCTGACATTTCATGTTCTAAACCATGAAACTTGAACCTTTAACCTTATTTTAAGCCCAGTTGAACATGGGAAGTGCTGACATCGAAAGGACATAATTTGGTCCATTCACATCACGCAAAAACTCCACTGCACACCTCCAGGCTGCAGGCTGACCAACAGCAGTGACTCCTGGTGTTGGAAGAAGGAAGTGATTGGTGATGAGAACCACCTCCACCAAAGCAAGGAATACTGAGCCATCTGGAGACCGAGACACAAAGGAAAATGTCATTTTGACCTTACATGTATGATGAGAAACAACAGGAAGATTATCTAATCCAACAGGAAGATTATTTAATCCTGGCATGTAAGCTAAAGCAAAGACAAAGAAAGCAGTTAATCCTAAAGCCGATTTCCAATTTTCCACGGTGTCTTGCATTAAGCTGTAGCTGTAAATCAAGATGAATACATTTGTGAATATTCATATACCCTGAAAAAATGCTCTGAAAATCAGACCATTTGTTTCACTTTTTCATAGGATAAGCTTTCGTTGATTGAAAAGTCCAACAATGCATCTTTTTCTCCTGTCAAAATAAACTTACAACACTGCTTTCCTTCTCCTGACAAAACCACAAGCACTAAATCTTACTGCTTTTTACTACGAAAAGTACCAGAAGAAATTCATTATCTAGAAAGCTAATAACTGTTAGGAAAACACGAACCTCATTTATTCAATGTTTCACATGATTCTCAGAAGTACAGTTTTTACACCATCATACCAGTAATTTCTTTACTATTTGGGTTCATGAGATATATATTTTCCTGTCCTGTGTACATGCACGTCTTTATTGAGAATGTGGCTGTGTGTTTTTACAGGATTTAACCAATGATGGGTCAATAAATGCTCAGTTCCGGCCCTTTTCAATCACGTTAACATAACAACCAATCTCGTATCGTGACTATACAGGCATTAAATCTGAAATGAATACAGACCAAACAGAAGAGTGATCCCTCATCCAATCATGAAATGAGGACAGGGTCATGTGAACAATCACTCAGGGGTAAATTTTTGTGCTATTTTCTAAATACAAATTTTCATCATCAGCAACTTGCAATTCTATCCCGTGTTTCAAACAGCCACTAACAACTGTTGCACTCAGCACCAGCAGAGGAACATCAAATGAAGAAATACTGACAAAAAAAAAAAACTCTAAAATTCACTGAGAAATACTAAAATATTCTATGACAAATCACGTATGTTGATGAAGTGACCACCAGAAAAAGGAAATTCAGATATTTAACAATCTGTGAACCACAGCAACTTTCTGATAAGAAACAAAAAAACTTCAGAGAGAATGTTTTTGCTATAGCTTTCCAAACAGTAAGTTGGTAAGTTATCAAATTTGTCATCAGACTCCAACATTCCAAGAGATGGATAATAAAATTTTCTCAGCTCCATGGATTTCTTGTAACCTATTGTGTAGGTGTACTTCTAACGCAACAGTCAAGTCCCGAGGGAATTTCACATCGCAGACACCGATACCTCCTTAAAGTGCATTAAGTAGCCTTGGGGACGCGGTTGTTTGATTTCATTGACAAATATAACAGGAGAAGATTTCGCGCAAATATCACCGAACTTGAACCTAAATAGCCATGACAAGAGTACAAGTGCGCCGAATTCCTCCCATAATGCAATTGTGGCCAGGGAAGCGGGTGAATCCTGAGCAGCTTCTTTGCATAAAACTATAACATGGTCTATTTATTGAGTTTGCATAGTAAATAAAACCTTGTTATATATGTATGATGTGTAGCTAATAACATTTGTAGTTCAGTCCCTGTGGAGTGCTCGAGACTGACAACTGTTGATATAAGTAACGAGCAGTGAGAATTAGTTAAAGGTCCCATTCGGAATTGGTATGCATCATATGCGGGCAAACCCGATTGAGGTAATCACGACCGGGATCTTCTGATTCCGTGGGGTATTGAAATTATGAGAGTTCCACTTGTGGAAGAATGTTGAAGAAATCAGGTTACCATGACGACACATCATCAGAGATGGGAAAAGAAAGTTGTGCTTTTATCAAGAAAATAAGCCTTAGCTACTTCATTTGCTCAGTGTATTCAAATTTTTCTATGCTGCATTGTATTTTGAAAAACTAAGGAAAATTGTCATTTGCATCCAACAGAAGGAGATGAAGCAAGTCAGAAGCAGCTGTTACAGGGGAAGAAGGTAACTGATATTTGTAGCCTAACTAATCTTATTGCAGAATACAATAAGCTTGTTATCAAGAGTGCTCCATGCTCCGTCCTCTGTAAGCAACAGAACAAGGGCCAGTGGTCGATCGTCACACAGCTTCTACTCTCCTTTTGGTCCAAAAGAAAAAAGGGCCAAGGCCTTCGAGAGAGAAAAGGGCCAGATCAACTCTCTGACCAGTAAACCAGTCTTCTGCCACAACTGAAGTGAACCACAACAGACATCAACTGTGGGAGTCTTATAACTAACTCCCACAAACTTCTCAGAAAATCACCTTCAGTGTTCACACAAGCAACACCAAGTCATACCCAAGCAACCGAAACATGATAGCCTGCTAGATATCTGCTCCCACAACTAACTTTCCTTGCATGTTTGAGAGGAAGTGCCACGTCTTATCGAAAAAGGGATGCCAAACCAGCCATGCTCAAGCAGGCGAGACGTGATGGCATGTCGGATATCTGCTTATTGGATCGTGGTCTTTCTTGTCTAACGGACCACCTGTCGACAGTCTTCAACCGAGATCTATCTAATGGAACCAAGATTCAATATCTTTTTTCCATGGGAGTAATAAATTTGCCATCGCTGGTAAATCAGTTTCTCATGACAGATTTCAGAACTCAGCTGATATCTGACGTAACCTGATGCTGCCATCGGATTGTCATCGACTGTATGACAGTGGTGATCCTGATTAAAAGGAATCGTTCAGAAAGTTTTCACTCCTTGAATGTCTTGAACAAATCCACCTGTTGCCATCAGCAGAAAAGACAATGAACTGCAAGAAGCAACTCCACTGAAACTTACCACCTGAGAGTGTGATGACCTGAATCCAGAACCAAAATTCCAGGAAACTGAACTCCACTCTGAACTGTCTTTGAAATAGACCCCTGAATATTAAATTTTCAAGCTCATTAAACCCAACGCTGAAAAACTCGCTCACTGCCACGGAACTTAAGGCAATCAATTTAAAATAAATGGAATCGCTCTGACATTTCATCCTATAATCGGTAGCAATTTCCGATCACGGCCTATGTATTGCATGACATGGGGAGAATTTTCAGGATCTTACGAGGGTTTTCAGTCATTGGACAACGCCAGGACCTTTATTAACCCACTATCAATCCAAATATCTAGAGCTAGGATCTTTTTATAATAATATGTCATCATGGATTTGGCAGATGCAACATTTCACACTCTTCAGTGCTGTTCGATGAGGTCTGTTAAAGCCCCACTGTATTGAATGTGAAAAACGCAAATCATCGCCGCGATTCTCGCACGACGTCACGACGTCAGCGTTCAACGTTTTGAAAATATCGTAAAATTCAATACTGTGGGGCTTTAAGCAACACCCTCTCTGAATACAAATGGGCAGGCCAAAGGTCCCATTGCACAGATACACTCAGGGTAGTGGTTGCGCCTGTTGCACAAAGGCAGGGGAATGTATTATGCATGAAAGATGAGTGTTGAAAGAAGATTACAAACCTTGCAATTCATCCATAAACCTCAGCTCTCAATGCTATATGAAGTAAGTATTTCACCGACCACCAGAGCACAGAACCAGATCACAAAAAAGAATGAAATGGTATCAACACGATACCTTGTTAATTTAACGCCACTTCAACACAAATGCAACATTTGCCCTCCCAACAAGTTCGATTAAACTAAACCAGCACAACTCTCAAACAGTAATTACTTCATTAAAAAAAGTAAACTGTTTAATTTTCTGGAATTGCCTTCGGTACCAACATTAAAGGACATCAATAGCTGGCAATTATCATCAGCAACCGGAGCATACGACCTCCAAGATCACGCCATGGTAAAACAGCGGCGGCAAGTCGGAGGTAATTAGAGAATGACATCTGTTGGGCATGTCACTGTGGTGGTATCACCTTCTAACCAGTTGAGTATGCGCGCAAGAAATCAGTAAAGATGGGTTTGGGAGTGGCACGATTGGGTTCAGGTCTGTTTGTTCTCAAAGGTCAGCTCTGAAAAATTTGTCGCTGCAGCCATGATTAAAGGTGCCTCTGCATGATAAGTACAGCTTCAAGAAAGACAAATCATACCAAGTAAGGAACTGGTTTGGGAGCTATGTTCCTACCCTTGAAGACACATCCAAGTCAGCCCTGCACACGTGTGCCAGGACTTACAATGAATCTCTTCTGTTAGATGTGGGAAACTCTTATGTCACTTGCATATGCACACTTGGAAGGCGTTCAAGACCGAGAGTGTACTTGAAACTTGGCTAGAACCTCAGCAGACTTGGGATGAATAAACAATCTGTGCATTCAGAGCAATGGAAGAGACGCTCCCTTTTAGATGTGGAAGACTCAACTACAACTGTGCTCCAACTCAGAATTTTTTCTAAAAGACCCACTGGAAGGAGGACATTACGCAAATCCACCTGTGGCTGGTTGATAATAGCGAAAATGAAGCTATTGGTAGAACTAACGCAGGTTTTATGGATTATAGAAGCAATGATTGAGATGGGTATTGGTGGAAAAAGCATAACTGTATTTGTTGTTGCTGAAGTTTTTATCAGTCATCATGGATGACTCACGCTCACCATTTCTGGGATTAGTTTTATACCTTTATATCGCAATCAACCAATGGGTTAAAACACCTGTAATTGATAAATCAATTACAATGGGAATTCGACCGTGCAGTTCTCTGGAGTCATTAATGCAGAACAAGACGAGCTTTCAACATCAACCGGCTTATGGATCCACTGTCACAGATGCGGATTGTCACCGGCCTGCTACAAACGCGGTTGCATTCTGCTGTTGACTAATGGTATGAATCATCAGCTTAATAGAAGACACAGGTGGTTCCTTTGACAGTCAATAGAAGAGACAAATCTTTAGCCGGGATGAGTGCGCAGCAGTAATTAAACAGGAGCAAGGTATCAGTGGTTTTTGCCAATGAGCAGAGGCTAACAGAACTCACAGGGAGATGCGTAATGCTCTGCACTGAATAACATTCCTGGGCGGAGTAAAAGCTGTCTTTGTTGGAGAGTTGATTGGGTTGTGCAAAAAGCAGAGGTTGGGTTGCTGATTGCCAGGGTAGCGTACAGGATGAGCTCTCAGCACCAACAAAACCTTTGCCATGTCTTTCTTCCAGGAGTCCCCAATAAAGGGAGGAAGATGAAGATTAGACCGCAGGATGTTACTAGAAAATTGAGCTTTTTTGGATGGCGCATTACTATGGATGGGGAGCATCGGGGTGTAGAGAAGTTCATTCCCCATTTGTAAGGCAGAACAACCACCATGAATTGCTAAAAAAAACTTGGATATTTACATAATGCAATCTACACAGAGGCAAAATGATTTTCATTATGCAACACATATTGACTACTTCAACAAATCTGAGGCTAATATGGTCATTGGAAGCATTAATATGCCCCCTGGAGGAAACCTGTGCACTTCTAAGTGACTTCCCACTAAATGACGGGAACCAAAGAATTGCAAATAGGCTCCAGCAATACACTCACAAGCAGATACTTTGTCTTGCTCACAGTGATGAAATACAAATATAAGTAGCTATATAAATCTACAAAACAACCTGAAATTCATCAAGATAACGACCTTATTCTGCGGTACATAAATACAAAGACAGAACCTAATTATGGGCAACATGTGTGTAGAGGGAGACTACCGACAAAATACACCGACATGATCATGTTAGCAGAATGAACATCGCAGAATCATCAACGAACATCGCAGAATTGTCACGTACAGCAATTAGGTGGACTATGTAAAGAAATGGAACACGGCTTGTTCAAAGGATACCAAAGATAGGATTTACAAAGGCTATCATATTGAAACAGAAGAATGGATGGAACTAACTATGAAGGGATGAAGTTTTCCAACTCAAATTACCAAAGCTCTCAGGAAAAAAATTGCAGTGAAACTAAGCTGAAACCAGACTTTGGTGTTTAATTTTAGATAGTTCATAAAACAGTATGTGTTTCAACAGTCATTGTATAGAGAGAGACAGGCACTGTTTGTGAGCGAACTGTTTGTTCCCTACACTGTGACCACTTTGCCTGGCAAGCAACTACCAAAGAATGACCAAGAAACACAAAGTCCACAACAGCACCCAACACCATTTAATCTTCTTTGGCATTGATCAACCTTCCCTAATACTGCACACATTTTGCCTATCTCGGATGTAAGGATGCATTGATTGGTGTTTACGAATAACCGCCCGAATGGAATTACATGTCCCCAAATCAAATGTGGTTTCGGAAGATGACATGCAACACGATGGTATTACCAGTGATCAATGCAAGACTGGCCACTGGATGTGGGCACCCTGGAGTCGAACAGTGTGTATCGGTGTGATCGATGCCATCTTGGCTGTGTCGGAGTCAGTCTGATGATCGAAATGACAATAAATAAGCCAGTATCGGTATGAGGATCCAATAAAGATGCTGACAATCATTACTGGTTTATACAGTTGAGGTGAGGTTCTGTGAAGGGGCTCAGGAAGGCGGTCACCAAGAGATATTCCATTTTTATGTTGCACTTCTAGTCTGTTTCAACTTGCAACTTCTCCACCGAAATCATGTAATTTGATCCAACAGAGAACCCGGTACTGGGGTAACATCCAGAAAGTTTACCCTATGGTTTTTTTCTCTCGGAATCACATCATGTGCAAGGTCTCCATTTCTTATTAAACTGGTTACCAATATTGCACCCATCAATCGGAAGTCCTTGTCCATCCAAGCTGCGATCCTTCCCAATTGCATGTCATACCAGAAGCAGTAGATTGAAACATCTGTTGCATGAGACACCAATGACAGGTGATGCAGGCTGAGCATGTCATCACGCCCTTTCATCCAATTATTGCAGACGTGTTTGGGTTTCTTTCATCAATCTTGGTTCCCTGTGTTAGGGAACTGACATGTGGATTTGCAGTGCTTTTTTATGAGTTACCATATGATTTATTTCTTGTAGTTTTTCTCATGCCAATGTGATTGGATCGTGTCAGCGGATTGACATTTCTATGTCTGAGTACAGATGTTTTTTTGAGTGGCATATGAAGGAGCTTATAAGAAAACACAATCATGGTTTTTTACTACGTTATACAATAAAATGAAAGGGTCCATGGACTATGTGCTCACCTGAGTGAATGTACCAAAAGAAAGAATAACAAGTGTCAAGTCAACTTGTTCCAGGGCAAATATCATACCTGGTCATCATATCTTTTGTGGTATTGTTCATGAGGTATGAGTCTAAGTACATTTTGCAAGATGGACGATTGGCAGCCATATTTGAATTCTCCAAGGTTTTTGAAAAGGGCATCAACAAATTTCCTGATACAAAAAAAATTACCAAATATGTGGTCGACAATGAGCAGCATTGGCATTCTCAACATTTGTATGAGAATATTTTACCAAGCAAACATGATAAACGTGTCGATAAAAAAGCTCAACACTGTTATCAACCCCATGTTATATCAGGCTATTTGTAATACTCTCTGCTAAGCCATATTGTGCTCGTTGATTGCTTTCGACCCTAAGGATTATGATATAATGATCTTCTTGACATTTATGTGATTAATTGACCACTTGGGTGATGACGATCACAAAGAATCAACAGCCTACTCCTGCCACTGCACCAGCAACTTGCTGGATAATAAATTGGTTGCTCGGATGAAGCTGCGTCTTCAGATAAGATATGTTCATTGCTCTTCTAATGTGGAGCTTCTCGAGCATAAAATGATCCTTCAGAATTCTTTGCAACATAAAAGAATCTTAGACACTTCCAATCAGAATGTTGTGGGTCAATGCAAAACAAGCCCTTTCTGTAAAGGCAAGTAAGAATTAGCTCACACTCCGAGTTGACATGGCAAGTGCAGTAGAGTCTTGGTTCCTACATACAATCTATTCCAACATATTTTGAGTGTGCAACTTGCTCAGCCCGGTTTTCAAAATCATCAGGCTTCTCCATCGATAGTCGCCGAAAGTTAAGTTAAGCAACAGACAAATATCGCCTAACTTATCATCAAGACCTCCAAATGAAAGGTTGCAGACCCCAATCAGATCATCTGATCTTTCAATAGTTATTCTAAATCTAGTTCTACCACATAATCATTATTGATCAGAAGTTTATCAGAATCAACATACCCATTCAATATCATTCTAACTTGATTCAGCTAGAACATGACGCATCCTCCAATCTCATCAGTTGTTATTTTGTGGTGAAAGGTTCCTAAATGCAATCTTACATGAGTCAACACACACACCAATCTCCCTTGATAGAATTCAAAACATTTACAGAGATATCTCATTTTGGTCAGAAGTTCTCATCTTCGACCATTTCTTCTGCAAGCAACAAACACATAGCCTAAGCGTAGAACTCACCAACAGTATGTGGAAAGCACTACTTTCCATACACGCTCTCTCTGTTTGAACTTAAAGAACAACAGAACATCATATGTATTACCAAACAGACTGGAAACTACATATGTATAGTTTCATTCATATCATCTCAGCATGTATTGTTCCAAACAGCAAAACATATTCAGATGGAATCATTGCTATTAATGAAACTTGACAACAACAGACTGCAACTGAGTCAATGTAATAATATTTATTAATCAAAAGATAAACTAAGTCGTTGTTCCACCGCTTTATGAGCAACAGCATGTACTCGAACCAAGTTGAGCGGAAGTTCAGAGTAAATATAACAACTAACAATCACTCAGTTTCTGAACAGGGAAACAGATAATCAACCTAACTTTAGTCCATTGCTTTTCCAAATACCGGTACAACAAAAGTTTGAAACTTTGAAGTCGTACATCAATATAATATGATAGAATTACAGTAACAAGGCGNGCCGAGCGGCAGAGGCGCACGGACGGCCGGTATTTTCAAGTCCCCCTCCGAGGGCTCCGGGGGACAATAACAACTAACAATCACTCAGTTTCTGAACAGGGAAACAGATAATCAACCCAACTTAGGTACATTGCTTTTCCAAATACCGGTACAACAAAAGTTTGAAACTTTGAAGTCATACATCAATATAATATGATAGAATTACAGTAACATAGGCTCACTAATACAACCAAATTACAGCAACAAACTGATGAATGCATTCCATTTGATCTGTTTGCTTGGTATGAAAGGTTCCGTGACCAAATCCATCACGACTGTTTATCAGTCCTGTCATGCTTTAATTGGACTCAATAAGACGTCCCCGTGGTGCGCACACACTTCAAGTATTTATCAATTATTCACATGGTTCGTTCGAGTTGATTTCCAATTCCGGCCGGCTAATTTCATTTCGGTGACATGTCCTGTTCGCAACGATGAATTTCAAATAAATATATATGAGCTCATGAGTGATGCTGAATCGTGTAATCCACTGATGGATTCAAATGCTCTGGGTACTTGATGGTTGTTCAGAATGGATGGAACGGTCAATGGAATCATTCCTTGATCCTCCGATGGGTATTCAATCAGAGAAATGAATTCAACCCAAGCTGAAAATCAATCCACAGTGACCTGTAGCATACAATGTCTCTCTTCTATGAATATTAGAAATGGTAAAACCAGTCAATAGAATACAACTGGTTGTTGTCAGGGATGAACTGGGCATGCCGTGGCAACTGGTTTAGTTTTCAGTTTTAGTTTTAGTTTTCTGATCCCTGGAACATGTTGAGTCAGAAAAATATGACGTCTTTCCTATTTATTAACCAGACTGTTCTGCATTTAAGATAATGCAGAACAGTCTGGTGTTACAACTTCATCTCCAGACAACCATCCTTGAAACACACAAAACATTTACAAAATTTATCAATGTCACCAATCGCTGCCTCTGTGTCGCCCATAAAAACCTATCTCAGCAGAAGTGGAAATGACACTTTACTTCTTTCCATTAAGGGATCTTTTTCCTGAAAATAAGGAAATTAATCCGTGGTCGCCACCAAAACATGTCAAAAACCATGGCTCTTATTTCCTGCCAGATCATTAATTACCTTCTCAATAGTTTTTTTTTGTCAGCTGCATTATGGAAACTTAATCCCAGCAGCCAAGTATTTTTCAATATGGAGGAGTTTCATTCAAGTTTTCAAGAAAATTTCACTTCATGGCAATAAATTTTCTAGGCCAGTTTGTTGCATGATATTAGATGAAGGTTTTCAGTTTTAGCAAGATAAATAAAGATTCTGACATGATATCAATCAGATTGGCAATGAACGTGTGTTTCTTTTAACTTAACCTTATGTTTAGTGATGAAGAGTTATTCAGTGAGGTCTCAATGTTATCTTTGCTGTTCTATTAGTTTACCATAATTGCAAGTAATTAGAATTGATTTAACAGAAGTTTATTTAACACTATTATTTTCAAGTACCTCATGCATTATTGTAACACCAGACTTGTTAAGGCCTAGAAGACAGCTTTGATGAGAAATGATGAGAAAAAGCAATGATGAGAAAAAGATGATGGCCAGAATAAAAGAGCTTTGCCAAGAATGTCCCTTTTACAACTCTGCCATTGTTCACTAGATCATCACATGACATTCTAATGGTGGTCGCATCTTTTTACACCACCACCACAGAAAACATTAATTGGTAAAAAACAACCCCTGATGCATTCATCCCATCATCGAAAAAAGCTGCAGAAGAAGCATGCATCCATCAGATTCCCTCGAATCATGCAATCAACAGGTTTTTCCTTTAATGCATCAGCATGCATCTTGAAATCAATGCCCCTCAGCTTGATTAAATGGTCCAATATCGACTGATAAGGATGATGGACATGTAATTTCCGTGCCATTATCGAGATTGGGTGCTTTTTGCCACCGTTTACTCTCCGCATGTATACACGTGTCTATTGATGTTGTTTTCAAGTTCACCGCTCAAGAGCAACAGTTCGATGATTGAGGGTCATATCACGACTGCAAACATGCCTGTCGCATGTTCCATTATTGCAGTGCTCACGATATTTACTCAGCAAGGCATTTGACATGTGTACCTTATTTATGAATATCTGATATCAAATTCAACTGGTTGAATGCTAACTAAAAGCTTAAAATGTCACACGCAGTCGCTGGGGACATGGCTTCTTTCATGACAGAATAGGCAAACTACAACACTGGAATTAAAAGCAGGACGAAGTTTAGCAATGTCAGCCCATTTGCTATTAGACCTTCATTAGTAAAACAAACTGAAACTGGAACTGACGCTTGTAGGTAAGAACTCAAAGATGTGAAGGGTATTATTAATCTGAAACAGTCTGACAAAAATCCAGGGAAGGCCCCTCATAAACAACATCAAAGAGTACCCTGTATTGCAGACAACATAATTACTTCTTACTAAAACACCTGTAAATGCATGGCTTTGAAAGTTACTCTCAATCCAATCCGTAAGTATTTCATCAAAAAGCCATTCATCTCACATCATCAGCAAAACAGCTAGGTGACGACATCAAAGGAACATTAGTCTGTTCTGAATAAAACTACAACTATCTTTTGAAGGATGCACTTTTCAATACATGAACGGAATTATCTTTCATAAAACTTCAGTACAAAGGAATTTTGCACGGTATCATTGTGTCCCACTGTGCAGAAAACAATGATAACATTACGGTGAGGACACACTGACACTCAAATCAAATCAACACTCCAGTTATCTTTGTCTTGTGAACTTCAAATGTGATCAAACGACCGAGATGAAATCAGCCGGTGTGAGCATAAAGCTTTTATCTAGAAGTATTTCACTCCCTTTTCCAAGCAATGGGGATCCTCTACATCAATTTGGAACTAATTACGGTGTCACCGAGAGTGGAGCCAACGTTGATTCGCATCACCAACGACAAAGTTAGGGAAATGGGTAGGAAATGGTTGTCATTAGGAGACCAGATGCTGTCACCCAAGACAAGATCAGTGTTATTGCAAGGTGATGAAGCAACAATTGTCACGTGAATTGAGTTATCATAGGGTACTTGCTCGGTACAGCAGGGTTTGAATGTAGCTCGGTACTCGCAAGGTTAGGATTTTGTCTAGACTGCCAAAACCTGCAAGTATTCGGTGTCTCCAAGCAACCTGTTGCTATAAAAGCTCATCTTGGGCAATTACTAGTGGAGTAGATTGACTTCCTACTGTGCATATAGACACATCTCTCCATTCCAAACCAGTAAGGTTGACACAGCCCTTCATCATGTAATATGATTGACTTGAGGATGGCATGCTGATGAACATGCAGTTGAACCCTGTAATGCTGCCAGGCTGGTGGAAGTCAGGTCAGAACACCAAGTTGCATTGCAATTCCATCTCTTGGAATAAGTGCATGTACCAGCTCAGCCAGTTTTCTCAACTCTTTTTGCTTTAAAAGTGACAAGTAATCTGGCCAGTTCTGGAACTTGTTCTGAGAAAAGTTCATTTCATTGCTAAGAAGATGAGGAAGACTAAAATGGCTTAGTATTAGTTTAAATGGAAGAAATGCAAACAAAGGTTTAAGTATGGGATATGTACATTTAGAAATGGAGACAGCCATATTGGCATCGAGAGATGAGGACAGTATTGTGCGAGTGGGCAAGTGTCGAATGTAGAAGGAAAGTTTTCCACATGATCATTAGGGACAATCACATTGCGCTACCCAAAGGCTACAAAAAACTAGAGGCCTGACGGCCTGGATAGCTACGCTGGGCTGTCACACAATTTAAAACACATTCGGGGGCTGTGGTGTGTTCGTTGGTAATAATGAGCATTCCGACCACAAAATTGCTTTAGAATCTGTGACAACTCTCGAAATTCCCGTCTTCAGCCAAAATGATCGTGAATACCGTGCGGCCCAAAATTACACGACTAGCTTAGTATTGTGGTCTTTAAGTAGGTCAGTAGGTCATGAAAGTGGGTCAGATAGAATCTATAGTCTTCATAATCTTCAGTTTGATAACAAACACTACAACCTAGCTCTAGCAGTCTTTAAGTAGGTCAATAGGTCATGAAAGTGGGTCAGATAGAATCTAGTCTTCATAAGCTTCAGTTTGATACCAAACACAACTGTCTTTAAGTAGGTCAGTAGGTCATGAAAGTGGGTCAAATAGAATCTAGGCTTCATAAGCTTTAATTTGATACAACACGACTACCTTCGCTCTAGCGGTCTTTAAGTAGGTCAGTAGGTCATGGAAGTGGGTCAGGTGCCCTCACAATAGGCTTTCATACGAATAGGCTTTCATACGTTTCGCGTGGCAACCCTAAAAAGTGAGATCAACACATTTACCACACTCTTTGGGTCGTATTCATAAAGCGGTTCTATCGTTAGAACCGTCTTAGGCCGGTTNTAATATGATTGACTTGAGGATGGCATCCTGATGAACATGCAGTTGAACCCTGTAATGCTGCTAGGCTGGTGGAAGTCAGGTTAGAACACCAAGTTGCATTGCATTTCCATCTCTTGGAATAAGTGCATGTACCAGCTCAGCCAGTTTTCTCAACTCTTTTTGCTTTAACAGTGACAAGTAATCTGGCCAGTTCTGGAACTTGTTCTGAGAAATATTTCATTTTACTGTAAGTTCATTTCATTGCTGAGAAGATGAGGAAGACTAAAATGGCTTAGTATTAGTTTAAATGGAAGAAATGCAAACAAAGGTTTAAGTATGGGATATGTACATTTAGAAATGGAGACAGCCATATTGGCATTGAGAGATGAGGACAGTATTGTGCGAGTGGGCAAGTGTCGAATGTAGAAGGAAAGTTTTCCACATGATCATTAGGGACAATCACATTGCGCTACCCAAAGGCTACAAAAAAAACATTTCCAGAGAAACCTGTAACAATAGTCCAATATCCTGAACATGCTCCCCAATTATTGAAGGCCATGCAAATCTCGATCAGAGCCCCACTTGTCAATTTTCTCCAACTTATATTGACATTTTGTCAGGGACCATGATCGAGTTATTGTTATTCAATAGGAAGAGATAACATGAGTTTGTTGGATGCTGAAAGGTGACCGCGCTTCAGCTATCAACATTTTGCAAAATCTTGCGATGAACAGCAGAGAAAGCTAATTCTGGTGGTCAAAAAATGAAAGGACCCAAACAGAGATGATCCAGATCATTGATTCCTGGGGTGTGCGTGGCATGCTGCAAATAAATGAGTGGAACAAAAACTGCCAAAAAAAGCAGAGAAACGATGGTTCTACCCTCAGCAAGGATGGCAATTAGGCACAGTCCTGGTCAATGAGTGAGGTTTGTCAACTGCTGTAGTTTTTTTCTGGGCCAACATATTCTCAACATGTTGTAAGGGCCATGCAATCTGTCATACATCTGTTGAAAGGGCACAAAACCTTCACAGTAGACACCAACAAGTGTTTGTATTCCACACTGCTGTAACCTTGTGATTGATTACAGCCTGTGGGTGACATCTCAACCAACCCAACCAATCAGTCTTGAGAACATTACAAAATAACACAAATAATGCTTGAACATTTGTTGCCCGTATCAGTCTTGCTTCGGGCATGCCCCTCAGAGCACAGGCAAAAACAATTCAATTAGGAAAGGTAGGGCGGTAGGGCGTGGGTACAAGAAGCAAGAAGTAAAAACCCAGGAAACAACAGTTCAGGAGTCTTTGATGAGCAAGGACATGAAGGAATGACCACTGATAACCCTAAAAGCTAGAAAGTAAATATGGACATCATCTACAAAGACACTCCTCCACAGAGCAAACCCAGACCTTCATTAATTAACACACCCTGATGTTAATGCTGCTGAGCCCATCTTATCGCAATCAGTTGGCGACCCATTGCAATCATGATTAAGCGACACGTTGGTTAAAAGCAGTGTGGAAACACCTCGCTAATCAGCCATGTTGTTGTGAAGATGTTGCATGCAAGTCTGTGTCATACGTTGACTGATATCTATCTTGCTTCACTTTAATTGGGGGTACCAATGTCCTGTGTGATATGAAAGCACGTGGAAAAGCATATTCAAGAAGACGAGAACAAAGAGTATTCAACAGGCATCGACCAACTTCTGAGGTCCAGTTCCATGATCCAACGTTGCAGCAATAAGTCCTCTGTAGCAAGGTCGAATGAATGAAAAAGAAAACCACTGACCAATTGAAGCCAACTGATGTAAAGAGCCTTGTACTCCTTGCAAGAGTAAGAACAAAGAATGCAAGTAGAGGGTTGAAACTTTCTTTTGAAGCAACAAGTATACTTTGAAACAAAGTGGAAAGGTGCCTGCATCATGGTCCAGGGGAATTATGTCCACCATATATATCAAACAAGATGCTCGCCAGGGGTGTTGACCATAAAGGTTGACTTTATTACTCGCAATAGGGGGTGGTTCCTAATAGTGGATGACAATGACAAGTGATGTGTATGGCGCGAGGTTATGACACTTTCTGCCTTATTAGTAAGCAAGAAGAAGGGGAGATGAGACCTTGGAAGTATTAACCCATGATTTCAGAATCTGCCGAACAATGACCAGAGTGAGGTCTGTAGATGATTGTGACTGCCACCTTTTCCGAGAACCCGTTCAAAGAGAATAACAGTGAAACAGCCTCGATGGCAACAACAACCCTTGATGAATGGGTCAATGACAAGAAGTTACCTCATGATTACAGCAAACCAACCACAAGAGTCTGATGTTCCAGCAGTTCATTTGTTCACTATGGGCCGTATGCACCCAAACGAAGATTATCTTGAACTCAGGTTGCGCCACAACTTTTCCATTGTCACATCATGCCCTGGCAAACCTGAACAATTGAAAAGCTGTGGCTCAACCTGAGTTCAAGATAATCTTTGTTGGTGCATACGGCCCTATGTGTTAAGCCGTTCACCCAGTTCAAAACGAATGACAACCTGTTGTGATTTTTTATGGTATCCAGGTGAAATGTCAAGATGTCGCACACTGTGATTTCTTATCAAATGACACAATCCCTCAAGACACGAAATGTGAAATATCCTGATGTCACGCAGGATCAGTACTTGGCAGTTTGTCTCCAGGCCTGAAAGTAATATTTCTAATTTAATAAAATCAAGACGCTGAGTTGGTAAAAAACGACCGCAGACACACGGATCATCGAGCTTATAAAAAGTCTCATCATGCAAGCTAATTAGTGTGTTGGGTTTCAGCGTGTTGTTTTTCTGGATGGACTGCTGTGACTTCAGAGCCTTAGGAGTGTGTTCAGTTTGATAAAGAAGGTAATGTGTTATTGAGTGTGCAGATTTTGTTCTTCTCCAGCAGTTGATTCAATGTTACATTCATTTTTTTAACTAACTTTTTTCTGGCAGCATAGGGATCTGAAATACCTTCTGCCCTCAGGAAAGTGGTGCTTTTGTGCAAATCATCCGAATTTTTTTATCATGTCAATAAGGGAATTTATTGTCAATAGGTGGCAGCAGTGCACTAGCGGTCCTGAATTGCACTATTCCTTTCAATATGAAATTGACATGGGATTCAGTGAATTGTTTTCAATAGATAATTTCTAGAGCAGCAACAACTAATCCATGAAGGTGAGCAGTTCCCCACTGAATATTACCCTGGAAATATGCAGATGTTTTGCAAGTTTCTCACCAAACACATCCACAAATCAGACAGCCACTTATCAAAATGTCTGGCATACTTGATCTGTCATGTCTCCAATAGAAATCATGACTACGAGAAAATTGGAATTGATTTGTCCTTTATATCAGCGACAGGCAAGTTTCTGGTTGAACATGAAAATATTGATTTGTGGAATCTGACATCTGTAATCACTGAGTTATATGGTAACTTCAACACAATTGTGTTGACCAGAATCCAGTTGACAAATTATCTTGACTGTCTATCAAATTAACTTCAACACAAAAACAAACAGTACGAGTGAGTACAAGGCCAAAATACTGACAACCACAAGCAAATATTTCTCAAAGGACTGTTGTACAATAGATTATTGTTGCTATTGCTGTGATATTTTGTTATTAGCAATAATACTCGTGGCTCGTGGCCTGCCAGCAACTTCAGTCCTTCTGTAATTTTTTTTAGTCTCTCACGGTAAAGACTGTAATTTTTCTTAGTCTCTCACGGTCTCTCCAATCTGTGTTCAAGTCCCGATGGGATACGGACAAGCAACGATTAGTGGTTTACTGGCGCCATGTGATCATGTAACCCCAGAACTCATTCAACTCAAGTCTGCATGTAAAAAGAATGACAGAATGATCACTCATCAATCAGATTTAGAGCTCCACACCTTATTTAATGTGTAGGTCACTGTGATTTATGTACAGATTAGTTATCTTGGTACTCCAATCCTGAGCAATCATGGATAATAAGGCCTGTTGATCAGACAGCCCTTGCTCATTCATCATCAGTCCATCCATCACTGATATACCAAGAGTCCTAAATCACCTCCCAAACGTCATATCCATCTCATTTCAAAATGGATGGATTCGTGAATCGATATTCTATTACAACTTTTCACAGGCATGATTTTACCTTCCGGTGTAGGTTGGGACATTTCTTACAAGAACGCCAGTTCATTGCACAGTATGCTTTTAGCAGTTTGGGGAAGTTGTTCTCAAAAGTTTATCGAAGACACTGACCTCAATAGTGTGTGGTAACAGACCTCTTACAAAGCAAAAGTTACCATAAGTACTCACTGTGATGAATATCCATCGAATCTCAAATTCATTCAAAATGTAAGTGAACAATGGTTAAACCAATAAATACACCATTACTTTCTCATCACCAACAGTAGACGTTTTCCCTCGAGGTATGCACAAGGGAATAGATCATTTTTATTAAATAAAGCAAGAAGGAAAATTGATGGTTGGTCGTTTACCTCCCATATATTCGAAGACGATTTACAAAACATACTTTCGTTGAATTTTTATCTGTTACGAACTGCACGCCACACAAAAACTGAAGATGGATGGTAATAACATATTTGCAACAGGTAGAATGTGACGAAGGAAGCCCATGTTGATATGCAAATCAAGTCTTTTTGGAAAACCAATGAAGAAGGGTGACCACCTTTCTGGCAGCATGGCTTCCCTTTGAAAAATTTTCTTTTTCACCAAATAATTCAGCCATATATAATGAACTGAATGTGAAAGTGTAATATCTTCAGCAACAAGTGACCACGAGTGATACCTGACCTGATGAGTGCCAGTAAACAAGGTCAAAAGTCAATACCAGTGTCCTAATTTAATCTTCATGTGAATCTCTGGAGTAAATCATCAAGAATGGCTTCCACTTGAACTGTAGCACATCATAATTCATAATCAATATGTTATCATCTGTGGAGGGCATTAGGGATTACACCAAATATGAACATCTTCGATCTTTTCAACTCGCAGCTATTTCACGAGAATAATTCGGAATGTGGATGTGTATGACATAGGCAGGGCCGGATCCAGGGGGCAGAAGGGGTGTACGCCACCACCCCCTATTTTTGGCAGAGCAATGATTTTTTTTAGCAAGAAAAATTTAATCACATAAAAATTGCTCTCAGATACCAGGAAAATGCATCTAAAGGCAGGTAAATTGTGAAATTTACCCGTTTGGAGTTAGCCGTTTCGGTGCTCACCACCTCCGCCGACCTACGCCCCCTTCTTTCTGTCGTC
>NMRB01000268.1:374169-427732 GCA_002633025.1 Notospermus geniculatus | reverse complement strand
GGAAACTTCTTATCAGAACAGAAAATATGCCTGAGCACACGTCAAATAAAATTGGATCGCACCTTCAAATCCGATAGGCTAAAGCTCGAGCTTTGCCAAGGACAGTTCAAAAGAAAGTGTCAAATAATCTATAATAACATCTTGGGAAATATCTATAACGAGCAAGTGTGACAGGGAATCATCAAAATATCACCTCTTTTTTAGGATTGGCAAATAGGAAGAATTTTGAATGTGATAGTTTGAGATGGGCTACCAATCAACTGAGTTAAATTCACAAGGACAAGGGCAAGCAATGCTGGATGCAAACATCAGAATGTGTGTGAACTTTTTTGATGGGAAATGTGAGAAATGAGTACCAAAGGTGCAGGTCTTTGGCACAACCGACGTAAAATTTAGTGAACAGGAAGAAAAAAAGTTGCCCTCATCAGCTACTGTTAAATCTCATGTAGGAGACAAAAAGTTCCCAGAAAGGGTTCATCTGAGCACTAAAGGAGTCAAACAGTATAATCTCCCTTTGAGGAATTCATCCAATCATTTCCATAACTATATTTATTATTTATGTCACATAATCTCACACAAAAGTTCCAATTATGAGGTCAATCCATCATACATTTTGAGCAGAACTACGTCTATATCAGATACATGACAATAGCATCTATCATAAATCATCTTCATATACATGGAATCTTATAAGGAATGCTTCATGAATGGCAAGAAGGATAGGCCATCGCTAATGATTGGATTGGAAGCTTTATTCCTCCCAAAGGAAGAGGTGCAGTACTCTCACAACGGTCACATTCACAGGCAACTTTAAGGTTAAAGCGAATGGCTCGCGGGGTTTGTTGTGGCGCCATGACAGTTGGTCATCGATATCAAGCACCATTTTGAGAAAAAGGCAAAAGAAGGATTTTAGTTTAATGGTAAATGCATTAGACAGCCAAACTTCGGAGGCGTATTCTGCAAAATCTGCCGCTTCAAAATCAATGTGAATAGTACAAAATGTACATCTTGACCTACTGAATTTGAAAACATCATTAACCCATTTTAACAAATTTTTAATGGAACCTCGTCCCCAATGTTTACATTCGCATATTTGCACAGGTGTTGCATATGGCTGGAGCACGGCTTTGCCTGGAGGCTAGATTCACTCTCTATGGAAGGTACCACCAAAAATGTAAACAAACCCCGCGAGCCATTCGCTTTAATGAGAAAACAGAGGGACCCGACCCAAATCATGCTGAAGTGTGCAAGGACTTTCTGTGGATTCTGGGATTCCCCTTACCATTCAAAAGACAACATTTGGAGATAGGAGCTACATAACATCTCCACTTTGTGGGAGCTAGCTCACTCCGTGGAACCCGCTTTGGGCCCTTTAATTGGGTAACTCGGCAATTTATCAATCGATTTATGTTGCACACTTGCTGCCATCCTGTTAAATCACTGCATCAGCTTATCTGCATAATTAAAGTACCAAGTTTCATAAAAAATCCAATGAAAATGTCTCTGTAAAATAAATGACATTTTCTTTGTGTGTAACCTGTTGCAAATCAAAAGGCTCACGCAATGTGAGTGAATGCATCAAGAGAACTACCACATTCTGTGTGAAATATGACACAAATCCACACTTAAGGCTTTGATGAACATCTCCCATCACAACTGATTCACCCATTAGTAACACTGCAATTCTTACATGATGATTGAAATTTCATTGGAATGGCTTCAGCTTTCTATTTCATTAAGTTCACTTCAAATCATCCCATGTTGTCTCTCATACATCAGCACATACATAGAGAAAATGGGCAGTTTGGGTCAACAGCGCTGTGCCTCACCAGTGAACAACACCCATGCAGGTATTTAAATCACGACCACCTCAACAAAACCATCGCTGGAAGTGAAGGAAACGTTTCTTTCAAGGACTATGTCCATTTCGAAGACATGTTCAGCCATGAGGCAGATAATAAGAGATGCTTCCAGATGACTTTGTATTGGCATCATTGGATCCCTTTGATGGCAATGAGTGTGGTAATTATGTGTAATGATTGTGAACCGGTGGCTGGCTGCAGCTTTGTGCTAGAATGGCTCAAAGGATGGCTAACCCGAAGAGGATTACGGCCCATATAGACCGATACAATTATGAATTAGGAAAGATGATTATGGTCACGGGGAAGGTGCGTGCTGCAGAGATGACAGGAGCATATGCTGACCACAGGTATAGAGGATGATCTGGTCAGAAGGAATGGAGAAAGTAGCAGTATAATGTGGATGAAGTATAATACGAGAACTCCACACAGTCATACAGGCTGGCAACTGAAGAACATAATGACAATCTGCTGATCTGATGCAGGGAAGAGCAGATTTTTTTTGAGATGATGATCCAAAACCAACAATCTGTCCACATTTTCAGTAGCCCAATGATCAATAAATCTTGACCACTGCACCATTGACCTCCGATACCTCCTCCATTATCTGAGTAATAACCAAGATGCGTTGATTTGGCTCATCAATACACCAATGCCAGGTCAATGAACACCCAGTTGGTAATGTCCAATATTGCTGGTCTTATTGAAGACGATCAGCATGATTATGGAGAGGGGAGGAAGCCAGAAGTCACGTTGCCAGTTTATTACCAACCACTGCTCCAACATGCAGGGCAGTGCTTTCAACACTATATGGTCACCATTTGGATGGTTGTAGTTATGCATTGACTATTATTTGATAGCTGATTTCTTATCATTGGCCAAAATCAAAGCTTGATATAGAAATAATCTGCATGACCTTGGCGAGGTAGAACTGTCTTGTATCAGGTAGCTGGTAGGGAATGCTAAGGCCTGACGAAGCCAATAGAGAAACATCCAAAACATAAACAACACTCAGAGACATGGTATAAGGATTCTTTATTGGACTTCGTTTTTTTTTACATCTCAACAAGTCTCTCCCTGCCCTTCCTACTCAACATTCACTCCATAGGAAACCCACTTTATCCCAGGCAATTATTCGAAAGCAACTATGCGAATGCAATTAAAATCCACAAGCCACTCAATGCGAGGATATTTTCACAGCTTAGCACTTCATTTCCGTCCTATTCTCCTCAAGTCTCACCTCGTCTAAGCATAATACAGTCAAGAGCAATCCACAAACCTTGGGATTCGCACAGAGGAAATGGAAGAAAAATTTGATTAAAAAACAGAATGTATAGGAACCATTTGCGAAGTCTGGGTGTGTCTGAGCATCTTATGAATGCAGCAGAATGTTGTCATGAATAAGGTTCCCAGGACAACTAGTATATTTGAGGTCAGTCAGTTTACTCACTGACTCCCCATGACAGAGCAATTTGAAGCCATGGCCATTTGCACCTACAAACTTATCGAATGTAGATCATGTTTCTTGACCAAAATTGAGTGATCAGAAAAATCAATGATCAGTAAGTTTTCATTACAGTGACTACCTGAATATCCAACTTCAATCCTAAGAGGATGCACAAAGAGAAAAAAATATCAAATAATGCTGTCATCTGGTCTTCCAATTTATTGCTAATGGAGCAATTTCAACCCTATTGATTTTCACTTGAGCCTAAGTAATGGCAAATTACCAACACGCCACATGCAACAGTTTGAACTCCTTGGAGACAAAAAAGAAGGCCACGATAGGGTGATTTTAACTATGAGAGGTTGGATTGGAATGTAGCGGTATGTTAAATCTAATTAGCTGGGGGTTCACTTCAATGATCTATCTTCTCTGGTTCAATAAAGTTCATCGGCAATGAAATGTAGCCCATTTTTATAGAGGCGATAACTTCATGAAGATGTAGTCTCAAATATCCAATTCTTTAAAACTACATGTGTGTCTCAAGGCAGGTTTTGTATTCAAGGTCTATCAGGAATGCACAACCACCACAGTGCCAGAATAGACCTGAATTTCGACACCAGTATTTGGTGATGATTAGCTAATGTATGGAAGTAGAATTTTCCAGTGCCTCCCCAGTTGCTTCATAAAACCTTCCAACCTCTCAGCCACAGGGCAAAGACTAAGCCGAAGTGATGCAGGAGCAATAATTGCCAAGAAGTTTCCTGTTGGGGGAAAAAAGCAAATTGTCTTGCACAACAAGTCCCTAATGACCATAACTAATTTTTCATACAATAATCTCATCTCTATTGATTTCTCCAGAGGAACCTGAAGAAAATTGCATTTGAGAAGCTTAAACAATCGAGCAGCTTGAGGAAAGGCTGGCAAATTGTGTGTGTCCAGTAACAACAGCTCAAGAGATGACATTATGCAAAGGAATCAATCATAATACTTCATGGTATAAAATTTCGGATAACAACGAATGTCACATAGAAGAAAGTATCATAGCTGGGAATATATATATTGTTTCTCTATGGCACCAGGCGAGCAGCTCTAGACAGGCCTTGTCTTCTGAGGTGAGCAAAAAACTGCTCGCCTGAGAACAATAGAAAACTCTATTGGCGAGCAGGCGAGCAGTTTTTTGCTCGCCTCAGAAGACAAGGCCTGATTATAGATAAACCAGCAATTTTGCTGGTATGCAGCAAGCTACTGCAATGCATCTGACAGCCAAAGCCCAAATACAAACAACAGATGATGTAGGAGACCCAGGGAGCTTTTTCCGGGCTAAAAACATGCCACATCACTGTCAACACGCCCCTGCAACACTACCAAAACACAATTATCACATCTTCTTCATCATGATTAATAGTCTCATGTGGCATCAGCAATAAATTTTGAAACCAGATTGTTAGATTCCCCTGAGGATGTTGAGTTGTGCCACTATCAGTTCATACCCATCAGATCCTATTCAGCCAAAAATATCTGTCAGATTATATGACGTATGTGTTTGTGTAAAGGACATTGTTTTGCGGCTATACCCAGTCAGAAATTGAACCTGTGAATATCATACATATCTGGCGGAATTCTGGGCGAGTGAATCATCTGCAAAATACAGATTTTTAGTGACTCACTCTGTTGACACCTGCAAATCTAATCAGCTAATGTTTTAGATGAACATTTATTGAGTGCATCAATCTACCCCCTGAAATCAGCAGCCCAAGTCCCAAGTCCAGGCCAGGCCAACTCACAAGTCCCAACCTCTCAATTCCATTTGTCAGCCGAGATTGCTCTAAAGAGCATGAAACAATCTCTTTAGCTCCTGAAAGGTCACTGCCTCTAACCTTGCCAGGAGCGACAGTTCACACGAGATGCCCCGAGCTCCTCAAGAAAATCATACTCACCCTTTAATTATCCACTTGTAGCTGGCATCACGCTGCCGCAGACCTCTCACCACCGGAGCCAAGTCATCGCTATGGTAACTAGAGAAGTTCCAAGCGATCATCTCCCATGATGACTTTACTCTAATTATCTATCTTTCTGCCCCGATGAACATGGGGGAATGTGACTGTGAAAAATGATCAACTCTAATGACGCGGCCTAGGATTCCAATGTTGACAATGTTGAGATTCCAATAGTTAATGCAATCCCAAGACCAAATGCCAGAACATCGCTTGCTCCAAAATGTTATGAACTATGAAGTTTATATCAATCCTTGGCTGAAAACCAACACCCAGTACCAATACTAAAGATGTTATCTGAGATGAAGATGAGGCAAATTGGACCTACTTGTTGATCAGACAGCCTTGTTTGGCCATTATCTGGGAATGCTAGGGCTTCCCTGATATTGGTGGTGGACAAACAAACCTAACGAATGGAAGAAGTCAGTCAAACTCTGGTGATATGCCATTGTAGTGGTTCCAATCGAGTAGGATGCAGCTCTGTATTTGCATCAGGGGAAGGGATAGATTTGGCAATCAAATTTAATCGATGTGGTATCGGTAAGTAATTTGAAGAAGAACGTTCTTGTAATTCAGCCATTGGCATTTCCACGAACAAAATGGATCACAAAGATAAAAAGACACTATCTTTTCTTTAGTTTGTTATGATAGAAATTGTCCGAGGAAACCAATCAAACTCCACTCACGATACGATCTTTTCATGGTGTGCCGTGCAATTAGATATAGGCCCCAATGGTGTCCTTAAACTGGATTCTAAAAACAGCAGCTAAATTTACTTTACAAATCGAATAGGTCACTTTGTCATTGCAATCACCTTTCTAGTTACAGAAGTCAGACCTAGAATTGGCATGCAGTCACAATGTTCACTGGTTGGTGAGGCAAGATGTCAAAACTGCAATGCCGTCCCTCTCCAGGAGTCAGCATCATCAACAAGGCAGTTGTTCCATCCCCACAACCAGGCATCCTGTTGACAAAGGCTCGAGGAGATGCTGGAACTGTTCTGTCTATGAGAACGCCTCAGGCCATCCGCCCATCCATTTGATATTACCTGCCTTCTGCACTCCATGCATGAAATCATGAGATCGCACATACTCATTTCGACATGATATTAGTATTTGGCACCAGGTGTTGTGCTGGTATGGCAAAACAGGAATACCCTTTTCAATACATGTATTTGCATGCCAAGATTCGAAACCTTACCATCAACAAGCAATCAGATCAAACTAGTTTCATTCCAAAGCAAGCAAAACCTATTTCCATGGGTAGCTCATAATGTAGAGCAGAGCTGCCAACTATCCTCCTTTAACAGAGAAATTGCTGGGAAGAGAGGAGATCCTCTGAAATGGAACAAAGTACGAGTGCCTTTTGGGCTGTCCAGACAAGTGGTCCACCTGTCAGCCAGAGTCTCAAGAAAGGTTCAGTAAAAGTTGAGTAGAAGGGAGAAATTATAGATCCTAAGGTGCACTCAGAATTTCCATACAAGGAGTACCATCACCTACACAGCAGTACTTATTCTTGCCAGAGGTCGGAAGATGGTAGGCAGCAGGAATAGCAATGTGGAACAATTGCCTACTCCAATCCTTTGGAAAGAGCTTAAGTTCCAGCAACATGGACAAGACATTTTTATAAATGGTAAACTGATAGAAGGGCTGACAATAGAGTGGGTATGTCTGAATAGTGATGACTTGCGCCGAATTGTTGAGGAGTGTGCACCCAATCAAGCCAAAGGCATGAGAATGTGTCCAAAATCGTGATAATTCTATGTTGATAAGCTTGTCTGAACAGGGCTGTGGAAAGCATAAAACCTGGTTACGGCTTTGTTTGGTATCACTTCGGGCTAGCCACCTTTCATACATTTCGAAGTTATCATCATTGTGAATTGGTTATGTAGAATAGGTCATGCGTAGATTACAAACAGCTTCCAATTCTACATTTCACCAAAAGGCCGACACCTGACATCCCAAACTTTGGCTTGTCAGAGGAAGTCGCATCATGAGAGCCTCTGGAACAGGGAGCAACAGTACATCATCTTTTTCGTCTGTTAGTGTATCAGCAACAACAGGTGGACTGATAGGTGCCATTTTCTTTGATGGTGCTTTGAAAGCTTGCATCCTGCAGCAACAAGCCAAAGGATATTACCTGAAGCCCTATATTGAATCAGCAACACCTGGCAGTTGTGTGACATTGGCCAAGGCCATACCTTGGAAAGTTCACATCCAACAGCAACAGGTAGTCCCAAGTTTGACATCAACAAGTTACTCCAGCTGGCAGGCAAGAGGAAGCCATTTCAGCTTCATCCATCTTATTTAGCATTGACTGCCATGTGTGGCATCGAACTCAACCAACACTGATGAAGCTGTCAGCAGTAACAGGAAATGATTTTCCCAACATTGACATGTTAAAACATTGCACTTTCTTGGAGGCGCCGAGGTCTTTGATAGCCTGGCTGTCCCCAGCGGCATGGTGCAGGAAGTAAACCATCATTCAGTGAAATAAGCAGAGTAGGGCTCAAGGAAAAACAGGAAGTTCGGGAATATTAATCTGAAGATTGAATGGAAGTGTTGAGATTCAGTTGGCAGAAACAAAATAACCTAATGTCAAAACTTCTCCTGCACAGTAAAAATATTTCCACAATCTCCGCTCATCAGTGAAACTTTCCAGCTTCTTTTGATCTTCTTGATATTGATGCACCATTTAACCTTAACAAGAGTGAGGATTTAATAACATTTCAGGGTATTTGTAGATTCTGCAAAGTCATCCACGCCTCAAAATCAACTACATCATCTCAAAGATCCTCTAGCTTGTCTTGAGTCCTTTCCAATGCCAAACTACGTTCAGGGGTCAGGGATCTCCTTTTTGGTTGCAGAACTTGAGAACATCTATGAAGCTTGTCGATTCAACCTCAAAACTGACCCAAGTATGCCGGTCTACCATACAATGTATGACTACACTAATGACAATTCTGGTAAAATCTATTTCTTTTAGGTTGATTTGTCTCCTATACATCGCTAACCGAATGAGAATGTGAAATTGCCAATGTCTCAATTCGAGCAAGAAAACGATTGGACGTGCCCAGCATAACATGGAACCAATCTCATACATTCAAGACTTCAATGGAGGTCTGATAGCAGAGGAAATAAAGACAATCCATCACTTGGAGATAAATTTTGACATGCTTTGAATGGCAAACGGCTGGAATAGAATGAAGTAGAAGAGAATGACATATGGGCCAGGGGCCATCCCAGCCTGTAGCAATAGTCACCTTTTTGGAACTACAACATCTGCAGGATGAACATTTCTTGACTTCAAAAGAAGGGTTCGAAAAGCACCGAATAATCTTCATGCGAAGTTGCAACAGAAATGCACTTCTAGGCAAACTATACCCAGTACAATATATGACTCTTCGAGCCTAATGTCGCTCAGAAGGTGAGCCTAAACGAACTAAGATGACACCAGAAGAGAATGGAAGAAATAGATCGTTTCAGATTTCACAACAGACAGACAGTATTGAAACTGACAAACATTTTGGTCTCAACCTGCCAAGCTAAGAGCGACACGCGCCTGGTTTTGCTGTCGAAGGTTACAATTATTAGCCTTTGATCCCGGCATCATCGATGCAGTACTCACCTATCAATGACAAAAACTAAGTTCTACCATCAGGCTTTTTTCCAATGCAGAGATAAATTCATTAGTCACTGCCCCAGAAGCTCCAAGGAGATAAACCATTGGTATGGATTTTCCCTGCTCTATCACAGATTCTCTCTGACAATCTCAGTCATGTCTTTGTCCACCTAATTAGCCATGACAACTATCTGGTTATTTAATGCTGGAGGGTATCAGCAACAGTCCCTGTTGTTGTCATCTTCATTTCTCCATTGAATTATGATGAGTGACTAACTAGGTTCACTCATCTGTAATCAGAAGCCTACTGTTCAGTCATGAGGCACTGATGATATATTTGCATCTTTGACACAGACACTCAGATCTGAATTAACACCTAGTACCTATTTACCAGAAATTCAGACGGTGAGATCAATCTCAAGCAATTCACCAGAAACAAAGAATCCTAATCTTCACTCGAAGGAAGATTGCACAAAACTAACTGTTGTAGTGATTACTACTTACCTAATACTTGGTTGATGATGCCAAACGCTTGATGCCAATCACGAACAAAGCTGAAAAGAGCAAGTGGACAATGGTCAGAAACAAACAACAACTTTACTGACAACTAGTAAGGTAACTTCAATGATACGAGTTAAATCGTTCATGGCGATTTCATCCTGGCAAAGGTTTCAACTAAAAAACATTCTACTGAACTAATCCTACTTGTAAGACAAGACAACACAGAAAGCTAATTTTCATGCAAAGATCCTGCAACAACACTGCTTGGAAAGCGGACATTGGGCCATCTTTCAGGGTGGGCCCATTCACACACAGAGGCAACGAAAGCTAATTTTCATGCATATATCGTGCAACAACACTGCTTGGGAAGCAGACATTCAGGCCATTTTTGAGGTGGGCCCGATTCACACATAGAGGCAACAGAAGTTAACTTTCATGCAAAGATCCTGCAACATGCATGTTTGGAAAGCTGATACATTTGGGCCATTTCTGAATGGGCGCCATTCACACACAGAGACAAGGGAAAGTAAATTTCCTGCAATGATCCTGCAACACACGCTGCTTAGAAGGCTGATATAATAGCCTATGATAAAACTTTGACAAGTTGGAGACGCATCCATAAAGGTCAGTCAATGAACAAATACCTACCAAAAATTCAGCAACTGCAACACAGCATTTAACTCCATCTAAAGCTTTATGGCATCAGCTTTCCTCAGAACACCTATTTCTCTAGCCCATTTCATTTCCAAGGACATCCGGATAAGATTGACACCTCAGCCATCATCTTTCCTAAAGCCTTTGGCAATTTAGGGCATGCAACAGTATCGCAGGCAAAAATTCCAATACGACTTATTGCCTAAGCATTCGGCTAATGACAGAGTAGCATGCCAAGAAGATTTGATTCACACATGATGAAAAGGTACCGTTCAATATTTTGCATGTACGAACTAGTTGTTGACTTCTTATCCCATTCCTTGACAGGATTTCTGATAGAAATTGCTTTCACCAAAGTGATAATTATGGGTAATGCGTTCTGTATTCAGGTGGTTTAGGACTTCACAGGTATGACTCAGAGCTACTCCAGTAAAAGGACACCCTCCCCAGTCATCTGTTGGCAAGGGCGAACACGGGTCAACCACTGAGTGGCTTGTATATATACATGTATTATAAGATTTTTAAGGGGTCCAATTCTATCTGGGGGACATTCATGACTATGGATATTCTTTGAACTCATTTTGTGGTATTATGAATGACGGAAAGTTTTGTGTTTCAAGGGTCGATTTCACCAAATGACTAACTTCATCCCAGATTTACCGCATTATCATACATGTTGCCTCTTGAGATGTCAACTTTCTTCCCTATAATGACTCTGTGACTTTCAGCCAAGGTTTCAGCTGTTGCTGATGGGTTAGTGAGTCAGAAGATTATCGTAATCGGGATGTGCTTCGATTTCTTCTTCATGCTCATGTCATAAACATGAATCTGAAATCTCAGACACACCAGGCCATTTAAAGGGGCTAATTTCAACATGTGTGTGATGTTTTTAGATTTTTTGGACAACTGGATTTTGGACTTGTATACTCTTCAAGTTCATTTTTTTTACATGTGCTAGAGGAAATTTGGCAAAATCCTAACAACTTTGAGTCATTACAGAAATAAAATGTTGGACTCACCCTGGTAGCGTGGAGCCTAATCACCAGAGCAAGGGGAGATTATCTCATTATTGGCTGCAGAATCCTGCCGACAACAGATACGACATTATCGCTAATGCACGATAATCGCAGTCCGCTGTGACGAATCAAAAGTTAGGCGGAGTAATGTTCCATGTTCTTCACAGAAAAATTATGGCAGAAAAAGAGCAAGGGTGTTTAAAAGAGAAGCTGAATCACAAGGTCTTGTCCGCGGTGTATCAGTTTATACTACTCCAGTTACATATGAAACCCACAATCTCAGAGGTTACAGCGGTACTGATATTTCCACTGTGTCAAAATTGCTGGAATCCAGAGTTTATTTCAAAGATTTTGAGCAGTGACACATTATCCAAAATCAATAGCAGTGACAGTGAACATGTATTGCTCATTAATCTCAACTCTTTTGAGTTTGGGTTACAAAAAGTTCCAAGTTAAACATGGCAGATGATGAACTGATGAGGGAAAACACAAGTCAATAATTGAAGAACATGTTCACATAATTGGCGTTGACATTTCAACCACGAATTTTGTGCGGCTTCATGCTCTGTTTTATCAAATTGTGCTGAGCAAAGGTGCAAAGTGACACTTGAAAGTTGGGAGGGACAACACGCCAACTTGTGCTGAATGCAAGGCACCATATAAGGAATTTGCTTCAAGCATTCAATACATGGCGACTGTAACTATAAATTTGATGACAATGGGTGACTTTAAAGTTTTGGTTAAGATCCGGTGTTAACACTAACACCAACACCAACCCTCAGTTAAACCCGAACTTTAAACTCACGCCATGGTGTTAGTGTTAACACCTGGTGTTGGTTTGAACTGATTTTAAAGTTTGCATCAGTGTTTATTTGACACTGACTGGAACACCGGGTGTTATCTTAAACCGAGCTTGGTGTTTATTGATGAAAAATCTTAATGACTTTTCCATTAGCACTAACACCAACCCCCTAGGGGTCAACACCGGCGAGAGTTGATAGCACATGCTGGTGTTAGCAGCCATGTTGTTCGTTCCTTTCCAAGAGGTAGGCCTAGTTGCAGGAATAGCTGGTGATCAAAGGGCCCCAAATCATGTTCGGAAACCAGCCGAAAGTACTGAACCTGTTGCACATAGGACCTACACTGCAGTCACCGAAGAGTNTTCTAGTTCATTGTGATTAGCAACACTGTTGATTTCCCCCAACTCTTCCTATTGTTACTCGTAATGGTATGGGTTCACAAATCTATTGTTTCACAGCACTGTCATTTTGCCAGGTACCATTTTGTTCATTTTTTTCAAATTTGTCTCCAATGTGTGAACTACCAATGCAGAACTGTCCCAGAGGCAACGGTGTTTTACATTTAACATTACTGACTACAACATTTGGCATTTACTGCTTGTTACATCTCCACTCTAAGGAGTTGGAGGAACCTGAACCATCTGATGCAAATGACCATCAATCAAGGACAAATATAATTTGGAAACCTTGTTAGAAGATATGGCCAACCAAAACCACACTAAAGTGGCAGACCACATCATATCTTCAGTATGCCAACATGAGATTGACATGCCACACCTAAACAAAGAGAGTATTTTTCTCTTCCTTCCTTCAGTGTAATGCTCGCCTTATGCCGCCCAAAGCAATGCCCAGTTCCGGTGTTAATCCATGATTTGTCTTCAGCAGGCAGAGGGTAGCCATGCTATTAGGAAGAGTGATGGCACTTGTTGCCCGACATGAAAAATGATCGCATGACGATGACGAATAATCATACAAGACAAACAAATCATGTTTCTGAAGGAGCGAAGCACCGGCACAGAAAATTACTGCATTAGGAATTTGATGCTTTCAAATGACTGATGGTACTTTGGGTGTTGAATCAGAAACCAGGTATCGGATGTCTTGATGGCGTGACGATGGCTGTTAAGGGGGTGAGAATACAAAAGTCCCCATGAGTCACCAGTTGCACACCATCGTTAAGACGCGACAATGATCCAAGATTAGGATCTTTGCTTTCCTGTTGATGCAAGTCTAAGCCAGGGAAAGACATTAGCACGCAAATGAAGCTATTATACTTAGTCTTTTTATGCTAATAGTTCATTTATGCAAACTGACTCTTGATGATAGAAAGATCTTGAAACCCTTTTTTACAAGCATACTCAGTCTGTCTCCAGTTACGAATGATTTTTAAGCGTCAAACTGACTACAATGAGTAATCTTGGTTTTTTTAGTATTTGTGACACGTAGCGAAGGTTTTACATCAGAATGATCCTGGCTTCATTCTACATGTACCTTAAAGCTATTAAATATTCTGAAGAGGGTGATGATCTATTAGAATATCAATGTTAAGGCTGTGAAAAGACTGAGAAAATACCCCACGCTCAATATATCAAAGACAGAAGCTACATATCTTCCTTTATGGAAGCAAAGGGATAGACCACATATCCTAACGACCACATCTGAGTTCTTTCTTTAATGGCCATGCCTCCAATGGGTCAACTGGGAACTATTGTCTAGATTACTTACAGTTCTTCCAGCATGAGATAACGCAACAGCTTCTTGTGGAGGCAATTGAAAGTACATTTACCTTCCAAATGGCTTGCGATCCTTCTGATGTGGGAAAAAAAGTGGCCAAGGCAATTTGCAGTACTGTCACTTTTAGGTTCAAATCCCAATAGGCTGTACTGGTAACTCATGTTTGGAAAGCAGTTTTTCTGAGGAAAAATGTGACGTGATGTCAAAGCAAGTTAGTTCAACAGACCTAATGAAATTTACCATTGCTGAACAAAATTTTCACTTTTTTGTAACACTTGCAAACAACAAATATTTACATTGTTGGAGACTGACTCAAAAGAAACTTTCCTCAGTCATCAATTTTTAAAGAACTCTACGAGTTAGCTGGGAGCATTACATCAGTGCCAACGCCTGCCAGTGGCGTCAAAGGCGAAACCATGATATTTAGATCTGATTTTGAAGGAAGCGCTTCATCAGTGCTGTCCAAACTCTATACTGCCTTTCAAGTAAACCTGGTTGCTTTTTCAAAACCACAGAACACAGGCTGAGCTGAGGCACAATGTGTAAAATGTCGTCTAAACCAGTGTACCCAGGTTACAGGTTTTAGGGTCAGGACTACGTTTAGGATAGGGTAGGGGTCAGTGACAAGGGTTGAGGGTCAGGGTTGGGGTTATAGTTAGGGGCTTGGGCTAGGAATTAGCATGTAGGATCAGGACTGGACGACATTCACCCATTCAGCTGAGCTGAGTGTGAAACGCTGTGCACTGTCTTGCACTTGCTCTTTCCATTTTAGGACTCCCATGCAAATACAATATGAAAGCGGATCAAGGTGAGCATGACATTGTGGAATTTAAGATGATTTCCACACCATTTGCATCAGAAGTAATTCTCCAGTGACTTATTGGATTGCTATAATGCTGTAATATTGCAAACAAGTCATGTCTTCCCATTCCCAAGGGATGTCAACTCTGCCATCAACGTAGCCAACACTCATGTTTAGTAATAGCTGTAAACGCCGTTGAGCTACAACGGGGAAGCTTCCGTTGCCAATTCCAGCCATGAACAAAGATGGCAGATAGCATTTTCCAGTTGATATTTCAGTGTTTTGCACAGCAGGGCATTTTTTCCTAGAAACATGAGCAAGGAATGTCAATTTATCACTCTGGACCCATTTTTTGGTCACAGATGGTCGTCAGTGTGATGGCTTTTCTGTTTGCTGGGCAGAATCCCAATCCTTAAATGCTTCTTTCATCACATTTGCAGAAGCTTATTTACAAACCAGTGAACACTGGCAAATGCACTCCAACTTACAGTGATTGTCAATACCAAGATTGATAACACGCCACAGCCTATGAATTTCTTGCCACCATTTTCGTCTCAACAAGTCCTCTTCCCATGAACATGCAACTTAAGAACGATTGGGCAGTTAATACCGTAGATTATCTGCTAGAGTCAGGTGCCTGGGAGGCATCAGATAACACATAAGGTTGTCACTTATGTGAATGATCCATGGACTCCCATTGACCACAGTGTGAGATATCACAAACAGCCTTTCACCAACACATGACAAATTACCCTTCAGGCANATCTCCCAGCCAAAGTTAGAGTCATAGGGCCGATTGCGTTGGTGACGACATGCCAATCACGTTTGTGGTGAAAAATGCCAATAAGTGAAGGCACTCAAGCGTATTGCTCTCAAAATGTTGCATGCATCTCTCATTTCATGCTCCTGTGCTTCACTGCAAGTTAACTTGGCAACATATTGCAATGCAAATTTCAAACAGACTGTCTATCGAGGAATGCACGAATTCGTCAACCCTGCTGAGATCGACTGACAAGATTTTAATACACTCGGTGTTTTTACGGTGGTTTTTTTGGTTATTTTATCACGCAACGTGATATGAAGACATCGCATGTATGTTTGCTGATGCAAAGAGGTAGCGAATTTGATATGAGCTTGTTAGTGAGAAGCTGATTTTACAAAGTTGAAATCTACAAAATGTTTTTATAGAGTTGCATTTCGGAGTTGTTCCTGGGATCAAGTGAATGCAAAGCCATCCTTATAAATGTTTTCATTATATTTTGTCATATGAGCACAGTAAGAGCATCAGTATGGGAATATCAGCAATGGTTACCTCTGAAATTGTGGGTCTAAATATAATGATAGGACTTGCGGACCTTCAGAAATGTTTGTAAGTTAGAAGGGTTTAACATGAAACTACAAGAAAAGAAAGGATTCTTGGACTAAAGTGCAGACATGGTCATGAATAACCTTCAAGTTATTCAAAAGAAATTAAAGTTCTGAAGAGAACTTGAATGGAATTCTCATCATTTTATTAGCAGAAGATCAAGGAGCTCAGCCTGCTGCCAAAGCCACTTCATCTTTTCATTTCCGCAATCTTCACATCACCTATCTGAGCCCTCAGAATCCCAGCGATGAGATCCACACAGAGGAAGATAGGAGGGGGTTTTAAACATTTGCCACGTGGTATATTTTGAACTTTCTCTTGACCTTGAGAAGTATGTCAGTCAAAAACACGTAATGTCATTGTATTCATATTAGATATACCTATGATAACAATTTGAAGATGATCAAAGCATTAGTTTAGGGTTAACGCATTTTTTGCTTTTTCGGCTGGAATCAGACCAGACTGAAAATTGGTGTCATAGTTTGTCTTGCCTAGGGGTACATTTGTATAACGTTTGAAGTCCCAGTTATGAAACATGCCCTGCTAACGTACGCCGACAACAGATGACGGACACCACACCATGGTAAGAGCTCACCAGGTGAGCTAAAAACATACCACTGATTTAAACCTAATGGTTATGAAACATACCCTGCTAACGGACGCCGATTGTCTGTCTACACTCCTACATGTGAACTTCACATGCAAAACCCATGAAAAGAAACTGACATTTTATGGGTCTCACCACACCCCCACACCTTTGGTGGGTTAAAACTAATTTGTAAATAGTGAGAATAACTGACAGCTTTTGAAGTAAATGATATTGATGATGCGCCCATCAAGTAGTATCTGCCTAAGGCAAGAGATTCCAACAGAATGTGATTGAATTCTCTTCGAAAGATAAGTGTTCAGCATGCAAAGAATAAATGCACTCTAATTTTCAGTGTGGCGTGATGGATAGTTTTCATGTACATGCATGCACAAGACAAATGAAGATGCAGAAATTGAAGTCTCCAGTTTCCCATCAAAACAATTTTATCACATAAACTTCATTAATGCAAAACTCAAGACACATAAATAATAGAGCAAACACAATTATATTTTGGTGCATTTTTTTATTTTCTAATCGTGACATGAAGACAATGAAATTAACACAACAATGAAATATTATTAAGCACAAATGACAGGGGCCAAAGTGTTTGCAGTACATGCGGGGAATGATGTTTTAAGACAATGAAATGGTCGATGGACCATGTGCTCACCTGTGTGAATGTACCAGAAGAACAAATGACAAATGTTAAATCGAAATGTTCTCGGGCAAGCCTTGAGTTCCAGGTACAGAGGGTACCCAGACACCTGATCACAACAAGTTAGAAAGTCAAATAGCCACGAAACATGTCACCAAATGACAAAATTTGAACTTTGACGATCCGTTCATTAATTCAGGAGTTATTGCACTTTTTGTGTTTTGGGCTTTGGCCACCTGTTGGCCAAGCCAAGAATCGAATCGGACTGAAACTTGGTGTCATAGGTCATATGGCATAGGGGTATATATGTACCAAGTTTCAGGTCAATAGCCCCAGCGGTTACAAAACGTGCCCTGCTAACGGACAATGACGGACGCCGACGACGAACGCTGCACCATCGTAACAGCTCACCACAGGTGAGCTAAATAGGGATTCAAGAGACATTATTGGGATCACCCCAAAATCCATGAGGTCCCCAGAATTGGAATTAGTTACTTCTCACATATGATATTAATTACATTCTCAGCTGAAGAGAACTGCAGCCCTTGGGAAGCAAGGAAATAAAATCCACTTACCTTGCCTTGACGGACACTGTTATCCAACACCCGACGTTCTCTGCAGAGAAAATGTAAATAAGAAATCGAATGAGACGTTACTTGAAAGATTTGATGATGTACTTGTAATTATCAATGGAATCTGCAAGGAAGAGAACTGCCTCGAGAATGGATGAAACCATTGATTGAGGTGCTACCGTTAGAACCCTAGGAGCCGTCTTCATTGGGAGAATTCAATGACTGGTGGCAAATCAAGGAACTAATGTAGGCAAACTCGCCGAGCAGACGACATTTTCGAAAATCAATATGAGAGATGTAAATGTAATTATGAAGATTCAGAGCTTCGTAGGTGAAGTGTATTTGTGTTGGTGAATAGGAACGGTGGGGAAGCGCGGGCAACAGGCAAGAGATAAGACTCTCTAGATCTGTTGAGTTCAAGTTATTGGGAAATGTACTTCAGCCACTTTGTTGAGATAAGTGGAGGATCCACTGGTATACAATACCGGTACTCCTAGTCTTTTACCAACAATTAAAACCAACCGCACTGGAGGACACAACAGGCAAATTTCATCACCTGGCAACAAGCGGCAACAGTTTTCCTCTCCCCGACACATGAGGCAACTGGTGACTGTTGTAACCAACTTAACTTTGATTGTCATGTGATCTGAGAGCCCATGCTGATTGGTCAATCATGACAACCTGTTGCTGGCGACAGTTCTCAGCTGTTGCCAACGTCTGTCAGATGAGGTGACCAGAGGCAATAATTATGGCCAGGCGATAAGAATTGTCCGATTCCTCACGTGCAATAGGCTTTAGGCAGAAAGGGTGCATAGCAATACTTTTCACACAAGAGGTTTCTCAACGTAACACATGGGCGAAGCAAAAGTAAGCAACATCACCAACACGCCAAAAAAAGAATATTCACAAATCTGCCAAATAATCAGAATCGTTAGGCTCCGTATGCTACTTTATATGATTAATGTGATGACATCGTAAATCTCCGCTGCTCAGAGCGACTCTAAATGTCAGATGAGATCAGACTTTATTGATGGCCCACTAACAACCAGATCCAAATTAAGATCCATAATCACTAATTAAATACCAAAGCAATAAAACAACTTATATATTGATCTTCTCATTTGGGCAATTAAAGTTATTCATGATGCAATGAAATTGTTCTTATTTTTTTTATAAAAAGAGGGGAAGTTGGCTGTTATGCACTGCAGCTTGACGGAATTAAAACACTTCCATCTGCTGAAACACAAAAATTCGATGATAGGAAGCAGTTTTAAACAGTCACCAAAAAAGTGAGACTTGTCTGATCATCAGCCATGACATTGACAGTTGACCGCTGAAGTCATTGGATTGAATCTTATCGAAGAGCTAATCCATCATTCTAATCTGATCAGCCACAAGTTTCCAATATTTCCCCCGCACGCCGCCAATCTTGGACGAATGAAACTTTCAATATCCTGTCGTGAAGGATAACCATCAGATGACTTCTCCAAACCTTTGCTCGGGCGACCGTCTTGAAATGGGTCATCAGTGGTGGCATAGAATGTGTGTTTAGGTCACAGTAATCAATGGGCAATAGGTTTGACTCATGGAGGGATCAACATCAGTGTTGATGCTGCATTGATCTTGGCCTAAAAGTCACCAACGTGACAGCAAGTTCACGATTTCAAACTGCTGGTAAAGGCACTCCCCTACCATGTCCCCTTGAAAGTAACGCGAGTTCGCTCTTGTACATGTAAGGGCAATTCACCTTTGTTGGTTTCCTTGCGGTAGGCTAAATGATCCCCCTACCCATCCCATTCTTCTAGGACCGAGTTGCTCACGAGAGCCAGCTTGCGTGTGAAAAATCTCACATGGTGCGCCTTTCAAACCACTCTCACAGGCAATGGGTGATTTCAAAGTTGGTGTTAACACGGTGTTTACAATGCATTAAAGCATTGTAACACCGTGTTAACACCAACTTTGAAATCACCCAATGTATCATTCCTCAGCAACAAAGACCTCCGAATACCTTCTTCACACTGACCGAGCTTCTAGGGTAGCTTATACGTCCGCTACAATCAAACGACCAAGTAAATTAGCCACATGAGGATTGTACCTCATTTGGTTGCACATGATATAAAGTAGAAAACAGACCGATAATTTGTCTATGGGCAAGCCCTGGCATTAGGTATTCAATGGATGATAGAACTGGCAAACCTCTGATCACTGCTTCGGAGGTAATGCTCAATCATGGGGAGTCATGAAGGACATGGTACTGATGAATCAACCACTGCGTGAAACAAAATAAACGCAATCAAATGATTCTCTCGCGTCCCGTCGGAACAGGTCTAGATCAGGAATGTACCATCCATCCCACTTGGTGTCCTTTCCAATTTCTTGAAACTGGTCTGCATGACCTAGGACGCCTACACAATTTTCAAGGAATGCAAGGGAGTCATTTCTCCAGTGTATCTTCAAGCCCAATTCATCAACTGCAGGTTTCACAGGAACTAACATAGACACATCACTGTAAACCATTTCATGTCACCTCTCATTCCACTAATAACATCACACCACGGATGACATTCACACACAAACTGATCGAATATGACAACATAATCCTGAGATATGAAGAAGATTAAGTTGCAAAGATCATCCACATACATGATTTGTTGGTTCAATCTTGACAAGATCAGGGCGTCACCGTGAGAAGCCCAAAGGAGACTTGACAGCAGCTTTACCTGATGGTGAAGGCAAAAATGGATTAGAGGTAAAGAAGCTAAGGTAATTTCTCCACGCAACTTGGCCTCATAAGGCAGAAAGAATGCCAGTGCCTGATGAGGATAAAGCAGCAAAAAGTGGTAAATAGTGAATGTATGAGGAATCTGCAAACTCCTACCACTTGGCGGCATTGCATCAAGGATGTCCTGATGCGACTTTGTTGCATTGCTTTTCTCTGTTCAAGTCTTTGGTACAACTGCTCGCAGCGCTACAATGTTTGGATTGTCAAGTGAAATCTCAGACGATGATCCAGCATCCAACTATTTTGATTCCTCGAGGTCGGCCAGACCAATAAAGGAAGATTAGTACAATATCAAGCTCTAGTGGATGGGCAAGTAGTCCTCATTATAACTGGGGGGAACAAACCGGGCAGAAAATTATAATTTAACGAGTGCAATCTTGGTGAGATATGTGATGATTATCTCCTAATAAGACGCAACTTGTTGGGATGCTGAGTAATGACAGTTGCCATATTTGATATAGGACCAGATTCTGATGGAATACAGAAGACAAGTCATGCTGTCTGAAAGGGGCAGTGGAAACATTAGTGCCTGTCACCTCTGAGGTTATGAGTTCAATTCCCAATTGGGTAAATTTCTAAAGTGATGGATACTGCCGATTTTCTTCAGGGCCTGTATGCATAAAGGTGGAATAAGCTTATTCCAGGTATAACTTTTAACTTTATGTGAGGTGTATACCTGGAGAAATCTCATTCCAACTTTATGCATACGGACGCTGGTGTTCATTGTAAATAACTGCCATGGCACCTCTGAATAACAGCTCTAAATTCAATAAGAAATAATTTGTTCCTCTATAGTTAGCACTGCAAGGTAGTGCAACAGAGGAAGGGATAGCCTACCTGAAAGAGGACAACATCACATGGGACACACAGAAAGCCAACGCATTCGCAAAATCAAATAACAAGAATAAAGCCTGCTTTCCATCACAGAAATCAATTACTAGCGAGTAGATGCCGCACAGAGTGAAATTATACCGCGACAACAGGTGCTCGATTTTATTGGTGTGCAACCAACTTCATCCTGAAAGATTACATCTTTTTCACTTGATTGAGTTCAATCAAATTTTTCAGAGTAAGGAAAGAATTTCATTAGGCTAGCTGAGATTCTGTGCACGACTGTAAAAGCGATGTATAGTTTCCCACTTATGTAAAAAGGAAGAGTCTCTAATAGAATTGTACCCCTGAAAAATTGCTTTTCCCTGAAGACTGCTAGAGGGCTGCATATTTTCTAAATCGTGTTCATTGCAATGCTAGACAACCAAGTAAAAAGGAAGCTTGCTTTTCTTCTGTCATCAAAGAATATAAGCAGAAAGTAAATCAAAAAAGTTACAATTGGGTTCTCACAAGCCCCCTGGTTCCAAAGACATATGAAGGAAAGTTTGCCAATTTATCAAATCTCTCACCTAATAATGAAGAGTGACTAAGACAATTCAGGCTGTAATGACCACATCAACTGATCACAATCCCCCAGAGATACTCGGTAAGGTAGAGGTTATACCAAGAACTACTGAATTGCTAATACGATGAATTGGATTGCGGATACTGGCCCAAGTGCGCTGGTGTCAAGAAAATCCACTATGCATCAATGGTTTAGAACATCCCAGGCCTGCCTCTTGTGAGGAGGTCAGGACAAGGAGCCATTTCTGATGAAAGAAGGTTCGCTTGTGGCTGATTCCATGCTGCTTTGGGTATGGACGGAGTAAGGATTGAAGAGTTGAAGCAACGATATGGTTCCTCTTTCTCTGAGAACAAGCCACAATAAACAATGAGAAGCAAGCCCTTTGAGCCATGAAACAGAAAGATGCTTTTTGATCAATCAAATTATAACTTTGCCAACAGGTAATAATTTTCACCATCTCTAAGCCCCACCAACACAATCAAATCAAGCCCCCCAAGAGATGGATTCTGCATGGTCTGACCTGTCATCCATAGACGCCAAGACATAAGGGACTGCAGAACAAAGATTGACTGGCTTATGCACACTGACAACATTTCTTTGAAACCTGTTGCCTTCATTACCTTCGCGGATGCTGAGAAGAACACAATGGTCTGAGTCAACAATTCCCTTACGGCTATGAAATACATTCTGGTCTTACAGCTAGGATATTAGAACAAAGCCTTCAACAAAAGATGCAATGCGACTTGAACACTCCTGACAAGCTGCTGCTGTATGACGTTTTTGTCTGACTGACTAAGTCTGTGGTCCTAAGGGCCTGGATCTCTCTATCTATTCAACCTGTTGAATGAGGTGGTCATTTGTGGACTTTCATGATCAGTTTTCCTCCCCAACAATCCATCAGCCATACTGACAAAAGTTAGTGATACGGCAGCAACAGTTGGACAGAAACAGCTTCTTTCAGCAACAGGAACATCTGCTGAAGAGGCAATGTATATTTGGAACAAATCCCAAACACTTAGACATGTTCACTCTCCTACTGGCAAATTATCACCAAACTTGTGATGTCCTTCAGTGGTTAACAGCCGCAGGGTGACCCACTGAGATTCCTCTAGAGCTGAAGGCACTGCTGTGGAGAACCAATTTGCATCAACGGAAGATGATGGTTTTTATTTCCCATGAGGGGCGCAAAGCAAGTGGCTGGATGGGGGAAGGGTTTGTAATAAAGGTGATGAGAGACAACAAGTTCTCAGGGGACCTTGCAACAGGAAATGACCAACCTTGTCTGGCTACTGTGGCTTATGAATCTCAAGGGGGACAGAGACCTTTTCTTACATTAAGTTGGGAATCAGGTGGATTCTGTATTGCAGGCAGCATTTGCCAATTCAATCCTTTATTTGGGTTTCACTGTAACAACACAGCGATATCAAAATGCACACCACAACTTAAAATGTCAACAGCAAATGACAAGATAATTGAACTGACTGCTGAACTTGAAGAGAAAGAAACCAACCTGGGTTTACGCATGTCATCACGACATTTCCAAACTTATTCTGGGAATTAAAATCAATCATTTGCATGTGATCAAGATCTTTTTTCTTCCATGCAACTCTTCTGATTACAAAACAATTAAAAATATGCAGCAAGTAAACATGTCAAGGTTGTGTCATCCATGGTATATGGAATAAGTACAACCTGCATCCTAGACATGCTGCATTCATGCATCAATCATGCATGAAACATGCTGCATCTTTAAGCGAGGTTTGACTGGACGATGAGACTGGCAAGACAAGAATGATGCTGAACTCAAAGGAATACTCAACATGGCTACCTGTCAGCCATATCTACTTTGGCATCCCTGGCAAGCAAACAAATCCAAACATACTTTTATCCCTTTGAATAAACTCAAGGTTGCTTCTGCCATGCTTCACAGCATCAGCAGACCTCAAAAACAGCCACAGTTTCATCCATTAATCAGCGACAAGTTAGTCCAATATGAAACCTTTTACGGTAAATTGGTGCATTTATCGTGGATGCAGATGAAGGATGTAGTGTTGATGAGATAAATGATGAAATGTGCAGATTGCCTGTGGCCACTGGTTGCCTCATTAACCCCTTGAAGACCAGCAATTCCCAGTAGCTGTGCTTCAGGTGAGGGTTCAAGTATACTTTAGGCAATGTTAGGGGTGGGATGTTTTTTGCACTGGTGGATGAGAAAATGGTAAGAGACATGAAGAGTGGACTGATGAGAGAAGGGATAGACCCTAGTGAGTGTGGTTTGTTGCAGAATTGCACAGCAATGCGGCAATGGTAGATTGATGTCAAATGCACCAAATATAGATCAATGCAAACGCGTCACCAGTGTTTTACTAGTCTTTATGAATCTTGATAGACATTAAAGTACTTTCTCCTTTCTTGACAGACATAAAAGTACTTTCTCCTTTTGTGTCAAACACTGAAATGTATTAGACGCCAGTGATAGGGAGAAAATTCCACCATGCATTTACACGATTTACTAGTACCTTGTCCCAAGAAGTGGCCAGGTTACGAAGTTGGAAAGCAAGGATGCTTCGTTGTTATTCCAATAAAGGACTGAAGTCTACAATCCATTGATGACAGTCCATACTCTCAATGTCAGAGAATGTATTAACAACACTTTCATGTTCTTTTCTATTAATAGACACAACAAGCAACACCTTGTTAGCAATCATCAATAATTGCGAGGAATTTAATCAAATCTCAGCTAATCTGGACCAACAATGTAGATTGTTAAATTGATTCGAACCACCATTGAACCATTGGTTGTCTATTTCATTTGCTTTGGACAATTGTGTGGTAATTTCATGAGTTATGAAGCGTCACTGAGCTGCGAATTCGTTATTACTTGGTCCAATTATCAAATTACTTCATGTTTGGCAGAAATGAATTATCAATCAGCTGACTTTTTCTTGCTCCCCAGGGTCAGGTTTGTGGAAACCAGTGCCAACTTCGACAAGGCCAAAGCCACTAATGCCTCAGCTTCAGGCCTTTCCGTTTGACGGGCACTAAAATGTGCATGCGCCTTGCACGAGGCGCATGCACGTTTTGGCGCCCGTCAAACGGAAAGGCCTGCAGCTTCGGTCCTTTGCAACTGTATTTATTATTTAACTAATAAGCAATTCAACAATAGGCCCAGGTCTCTCAAAATTTGTCATTCCATTTCTGAAAAGTACACGTAAGAAAGGAGTAAGCCTTTTTTAGAAGGAATGTGACAAAAAACTAGTTCATCATGTCAGTCAATAAATCAGAAAAGGTTCTAGCACAAGTTGACATGAATCATAGCAAACTTGCACAAAATCTGAACTAACAACGTGAGTGGAAATCAAATTAGCAAGAATTGGCTAACAATCGAGAGACAAGATAGGGTAATTAGACCTCCAGAGACTTAAAAAGAGTTCTAATTAATTGAATCCCGTGTACACAGTGCCTGAGGCATGTTCTGTAATCATTGTACAAAACCCAACATGATCCAGCAAAACAGCCGTACATTACATCACAGATTTTTTCTTCAGCCATGACGAACATTCCGACTTCTCGTTTGATTTTGGAGAATCGAATTTCATGATTTACCGACACGATATTTGAAAAGTGAGTCAGACAATATGTTCAATAGGACTGATCGTCCTCCAAAATTAGCATTTGATGGTTCGTAACTACTCGATGACGTCTGCTGGTTATTTGAACTAGTTTACAATTAAATTCCAATGGAAGGAAAACATTCCATGGATGAATGAGTCACGTTTTCAAATGTTCAAATACCAGAGAAATCATATGATGGTAGACAGTTTCATTTTGTTTTTGGCAACAAGATCTGTCACTCCCCTTGACAGGACACTCGAGTTAAGTTTCCCCAGCTCAGCCTTATAAGTTCCATCCACACTATGTAGTCCAACCATGCACTGTGGGGAGCGACGGGGAGCCAGGTGGTGCAGCGGTTCGGGGTGTCTGACTACGGTCCGAGGGTCCCGGGTTCAAATCCCACTGTGGCACGAGACGTTGGGCAAGTCTCTTGCCTCACTGGCCTCTCTCCACCCAGGGGTATAAATGGGTACCAGTCGGAAATGCTCAGATTGTAGCGCTGAATGAGCAGCTCATCGAGTTCTACTGAAAGGATAGACTGGGGTTTAAGTGTAAAGTCGGATGAGAACCTTTACTGTTGTTGACATCAGACTATAAACCTAAACTTTAACTTTAACTTTCAAATCATTGCAACGAGTTGTGTTGTATCGAGTCACCTTGTGTTGATGGGGCTTACAGTGGATGGTTCTCAAGAAACCCAATATTCACATAGTCAACATAAACCTATTATTCATCTGCTCCAACCTGAATACAGGACCCTTCATGCTCTTCCATAATAAAAGATGCAGACATAATACAACTATGATTTGGTTACCATGGAAAAATTTTCAAAGATGGAATTCCTTCAGTGCTGAATCGATGACAATCGGTCTCCACCAGCGCGAAGACTGCACAAATCAGAAAAACAAATAAACGAGATTGTTCTATAGGAATTGCGAGGTTGGGTTGCTGGTCTAATGTTCAACAATCAATTCCATCCCTGCCTCCTATGGCATGCAAAACTCATTTTGAACCATTCATCATGTCCTAATGAGATATTTATCACCGTGATGCAAAGCAACATCAGAATGTGGGTTGCTGGTTTTGTCAGTTTCACAGTAACTCAAACAATTCACCAGAGGCAAAACAGTACAAAAGCTATTCTGAAGGTCATAAGACAGCACTGAATATCATCAAATAATCATCCCATTGCTATAACGTAAGCCGATGATACTTCTGGTAGCTCGACTTAAAAGTGCCAGCCTGATGAAGACCCCGGTTGGGGTCGAAAATTTGCTAAGATTCTGGAAATGGACTTCCTGTTTATCATCATTTTGTGTGTCAATTTTTGTGCTTTCTCTTTCTTTGGCTATACATAAGCCAATAGAGTTTTTGGTGTTGAGGTCATGATGAGGTGACCACCAGAAAAATAACATGCATTCTACAAGTTTTTTGTGGTGCCATGTGGCCAACGAAAGTGCCAGCCTACTCTGCAAATTCACTCACAGTAACTTCAGAATGGGGATTTGGCCTAGTGGTTAGGATGTGCTGCCCCTTAATGCTGGTGATTGATGCCTAATGCGAGGGTCCATGGGTTCGAATCTGGTAGGAAGCGATGTCTTTCACCCGTTTCTATTTCATGTTCAGTAACTTCAGAATGAACAGCCGTACATTACATCACAGATTTTTTCTTCAGCCATGACGAACATTCCGACTTCTCGTTTGATTTTGGAGAATCGAATTTCATGATTTAGCGACACGATATTTGAAAAGTGAGTCAGACAATATGTTCAATAGGACTGATCGTCCTCCAAAATTAGCATTTGATGGTTCGTAACTACTCGATGACGTCTGCTGGTTATTTGAACTAGTTTACAATTAAATTCCAATGGAAGGAAAACATTCCATGGATGAATGAGTCACATTTTCAAATGTTCAAATACCAAAGAAATCATATGATGGTAGACAGTTTCATTTTGTTTTTGGCAACAAGACCTGTCACTCCCCTTGACAGGACACTCGAGTTAAAAACTAAGTTTCCCCAGCTCAGCCTTATAAGTTCCATCTATGTAGCCCATGCACTGTGGGGAACGATGGGGAACCACAGTGGTGTAGTGGTTTGGGGGTCCGACTAGCGGCCAGAGGGTCCCAGGTTCGAATCCCGCAGTGGCATGAGACTTTGGGCAAGTCTCTTTGCTTCACTGGCCTCTCCCCACCCAGGGGTGTAAATGGGTATACTGGTCAGAAATGCTCAGATTGTAGCGCTGAATGAGCAGCTCATCGAGTTCCACTGAAAGGGTACAGACTGGGGTTAAAAGTGTCAAGTCGGATGAGAACCTCTACTGTTGTTGATATCAGACTATAAACCCAAACTTTAACTTTCAAATCATTTTCCAATGAGTTGTGTTTTATCGAGTCACCTTGTGTTGATCGGGGCTTACAGTGGATGGTTTATTCACATATACTATAAGTAGTCAACATAAACCTATTATCTGCTCCAACCTAAACACAGGACCCTTTATGCTCTTCCATAATAAAAGATGCAGACATCATACAACTATGATTTGGTTACCATGGAAAAATTTTCAAAGATGGAATTCCTTCAGTGCTGAATCGATGACAATCGGTCTCCACCAGCGCGAAGACTGCACAAATCAGAAAAACAAATAAACGAGATTGTTCTATAGGAATTGCGAGGTTGGGTTGCTGGTCTAATGTTCAACAATCAATTCCATCCCTGCCTCCTATGGCATGCAAAACTCATTTTGAACCATTCATCATGTCCTAATGAGATATTTATCACCGTGATGCAAAGCAACATCAGAATGTGGGTTGCTGGTATTGTCAGTTTCACAGTAACTCAAACAATTCACCAGAGGCAAAACAGTACAAAAGCTATTCTGAAGGTCATTCCAATTGCGACAAAGATAGCACTGAATATCATCAAATAATCCCATTGCTATAACATAAGCCAATAGAGTTTTTGGTGTTGAGGTCATGATGAGGTGACCACCAGAAAAATAACATGCATTCTACAAGTTTTTTGTGGTGCCATGTGGCCAACGAAAGTGCCAGCCTACTCTGCAAATTCACTCACAGTAACTTCAGAATGGTTACCAAATGGTGGTTACCAAATGTGACCCGGCACGACAAGAGTCGGAATGCGCACATAAGAAGACCCAACATGTCCAAGGTGACACCAACGGTTCGCTGATTTCAGGATTGTCTGCCCATTGTGAAATTAGACTTCGTCGATTTCTGTGGTTGCTGTCCGGTTCCACCTTCGGTCTTCTTCTGTGCGACTTCTGACTCAATTTGCTGTGCCAGGTCACAAATGGTAAAAGGACCATCTGAGGATAGGCCTATACACAGATGTGATGTGAAAGCCATTTATCATCAGTATTGATATCGGCCAGCAGCAAATCTTGCAACACAGGGGAGACATCTCTACTAAGTCTGTGGAACCAGACACTGAACTTGCACATCGTCTATCAGCACCACATCCACAAGAATTATGGTAAATCACAGCAATTCGGTGGCTGGTGAGTAATATTGTTTGAGAAAGACAACACATTAGACCTTTTGCGGAGAAACCAATAGGAACAACAGTATCCCGACCACAGGATGTGGGTTAGACCCTACAATGAGATCACTGATACACAACTTGTCCCTCTGGCAGGTGATGGGAGTGACTAGGAAAGTTGGGATGAATCACCAACACTTGTGATCAGGAATATCCCGAGTGCTCTTGACACTTGGCAGTTCAAGAAATCTGATCCATTGTGAAACATCAGAAACCGAGGGACAAGATTGCTGAAGGGTTCCTTCAATGTTCAACGGAAAATTTCAGCTTTCTCACAAATAGGAAATAACCATTCATCAAAAAATTTATTGGTAATTAGTAGAACATAGCAGCAGCAGTAGAGCAAACTCTTACCAAAGAGTTCACTGTCAATCAGGGCCAAAAAGCTAGTTTTTTGTCTTCTTGGGGCATTCGTGGCTGTATGAGGGGGGAGACAAAACTGCACTTCTTCCCATTTTTTGAATATAAAAGTAAAGTCGTCCGAATTTCACCAATTTTCGACCCCAACCAGGGTCTTCCTTGGGCACTTTCTAGTCGAGATCCCAGAAGTGAATGATATATTCCCATTTTTTTCTGTGAAAAAATCTGTACGAAAAAGCAAGCTTTTTGGTGTCCCTATACATGTATGCTAGCTATGTCCCCATTATAGGGCCATAAAATACCATGTAGTAGACCCAACATAAGGGTCAAACAAGTTATCAGGACTTGAATTATGCTTACAAAATAAATTTAGCTGAGAAGACCCTACCTTTAGGCGTCGGCCCACACACTGTGCTGTAGCTGAAGTTCTGTCCTGAAACACGAATAAAGAGCTGGTTAATGGAGGAACATAGAATTGAAAAGAATTCCAGGCATTTCCGAATGAAACAACTTATGCAAGCAGGCCTTCTTTCATGGTAGAAGTGCCCTTCGAAGTCCCTCCAGAACATGATAGACTACCAGCCTATTTGGTGGTGCCAAAATCTCAGGCTTTCAATTGAGACACACCAAGAGATAGCGTCCAAATGACAGATCCTGATAGACTTTGTACTGATCCATAGGGACCCAAGTATCAGGTTGGTCAGGGTTCTTTATAATAATAATAATAATAAAACAGTTCTTATATGGCGCAGCTCATATATATATCGCTGCGCCTTACAAAAAGAAAAAACACAAGTAGAGTAATAAAACATTATAGAACTAAAACATAGAGAAAACGTAAATTAAATTAGTGCTTGCGCCCTGTTAAAATATATGGTACAATGGCAAAAACTTCGGCATCAACAAATAATAGTGCCAATGGCACTGTGCCCGCTTGGCTTGAAGCAGTTTGGCCCCCTAGAGGCAAAGTCAAGAATCAGATTTTGCCAAAAATTCATCTGAGTTGTTACAGCCTAGAGGTACATGTAGATGTGGAAAGTTTCAAAGCAATAGGTCAAACCGTTACAAAAAGAGCCAATATCGTAATTTCAAGCGAACTTTGACCTCCGTGAACTTGAAAAGTAGGTCAAATTGAAAACGCGAGTACTATATCTTATGTATCCCTATTAGATATACCCATGATAAAAATTTGACAAAGATCCGTCTCTTGGGAAGGGAGAAACAGTACTTTCAGTGATTTTGGTTTTGGCCCCCTAGCGGCAAAGTCAAGAATCAGACTTCGCGAAAATTTTGTCTGTAGGTTGCTGTAACCTAGAGGTACATGTGTACAAAGTTTCAACATGATAGTTCAAACCATTATCAAAATACAGCCCTTTGAAATTTTTCACAAAACGCCCCCTGGAGGCCAAAATAGGAATCCAACCGTGGTCAAAATCGAACTTGATCTAGATCTTAGGCCCATATATACACCCACCAAAGATAAAAAAGATTCGTCAAAAAATAAAGGCGCTAGAGCGCTAACGAGCCAAAAGTTTACGGACGTACCGCCGTACCGCCGTATCGCCGTACCAACGTACGGACTGACGCACGACAGACCACCACTCAACGACCCCAACCACAGCATAAGCCCTGCTGGGCCTTGCGGCCAAGCGGGCTAATAATACACCGCTCGTCTGACTTTCAGAAACTCCATTTGGTATCATTGCAAACATGGAGCATATAAATCTTATTTTATTTCTTTTGTCATAGTTTCGTTATTTGAATATTTTCACAGAAACGCAATATACTTGATCTGAGCAACAATACATACCTGACTCACGTGATGTGTATGTTTTTGTAGAAAGAATATTTAAATGATTACAAACAATTTTGGCCAAAGAAATAAAATAAGAATTGTCCTCAAGGTGTATGTAATGATATCTGATGACGTTGATGAACATCAAATGAGTGTTGTATTATTTTTGAATGCATAAATATTTTCAGCTGGTGCTTGGATAATACCATAAATTTCAACAAGAAGTGAATACTATATATAGAATGGTGACCGACTTTACCCTCTGCGTCAGAAAGAACCCATTGCCTTCGACCTGCAGACGTCATTGGATGTCATTTCTTGATGTCAATCCACTGACCGACTCAGGGTGAATACAGTAGCGCCGCCAAATAGCCTGGTAGTCTATCATGTTCTGGAGGTACTTTGAAAGTGCCTTATGGTTGTTTGCATTTCTCTCGACCACCACCGTGGCACGGTGGTCTTTCTTCAAAGCTGGAATCTCCTGTTTTTGTACATGCAGTTCAGCTTTAAAGTCAAAAAGACTGCTTCTTCACAAAGACCAAGGGCCTAGAATGGTCACATGACAAGACATCAGGTGATTCATTTGAATCTGAAGAAAACTTTGAACTAAAAAGAATGGGAAATTCAAACCATAGTCTACACCACAAACAAGCTGACCAACAGTCGCCTGTAGTTGCGAGATTCTTCACGAGATAAGACACAAAGATAAAACCACTGGTGAAGAATCCTCACTCACTACATCAACAAAGCATAATCGGATGGTCACAATGTCATTTCACTTCCTTCATTACCACGACATCATTTCAATATGACCAAACCAAATATGTTCAATCAGCCTTTGAAGTGAGATTAGTAACAAAAGTGTTCCTTTGATAAGTCATTCTGTCAGACTACCTTTGATGATTCAGCTGGTGTTATACCTAGTAACCATCAAAGGCAATTTGAACTTTCCACATCAAGTACCACATTTCAAACAAGCATGGTTTTTACCAACACCAGCTTCCTCAGTTCAGGTTACATTTTCAACAGTGAAACTTGTTGGAACATTACTCTCTTTGTCATGGATCAGCACAGTTGTAGCAACTCGCAGACCAAGTTTTAGCCACATCATAAAATACTCAGATTCCCAATCAAAAAATTCTTACTGAAAAGAATACACTAAATTGCACCATATTGATTAACCTCAACATGAATAAATCCAAAATAAATTTGCTCCCCAAAACACAAATTCTGCCAACTCAGATTCAATAACCCGACAACATTACCAATCATAACAAAACAGGATTGAATCATTTTCCAGTAAAAGACAGGAACAAAATGCAAGCAAAATGGTGCAAATGGCACCATTATTGGACGTCAGATTTGCTATTTTCACGGAGCTGAAAGTCGATTACTCCTCGACCAAACTGAATGAGAAGGTGAGTAATTCCCGAGGTCATGAATAGACCACATCCAAACCACTTTATACACTCGAGTGGATTCTATTTGATCTTTTCTTTGTCACTTTCACACAGAATCAAATTTACATAATGTGTTGGAATGACATGGCTCAACCCTTTCTCTCAACTTGTCAGACCTTTGGCTATAGCTTTGTCGGTTGGAAATGGACAATAATCTGATGAAGTCATTTAGTTGAAATTGACATTAATGACTGTACAAGAGACATTTGAGTGACATAATGACCATAGAGATATCAATTCATTATGATGATGCAAGTTGCAAAGCCTGCTTAAACTAAACATCAGTAGCTGGCTACCAACAACAGCCACAGGAAAAAACACATGAATGACTATCTTTCTGTAAGGATTGATACCCAACACTGCATTGATGTCAAACAAACCTCTTTCCAACATTGGTAAAATAGGACCTATCAATTACATAGGACCCATCAATAACATCAGGCTGACATCAAGTACCCTTATTGTGTGCTGTCACCACGTTGATGATGGTGCCACCTTTTGGACAACTGCAGGTTTCCTCCACATGCCAAAGAGATGTATTGTCAAGTGTTGTGAGGAAAGCATTACATTTTGACCAAAAACCTGCTGCATGCTTGTTGACCAAATGTCTGTCAAACAATGGAACAACTTCAGGAGAAGAAGCTTTAGCTTTTCAAGAGTAAAAATAAATAAAATCTAGTAAATGCTTTTTCTCATCTTTGCTATGAATTGTATACAAAAAGAAGTAAAGGCATTTTTGGTAAACTTCATTCCTACCGCCCTAATTCAATCCAACAGGCTCAAAATCACTTCAGAGAAAAGACAATTAAGGGAATATTCTTACCTGCTGAATGGATGATGTGTATCCAATCTTCAGCTACTGTTTAAACCTGAAGTAAAAAGGTGAGACTGAACTTGAAGAACAGCAGTCAACACAGCGATCCCATGTGCCCTGCAATCATGCATCCACAAAATAATGATGGTGAACCACAATTCAATGAGTGAATGAATGTGCAAGAATTCATTCCCCCTCAAGAGACCAACATTGTGTCATTCTCTGTCTCGTGAAATGCGCTTGTGGCATCAGAGCATATAGTGTCATAATCAATCATGATGCTCGTCCACCAATACGAGGGAATGACAAACTCGTTGGCTCTTCGATGGTACTACTGATTACTCATGTGCCGCTAACTAAGACTTTGATTCAGAAATAATGTGATCATCTGTCCTGGTGTCAAACTCAAAGTATTATCCTCCAAAAACATATCACCGAAAAACTGTTCTGCATTGTCAGAATTGTGTAAGTGTCAGTCATTTATGTCCAGAAAGAAGGTTCCGTTCTTGTCAAAATTCTTGTCCAGGAAGACTTTGCTAACTATTTTTCTGACAAAAGTTGTTCTGTGCCAACTTGGGGGAGGGCAAAGTTCTTTGACAACATTTTACAGATATTTTTTGCTAATCTTTTGAGAGGAAGAGGTTGTTTGCCAACTTCTTGAGGAAAGTAAAAGTAATTCACATGTAATTTCTTGCTAGGTTTTTGCCAAACATCACCGAGGGAAAGAAGGCGCTTCAGACATCAGAGAAGAAGCAGAGGGAGGATATGATGAATTTGCAACTGCACCACTTCAATAACCAGATCGTTCCAGGCACTGCTGATGGAGAAAAGTGATCAAGTTTCAACTTGGTCATTGATCAAGAATGACAAGTACCCTTCCCAACACTCGACATGTCACCCCACTCTCACTGGGGTCTGACTCAGCAAAATCTTGTCGCAGCTAACGACAAATTATCTGTCAGACTAATCTTTGTCACAGCATCTGCAGCGATTCACACAGTTTTAAGACCTGTTTGGTGGAGGAATTTCCTTGCAAAATGACCCAGACATGGTGGCGATTAATTTCAATTGATCATTGTGGCACAAAATGAGATGATGCACTTACTTCTCTTTCCCTGGGGACCATTTCACAAACAACACATCAGGCATGTCAGGCAAGGATTTCAAAAGGGCAGGGCATTACACGTATACCTCAGCAAAAAAAGGCAGAAAAATTGAGGGAATTACACTGTTCTGGAACACCCATGGTGTTTTTGTGAAGCAACACTTCTTAAAATCACCTTCATGCATCCACAAGCTCTTTAGCTCTTCCAGGCTGCTAAAAAATGTTTTTTAAGGGACAGGGTCCATTATGGGGTGAAAAAGGCACCAGGGTGCCACCTGACAAGGCAGGGAACCATCAGCCTGCTAAAAATCCTTAGCAGAAACACTAATTAGACACCTTTACAATATTCCTGCATTTTTCCCTCAATAAAACAAACCAAAGCAATTTTGTCTTCTACAATGTACCAATGATACAAGCTGTAGGGCCTAATCTGGAGAAACGGAGGGGGAAATCTAAACCTACATCAGTGATTACTGAGGGGGGAAATCTCCATCCCATTTACTCTGTGGTGTCCAGTGCATCTGAGATGCCCCCTCCCCAGGCTTTGCAGCAATTTGTCACAATGATACAACTCATTTCAAATCAATGGTTTCTGTCAAGATCTGCAGTAATGATTCTGGAGGAGAAAACGATGATGATGGACGTAAGAGAGGGATGCCTGAATCATGAAATGAAAGGCATGACACATTGAATTACATGAAAGGAATCCTACAGATTTCCCTTAAATCTGTTAAACTGGATTGAATTGAAAGAGAAACACCAAAGGTGCCATATGCCACAAACACTGATATTTCCAAGGACTTGGGATTAGTTTGGTGCATTGCATGTGTTTCCGCCAGAGGGTACGCAGGGTACGCTGTGGGTACCCTCAAAGGAACAGAAAGGGACCATTTTCTTTAATTTCATGGGGTTTTTTGCTGATTTTGAAGAACTGCATACCCTCAAAAATATTCCTGGCAGAAACCCTGATTGCATCATACTACTACTGTAGAGGGAGCCAGCCACAATTTTGTTTTGAAAGTAGGATTATAGGCCTTACCAAATCAGCTGATGGGCCTTGTGGTCACAGCTTGCAATGAAGGACATAAGAATCAATCCAATATTCCTAAAACCAGTCTGGTAGTCAAAGACCAGAGGTCATTGGCAATTTCACATCATAAGAATTCAAAGCTAATGGATGCAACCATCAATTTACGTCACTGAGGTAAAAGCATGGTGTGATTCAGAGATAATGGTCAAACTCAAAATAATAACTGTTGACACTGTCTTTGTCATTCTTGCATCAAATGCCGACAACCAACAAGGAATAATGGCAATTTTATGCACAAATTAGCAAGTTATCATCTAGGCCAATCACCAGGCCAATCAAATTATTCACCATAATGAGGTGCTTTTACCAACTCGCACTGCCTCCAAAGCGAGGAGATGACCAATAGGATCTTCCCATTTTGCCTTTGAATTTCCCAATTCACCTCCAATGGTTTGGTCCAGGGTCAGGGTTTGGGTTGGTTTTGGGGGGCAATTTAATAAGAAAAGGCAATCAGATGACATTCAACAGAGGTCTCTCCCTCCAGAGTGTAGACTCTCTAATTTGTTCTGGGCTTTTCTTACAGGTGTATTCTGATACAAAACTTAGCTAATCAGATCTTCCCTCTGTGTGTTGCGTAACTGGATACAAAGTAGGTTTCGTACAAATCAGCCCATCCTAGACAAAATGAGCACTAGGCCTATTGGGCAGATGCAGTTCATTCCATCCTCACCCTAGGTACAAATGTGCACAACACCTGGAAGTGTTAGAAGGCACTCATTTTTGCATAGGCCTACAATGTAGGCCTATTCCCCAATGACCAAATCACTTGCCACTGGAACAGGTATATCAGTTCGGGAAAGTTCCGAATTTGGAAACGTTTCTGATTTTGGAAGCCCAGCGATTCCAATATTGGCAACGTTTCTTTTTTCGGAAGCGGTTTTCGATTCCGATATCGGAATCGGTGTAGGCCTATTTGCATGTTAGGCCTAATCGGGATATGAGTATCAAAAATCGGGAAGTGTTTTTTTCCATTAACAGATGGCAGCACCTGTGACCTTGTATTTCACGGCGTAAAATCTGAATTGCTGGCGTAAGTTGGCTGCAATCATCGATAATCATCAATTATCATCATCAAAAGGCTTGATTGTGCCATAATCTCTGGGCTTCCAAATTCAGAAACGTTCCCGATATTGGAATCGAAAATCGCTTCCAAAAAAAGAAACGTTTCCAAAGTTGGAAACGTTTCCAATTTTTGAACTTTCCCGAACTGATATCCCTGACCTGCATGTCATCCCCCTCTCCAGCTTTGACCCAGGCTTAACACTGCCTATTTCTCTCCTTCTCTGTGAAAATGATGACTTGTTAATAAAGATCATTTAAAGTTTCCGCATCTACAAAAGATGGAATGAAGGCCTGCAAGCCTACAGTCGAGGCGCGCTGCGATTCCCGCCAGGCGCGCCCCTGGGATGCGGCCGCCATCTTTCAGTCAGTGAGGTGCGCGGCGGGCGGGGTAGCCTGCTCGCAAATAAACCCAGACTTTAAAGCCCGAGAGAACTCATATTCTGTTCTAACGTGAGTTCAGCGCATCCCAAAAAAACATCCTGAAAATCAAACAGCTATAAGAACGAAAGAATTGGAAGGCCCGAACTTACTTTTCACCTGGCTTTTCAGCCAGGACAATCATCACTACAGCTCCGACCAGACGTGGCCACCTTCTCGCACGGGAACTAATTGATACTGATACTTTAGTCCATCACACGATCAGTCCCCCGTCAAGGCCTTGACTGAGTCCCCGTACATGCCGTATCATTTTTCCCGCCCTAACCCTATGTGCAGTACCTCATATTCCCGCTGCGTGGCGCTGTGAGTACGTGATTGTCAACGCCATCTCACGGTGGCCAAAGGAACCAAGGTTTTAGATTGGTTTCAATCTTTGCCGCTCCACTCCCGCGGCGCCACTGTACAGTCCACAATTAGTTTGGTTCGATTGACCTACTCGAGACCTACTCGACTAGGCGGCAAAGACGGGAACTAATCTATGGAATTCCCCATATCCCACAATGCTCTAGTGCTTCCTTTCTGAACGTGGTTTACTTTCTGAGAGTCATCGTATGTTTATCAGCCAATTTCATCCACAAATATCTCACCTTGTGGTCATCATCCTGGTGATTTTTCTGCAGCTGTCGATTTTATCGAATTTCTACTTTCATATTTTGTGCATTTTTTTGTTTTCAGGAGGACAGCCGCACCACAAAAATGTCTGATGCGGAAGGGTAGGTATCACAATAGAAAAGCAGGTTGGCCATGATGTACACGATAGCCTTGTTGTAGTAGTTTATTAGTACAATGTATAGGCCTAGTGTGTTGTTGTTTGAAGGCCTTGTGTTCAAACATAGGTAGGAGGATATTGCATGATAGGGCCTACTATGTAACATATGGAAGGGAGGAAGCCACCTGGCCACATTACATACAATATATGAAAATATTCCATGATTTCATCATGCTCTGAGTCTGAGGGACTGAGCATGTGAGAGTGAGTGAGAAAAAAGCTCGCTGATCATTCAACTAACAGGGTTCGTAGCGGTCCTTAAATCCTGGAAAAGTCATTGAATTGAACTTGGTCCTTGAAAAGTCAGTGAATTACACCAAATAGCCAATAAATCCTTGAAAAGTCCTTAAATTGTTGTGCCCATCTTTTGTGATTTTCAAAATGCCCATTTTCAACCCAACAATTACTCCAAGGCAACGCCGGCCTGACCGGCTGTGCAGTGTCCCGCCGGCGGGATTCATTCGGATCCTGAACGGTCTTCCCGGAAGGCTTTGAAAACTTAAAAGTAAAACAGAAATTTTCTCCTTCAAAGTCTCCAATCCATCCCCAAAACCTTCCTCTGAAGTTCCTGGCCCTTTATGGGGGTTTCTGTTTTGGCACAAGGACATGCCCCGACTGCCAGACGCACTGGATCTGCCCGACACGTGGTGTTTCAAATTTGACTATCTGAGCACCTTAGTGAGCAGATCAGCTCTGCCTGGAGTGTGGGTGTAGGACAGTCACCAAAAGGTGGGAAATTCAAACTCTCAGTCTCATTGAAATAACAGTGTTTGTGATATAGAATGAATACTGGCATCAGTCATCTGGTGTTTACAAAGGAGAGGCATTAGCTATTGTGAAAATATATCCTGTTTAACCCCTTCCTGATCCTACACGAGCTGGATAGGTAGACTTGTTGCTTTTTAACCCTTTATCACCGAAAACTAATATGGACTAAAATGTGTCCTGGGGCAGCAGCCATTATCACGACTGTGGTTTCTTGAAACCCTGGGATTCAGAAGTCCCACCTCACATCACAGAGCACAAAATATACTTATTTGGAAGGAAAGTACACCCATACGGGTGAAAGACTCCCCACCACTTGTCATGTGACCCGCAGAAATATCAGAGGCTGGTCCTGGAAAAGTCCTTGAAATAGGTATGAAAAAGTCATTAAAAGTCCTTAAATGGGCAGTGGTCTTAAGACTATGAACCCTGACTAACCATGCTAACTGTTCAACATGTTCATTCAATCAATGACAACAACCTGGACAGGCCTAAAAAATAGCAAATAGACCTAGACCTAGACCTAGTGCCATGCCAAGTAATACTACTGCCATTTTGACACATCGTGATGATATCGTGATCATATGATTTGTATCTGTAGCTATTATAAAATTAACATTGCAGAGATGATCAACAAGCCGTCGGGGCAGGAGCCATGGACATCAACACAGCCCTGCAAGAAGTACTGAAAACAGCCATGATCCATGGTGGACTTGCCAGAGGTCTCCATGAAGGCACCAAAGCCCTTGACACGTAAGCATATAATGTGCCTAACAAGCCCCCTGAGTAAATCCTCTTCGAAGATCCCATAAAACATTGGTCTGGTGCTTAATTATGTTGATTATTGATGATAACTCATGAGATTCTGCCTGCAGTCAAAGTCAGCTATCTTGCCTTCATAATTTGTCCTTCACAGCTGTAAGTCAAGTGCCCCTCTGCCCTGTTCATGGTTCGATTTGTGTTCTTTCTGTTTCAGGCGACGGGCTGTCCTGTGTGTTTTGGCCAATAACTGTGATGAGGCTGGCTACACAAAGTTGGTGGAGGCACTCTGTGCTGAACATACTATCAACCTGATTAAGGTACGTTTCCAAAGGCAATGAAATACAGGGTCATCTAATGTGCACTATGGGCCGTTAAGGGCCATTTCTTTGGTTATGGAATTGCTATCTCATGATGAAAAATATGCTCCCTCTTCCGAATCATAATGAGGATTGCAATAGTCTGAGAATGATAGCAAGTTTCACGTTGTCATTGGTTGCCATTTGGGGACTATTCACTAGTGATTGCGAAAGATAAGTGGCATTGTTAAAGGAGCACGGTATTGGATCTCAAATGCGTTATTTGACTGCCGACGTAGAGGGAGCCACCTAGCGGCAGTAATACGAACTACAAAAATGCATTACAAAATGTACAGAGGAAATCGGGTCAACTCGCCAATACGTCGTTGGTCCCTGCGTTGGAGAGTGGCACAGTGGCGCCGGCTGTCGAGAAAAAGTGGCAATACCGTGCTCCTTTAACAGGAAGGGCTTATATGTGAATATCCATTGCAGGTTGACAACAAGAAGAAACTTGGTGAATGGGCTGGTCTCTGCAAGATTGATAAGGACGGCAAACCAAGGAAGGTAGTCGGATGCAGTTGTGTAGTGGTCAAGGTAATTATTTGAGGGGTTCATCCATCTGAACTAGATCATCTCGTGATAACATTGATTGGAAGTCTATGCTCTCCTGTGATGAAAAAATATGCTCCCTCTTCCGAGTAAAGAATGAGGATTGCAACCTCTGAGGAAAGCCTGACACAAGTAGTCAGCTGCTGTCTTCACTGACTTGTGTTATTAAAAAGGGTTCTGAAATTTTAGCATTTTCTTTCAGGATTATGGAAAAGAAACTCAAGCCTATGATGTACTGACTGAGTACTTCAAGTCCAAGCACTAATGGGATGAGTCAAGTGGTTCCTTTCTAAGATCATGCAAATAATTATTTGTAAATAATGACCACAAAAAAAATGAAAAAATAATGAACAACTGACCATCTTCGTTAGTCCTTTTATCAACGACTGCCATCTCTTGTGTTTTTGTGATGTCAGGGATTTATTTAATTACCAAATAACCAATGCCACTGCTGTGAAAAGGGGCCCAGCTGGATCTCCCATTTGATTTCTTGGTCATGGGTACTGCTTGATACTAACCTCATATTAAAGGAGCACGGTATTGGATCTCAAATGCGTTGACTGCCGACGTAGAGGGAGCCACCTAGCGGCAGTAAGACAAACTACAAAAATGCATTACAAAATGTACGAAGTAAATCAAGTCAATTCGCCGACAACATAGTCCCTGGGTTGGAGAGTGGTGCCGGCTGCCGAGAAAAAGTGGCAATATCATGGTCCGTTAAGGATCGTGCCTCTCCTTTTGCAATGGTATTTGCCTGGCAATTGGAGATGGTGAGGTGGCACTACTGGTTGGGAGTAATGATGGCAGCAGCGCCTCTCCCGAAGAGTTTGCCACTTGTATCACCTTGTAGCAGAAGAAAATCACTTCATAAACATTCAGGTTCCTCATTATCACACCCTTCCTGTGACATCACGCTACTACTATAGTGTTCACCCTGACCACTTGGGGAAGAAAAAATCTTAAAACAAACATTAGTACTTGGCATTTATTCTCACAGGCAATGACATCAACATGTCAAAAGCCTGCAACTTCGGAGTTCGAACAGAGAGCATCAATTCAGATTCCCCCCAGTTAGAACACACAGAGTAACTTTCCTGATTGGAAGCACATACTGGTATTTAATGCTGTACAGTTCGTGACAACGTGGATTGAGCAGCCAAATAAAGAACACAATTCTGTTAAAATCATCCAGTTCCAAGACATTTCCCATCATACCTCCATCATACGATCTCGCTCTGAGATTACTTCATTGGTGAATTTACCTAAATGAAATGAAAGAAACCAATACACAAAGAGCTGCCAAACTGGAGACAAATTTCTTCAGTGACATGAACAAAACAGCGAGCATGAAGGGACCAGCAGCAAAATATTTTCACTGTCCAGGGGCATTGCCTTCATAGAACTTAACCTTTGTTTGTGTCAGAAGGACTAAAACAGTAGGAGCCGCTTACCCATTGGACTTATTTTTTGTCCACTTCCCACAATACAATCCTTTATCTCTCCTTTTTCATCAATCTGTACGTGGTCACATATAATGCTTCCTTGGATGCTACACCTGAAACCAAATTCAAACGGACATTTGGAGATAACTTATTTCAACCTTAGGCTGAATGCAACATGACCCTTTATATCAATGCTTGCCCAGTCATTTTTATCAATTGAAAATGCAAGAGGATCCAAATTCTGCAAGAAAAAGTGCAGTATTTCTCAACAGGATCATTGGTCGTCAGTTGACTCAATATTGGCTACATGTGACAGAAGTACCTACCCTTCAGCAATGGTTACATGGTCCATGATAACCGAGTTAGTCACTTTGACCTTCTCACCAATGGATGAATATCGTGCAATGTTTGATTTCTTGACAGTTGCTTTCTCTGCTATTGTCACATTCTCACCTATAAGGCACTCGCTTCCAACCTATAAGGGATGAAACCAAATCGAATGAGGTGGGTGAATTGGATAATACCGGTACTTGCTGCAAGAGTAGCAAAGTAGATCTGCGATCTGCCATCAACAAGGATAGGAAGATCTGAAGATGCATGGGGAATGCTTCAGTTGGAGTCCAATTTCATCTTGAAATATCAAGGACTACAGTCATTTCGCCTTCGGACTGCGCTCCACTCAGATACAGTGTAGTCTGGAGGCGTAGCAATATGATCCCTTGATGGTTCAAGATGTCGAATACAGATCTGCGACTGAGATTGGCCCATCAACAATGATAGGAAGATTTGGAGACACATGGGGAAAATTTCAATCTGTGCCCTTGCAGTACCATTCTCATTTTGTTCCTGGAACATATCGTGTAGCAGACTTCTTCAATGCTGAGTTGCCTACCTGAGATTTGGGTTGTACAACAGCAGCAGGATGAACAGAAGGACTTTCTTTGTCTGACAGTAATTTCCCCAGATGTTTACTAATCTGAAAGAAGAAGACATCAATACTCCACAGGTTCTATCTCACAGGATTCTAGCAAACAGAACATAGATGGCTCACAGATATGTGACCCTCCACCAGAAACCCAGTCAGAAGTCGCTCTCAGGTTGGCAGCTTGGGACTGAATTTTCCTGTCAATTTCAGTATTGTCTGTCTATTGTGAAGTGCGAGTGATTCTATTTCTGTCATCTCCTGCTGTCATCTCAGTAGGTTTAGGCTCATTTTCCGTGCAACTTCCGACTAGTTTTGTGGTGGAGGGTTACATATGCGATTACTGAACTGCAGAAATGAACAATAAAGACATTTTCGACCATCAATTCTTTGACAAACACAATCTTACCTGTCTATTTGCCTCACAGTAAGTGGCCAAAGTGTTTACTCTCAGGCAAAATTCCCCTTCTAATATACAAGCATAGCACCGTATCTTGTCACCATGGTAACAGTCATTCATGTCCCCACTGTGGTCATTCCACGAGGACATATCAAGGGCCAGCTGATCAAAGTTACCCTCATCAGCTAAAGTTGAAATATCTGAAATGAGGAATGCATCAGTGTAGGTAAAAGAGCTATACATTGACAAATATTGGGTTCTTAAATACTTTCATGAAAGATGTGATGTGTTAAGTTGGGTATGGAAACTTTGGTTCATTGTCATTAGTAACCAAATCTCACCTGCTTTCCTTGGATTACATGAAGGTGTGGACATGGGTAAGTCTGCATCATTCGGTTGCTCTTCCTGCATCCTTTTAAACTGCCTTTTCACCAAATATGGGACGAGTTCACCCTTAATTGTTGATATAGACCTGAACGTAAGATAACACATAACAATCAGGAAGACCTGTAAAAGCACAGAGACAGAAAATACACTGCAAAAGCAACAATTATATAAATCACTTGGACATAAACCTACCTTTGCTCATCCAGAACATCAAGGACTGATTGCTTCATCAAGTATAAATGAGCATCTGTCAATCTTGTCTTTATGTTTATAAATGGATGTCTGGAAAAAAGAACAAGCACTTTTAGCTGAAAAACTACAAAATTACAAAGCAACATTGTTTAACAGATTTTTGATTCACCCGATGCCAAGTGACAACCATTTCCAGAAAATAAATCAATCAGAAACAGAAACCAGTATTTCAAAAAAAGGAATCTGTATCCTTCTTAGTACTGTCGTAGATCTGCAGTTGAATGTCCTCATTGAAGTCAGAACTGATAATCTGCCAAGGAAACAACACTCTTTATTCATGTAGTCCTACCTAGTTGTCAAAAATTCACAGAAAGATCAAATACATTTTAATGGCAGTGGAAGGGGTATTCACCTTTTAAACAGAGATTTTCTAAATGAGACGTGCTCTTCAAAATCTGCCTCAGAAGAAAGGAAGACTAATCTGTTACTGCTGTTATCAAGTCCCACAAAGTCAAGTTCTGCAAGATAAGAAAACATTTTTTGATAAACTTGACAGTGTGATCGATCTCAGGATGTGCAAACGGTACATGACACTGACAGCTAGAAAACTGCAAGCCACTGTCTCCAAGTCACTTTGAAAACTGAAAGCTACTCACCAGCTTTTCTTTTACTCTTAGGCCCAGGTGCAGCCATTTCTGTTGTGCTTTCCTGACCAGACATGAAAAGGGTGGTGACTGTTGCCCCATGGGCACGGTGAATATCTGCCAGGGTATTCAGCGAGATGTCTCCAATCAGATCACAACTCACAACCAGCAGGTCAGACTGAAAATGAGCAGTGTTGTTATGCTATAAGCTCATACAAAAAATAGAATCAATTTAAGTCACATAACTACATTCATGTTTCATCATTACCGGTATGTCGTGTTCGCTTGGCGTACCGTCGTGTTGGGTGTTACTGTTTCCTCCGTGATTGTCACGGACGTTGGGGGTAGCTAGCTGAGACCATGTATAATGTCCAGGCGCGGATCCAAGGGGGGGGCGCACCCGGTGCACGCCCCCCTTTCGGCCGACAAATCTTTAAAATTGACCGTGAAATTATGAAATTTGGAGCAAATCATTGAAATTGACCGCAGATTTCAATGTATCTAGCACGGTGCGCCCCCTCTTTCCCGAAATCCTGGATCCGTCCCTGATGTCGTTCACCGAAACAATATTGAATAACACAGAATCAGCCTCGAAGAGAATATCGTGTCGAATCCTTTTATTCTTTGTATCCAAATATCATCAACAAGACACATATACAATCTGGAGGAACTATGGTGAACTTGCTTCATAACATAACACCGGCATCGAAGTCTTTGGAGGGATTTGCAAAATCCCAAACTCTAACTTGTCGAAGGATTTGCGCGGACTTTCATATGACATAATCTTTTTATACCTTTATTCACACCAAACAAATTCACTTTATGGCTGACCAATTATTTCATAGTTTCCAATATTTCACTCTCACCTTTATTTTGTCTTTGATGTGTCGAAGGGAATCTGCAGTACCCCAATCTTCATCATCATCAGCTATTCCAACAAAGTCTAGTTTAGCCTTCACTTGACATTGTTCAACTAAAGCCCGCTCAATGACCTTACGGTGTGACTTTAATACTACTATTATTATCTCTGAAAATAAATAATACGGATCTTCTAAAAACATGACCAAAGTCAGCACGGCTAAACTAACAAAGGCAAGACTGGGATCGCCATTTACCGGGCACATGTAGAACATGACAATGACACAAAGAATCTTTTTCCATGATCTGGTAAAGCTTATACAGATCAAACTGTCCTCGCCCACCTTCAAACCCTGCCTTTTCCAACATATTGACTGGATACCAAATCATCGGCATGTTTCCAACTGGGAGGAGAGCTTTTGGGACCTTGGCTGTCAAATCCGCCATGCGAGACCCACGCCCACCAGCCATAACAACAGGCTGGAATTCCATCATTTTTGTCACTGAAATGAAAATGCAAATATTCACATATGTGGCATAGCTATCACTACCAGGGTGCGAAATAATCTAAGGGAAGGCATTTGCCTCGAATGCCCCCATTTACTATATTAGCCTATAATATACTACAGTGTACAATGGCAATGTGATGTGTACGATACCCCCCATTATCGTAACTGACCTATTATACCCAACTGATCAACTTTTCACTGACTCAACTGTACGTCTCAGGCCTACGGTAGTCCCTGATGGTAATGTTTGTAGCCTATATGCTACATGTATATGTTATGCGCCATCAGTGGATCTGCGCCATCGACCGATCGCGCTGCGCTATCTATGGATCGGTAATTAGCGCAAGCATCGATAGATCGCGCAAGCATCGATCGATGGCGCTGCGCTAACGATGGATGGTCCTCCTACCATGACGGGAATGTCAATCAATGATCGATGGCGCTGCGCTAACGATGGATGGTTGTTGTCAGGCACCTACACATGTAGGCCTAGATAAGTAAACTGAACAGTTTCATGAGTTTTTGTTTTACATGTTTTCAGTTTGCAGGCGCAATGGGTCCGTATCCGACTCCGTCGTCACTTGCCCTTCCTCCAGCCTCGAGCACATCATGCCACCTATGGACAACAAGCATATCAAATTCAACCAATGTACTCCGCCCTGAATTGGATCTGGGGCAATAACAATCTGGTTTAGGCCTAGGCCAAGGCCTATTTGCTTGCAGTTTCCATCGTTGCCGTCTTCATCTAGGGCCTACCTTCCCTGATCATCGTGCTGATGCAAATGAGGAGACAAGACCGAAGTGCATGGCATCCTTCCTATTCTACATTGTAGGTAGGCCTATGTGAGGCCTTTTCAGTGAACTTCTGATGAGATCGTTTGTAGGCCTTGCATCTGAACGTATGCCACTCCATACACGACTTCACTTCGTGTGTTTCACTGACTCTTCTTATGAAATGAATGTTGCTGTATTTTCAATTGCTGTATTGTCAATAAAAAATACAAATATAAGTCCTTTTTGGCTTTCTGTGTTCAGTAATCAGCGGCGCCTCTTTGATTAAAGTGATATCTGCTCACTGAAATAATTAAAACTGTGCTCAGTAATCAGCGGCGCCCCTTTAATTAAAGTGATATGTGCTCACTCACGTAATGAATGCTGTGTTCAGTAATCAGCGGTGCCTCTTTGATTAAAGTGATATCTGCTCACTGAAATATTAATTAAAACTGTGCTCAGTAATCAGCGGCGCCCCTTTGATTAAAGTGATCTGCTCACTGAAATAATTAAAACTGTGCTCAGTAATCAGCGGCGCCCCTTTGATTAAAGTGATCTCTGCTCACTCACATAATGAATGATGTGTTCAGTACCGGGGTTCAGTACCGGGGTTGTAATCAGCGGCGGCACTTTGATTAAAGTGATATCTGTTCACTCACATAATGAATGCTAGTAATAAGAAACTGAGCAGAGAGCCACCCCAAAACACAATAAAAACGCCAAAAAAATCCGCACAAAATGACAACAGCAAACACAAAAATAAACCAGAAACGACAAAAATTCATCTGAAATCCCTGCTCCCCGCTCCTATTACCACTGTATTTTCGGATAAATTCACATTTGATCGCTGTTTTTTAACAATAAATCTTCACATACATGTATTTGATCAAGAAAAAGCTGTACATGTATTTTAGCGATAAAAAAGTCTTCACATTCACAAAATCTTTAAAACACGAATGAGTACGAGGAGTGAGGAGTAAAAGTAGATTTACAGATAGATTTGTAGATAGATTTATCATCATCATCATCATCAAGAGCGCGTCATGGTCCTTTTGGACCTTGCGCATAGGAAAAGTTCAGTTTGGATTCAGATTTCTAGATGGATAGATCTAGATAGATAGATTTAGATTTATCGACAAATTTAGATTTAGATCTGTGATAAGGAGCCATGCACGGTGGTGTGGTGTAGTGGTTGCTGGCGTGAGACTTTGGGCAGGTCTCTTTGCCTTACTGGCCTCTCCACCCAGGTGTACTGGTTGGAAATGCTGAGATTGTAGCGTTGAATGAGCAGCTCATCTGAGTTCTACTGAAAGGTTCAGGATAGACTGGGGTTAAAGTGTAATCATAATCATAATCATTTTAACGCTTCATGGTCCTGTTGGACCTTTGCGCGTTTGTGGACCGTTCAGAATTTTGCGCATGCGTGTATACCAGATAAAAAATTTACATTTTATACACAGGTAATAAATAGAAGATGTGCGATCCTAACAAAAACCAAGTGTACATATAAGAGAATAAAACATCGAGCTTACCAGAATTTTTTGAGTCGCTATCAATCCCTTGGTTTTGATAACCCTCGGACCAGGTGAACGATAATACAGCGACGAAAGTTCACTCCTGTGGTAGTGACCTCCCTAATTCATGTGCATCTGTGGTTTAGCTTAAACTTGCCAAGGTGCAGACAACTGGAACGAGGTGGAACGAAGTGATGAATGATAAGTTATATGAGCAGTGTGGCTTTTACCATTAACCTTTCCCTACAATACTTGAGTAAAGTGCGAAACGATTTGTTAGCCAACATTTCAACATGGGCATCGANGCGCATAGGAAAAGTTCAGTTTGGATTCAGATTTCTAGATGGATAGATCTAGATAGATAGATTTAGATTTATCGACAAATTTAGATTTAGATCTGTGATAAGGAGCCACGGTGGTGTGGTGTAGTGGTTGCTGGCGTGAGACTTTGGGCAGGTCTCTTTGCCTTACTGGCCTCTCCACCCAGGTGTACTGGTTGGAAATGCTGAGATTGTAGCGTTGAATGAGCAGCTCATCTGAGTTCTACTGAAAGGTTCAGGATAGACTGGGGTTAAAGTGTAAAGTCGGATGACACCTCCACCTCCACTATAAACCCAAACTTTAACTTTTAACTTTGATAGAAATTTAGATTTATAAATAGATAGATAGATAGATAGATTTACATTAAGATAGTCTAGATTTAAAACATCAGTAAGACTTTAAATTCTACAAAATGTACTAGTACTTGAGGAGTGAGGAGGAAAAGCATTTCACTCACAGAATGAACGCTGTGTTCAGTAATCAGCGGCGCCCCTTTGATTAGAGTGATCTCTGCTCACTGAAATAATTAAAACTGTGCTCAGTAATCAGCGGCGCCCCTTTAATTAAAGTGATATGTACTCACTTTACTCACTTGGCCCTATAAAAGGCGAAGTTTCCAACTCAATGCCATAACACGATTGATGCGAGAACGAGACATACATCGATCATGGACTTCAAGAAGAAAATGCAAGAGATTGTAGACGCCCAGGCAGAGTCGAAGAAGAGCCCAGTCCTGACAGAAGAAAAGTACGCGGCAATCCTGAACCATCTCCTTGATGTCAACGCCAAAGTGGATGCGCACTTCAAACACTGGGTAAAGAAGAGAGAGTTTCAGGTGATGGATCTTCCTGGCCTTGGTTTGAAAGACGTTCTGGTGGTGCCAAATCAAGACAAGACGCAAATAGACTGCGCGTCCAGATTCTTGCGAGTGGTTCACGCTGGTCAGGTTTATGAAGTAGTGAAAGGAATCCACGACCAAGAACTAAAACACAGCGGGTACAAAAAAGTAATGGAATACGTACAGCGGCATTATTTTGGGATAACGAGAGGGTTCATCCAAGAGTTTTGTAAACGTTGTCCGGTGTGCCAGCTGAGCCAACCACAGACTACAAGACCGCCTCTCCGTCCCATCGTCCATAAAGACTTCCTCGAAAGAGTGCAAGTCGACTTAATCGACATGAGGCATTCTCCAGATGGCGACTTCAATTACATTGGCCATTTTGAAGACCACTTCGCCAAATTTCATGTCCTGTTTCCCCTCATGAGAAAGACTGCGGAAGAGGTGTCAACAATGATGGAAGAACGAGTTCTGGGATACTTCGGGCCTCCCAAGATATTCCACTCTGACAACGGCAGGGAATTCGTTAACCAACTAATCCGGGCAATGTTCGCACGATGGGGAGGAGACACGACCTTCGTCAATGGAAAGCCAAGGCACTCCCAGTCGCAGGGTCTCGTCGAGAGAGGAAATAGGACCGTGGAAAAGAAGATCGCCGCTATGAAGCAGGACGAAAACATCAGAGAGGATGAAACTGGCTACCCGTGGGCGTCCTGGCTACCCCGAATAATGTTTTCGATGAACAGTGAGCGACAAGAGACGATTAAAGATGTGCCGTATCATGTGGTCTTTGGAAGAAGTGTCCCTGCCGCAGTATTCCCTGGTGCCAGAGAACATTGTGTCTATGAAGAGAGCATTGAAGGTAAATATTCAAGAAGTAAATTCACATACGCAGTTGTTTCTTTTTTGCGCGGTCATTCATATTGTTCCTTATCATTCAAATCTCAAATATCATTTCTTCTTGTTTCAGATGATGTAGAACTGCCAGATTACAACGGAGAAACCCCACCAGACAGTCAGCATCAACCCGAGGAAAGGACAGAGTCCAACGAGCGTCCTGTTCCTGCCCCACGGCTTCGCCCACCAACATGCACAGATCGGCCAGTTCCAATGCCTCGCAAGAACCAAGATCGACCAGTTCCACCACCTCGTATGAAGACAACACCCACCTCATCTGATGATGCCGATGTTGATAACGCTGAGCTGCCCGCCGACCTTGCAACTTCTGATTTATCTGCTCATGCTGATGCCTTTGAACTCGAACAAGCACCAGCTGCGGAACCTGCCGCCAGTGATGAAGCTGATAGACCAGAAACACGTCACTCAGCAATACGCAAAAGAGCCTTCGACAAAACCTACGATGCGGCCGCAAAGATGTCTGAATTTTACAACAGAAGGAAACGGATCAAAGTACAGGAATTTGAAGTAGGAGATGCAGTCAGTGTTGCAATCCCGAAATTGGATAGGACGGCAACTGACCTACCCAGGATGCCAAGTATAGTGAAAGAAACGCACGGGACGAAAATAAAATCGTATACGCTTGCGACACCATACGGGGTGCTCGACAGAAGGTTCAACGCGGGAGACCTACAGGAGTTCAGCGGCGGGAATATGCAGTGGGACTATTCGAAAGTTCTGTCCCTACGCCAGGCGGCCCAGGCCATGCATCCAGAAAACAAGTTTGTGAAGACGTCATGCAAATGCACGGGAGCCTGCAAAAACAAAAAGTGTCCCTGTCGCCAGAAAAAAATCGCCTGTTCAACACACTGCCACCCAACGAACACTTGCACGAACAAAGAAGAAACACCCCGAGAAAGAAAAAAGTCACAGCCAACTCTACTATCCGAACAAGAACGTCAAGAAATTAACAGCAACACGTGGATGAACGACAGACACATGGCAGCCGCAAGTACCCTTCTGAAGAAGACGTTTCCTTCAGCTTCAGGATTGCAAGACACTCTCCTTCAACAAAACATGTCCTTTGCTATCCCCACCGGTGACTTTGTACAATTTCTACACGTAGCAGACAGCCACTGGATAACGATATCCAACATAGGACAGCCAGATAACACAATCTCCATTTACGATTCTCTTCGGGAAAAACCATCTCCAGCTACCGTCAACATGATCGCTCGATACTGCCACCGTCCAGAGAAGAACCTCATCATCAACGTTATGAACGTCACCCGCCAATCGAACTCGCACGACTGCGGTCTGTACGCCATTGCTTTCGCCGCTTCCCTACTATATGGAGAAGATCCGACCGAACTCCGCTATGTAAAGGAACTGATGAGGAGACATTTTGGAGAATGTATTGACGGAGGAATGGTATGTCCCTTCCCCTCATCCGTGATTCACAGACAGAAGGATATCTATAGTCAGGAATCAATGCCAATCTTCTGCGAGTGCCGATGCCCCGATGATGGAACGTTGATGGTGGAATGTGAAAAATGCAAGGAATGGTTTCACGCAGCATGTGTACGAATTAAATCAACAAGGAATTGGAAGTGCGCCCTTTGTCAATGAGGAGTTCATGTTAAATGGAACTAATAGCTTTGGACTTGTGTAAAAAGTTGAAAATTGTGGCTGAATGAAACTTTGGTGAAATGAAATGTTTTTGTGATTTGTATACTGCATGTGAATGATAAACTGTGCTCTGGACTCTAGTAAATTTGTGATAAATATTTCTGTAAAATATTGTGAATGATAAACTGTGCTCTGGACTCTAGTAAATTTGTGATATGTGTATTTCTGTAAATATTGTGAATGATAAACTGTGCTCTGGACTTCTGTATATTGTGGATGATGAACTGTGCTGTGGACTGAGTAAATTTGTAATTATTTCTGTATTGTGAATGATAACTCGATTAAATTTGTGATATATTTGTGTATGTTGTGAACATCATAAACTGTGCTCTGGACATTTCTGTATATTGTGAATGATAAACTGTGCTCTGGACTTCTGTATACCGGGTATTGTGAATGATAAACTGTGCTCTGGACTTCTATATTGTGAATGATAACTGTGCGATGTATAAATAAATGCAAATTTATGTAAATAATAAAATTGAGAAATAACATAAAAAAAATGTTTCTTTGCCTTGTTCCTTTGGTGATGTCCGTATTTGGTAGAAGAAGTCTAGAGACCACCTACTTCCTTTCTTGAAAAATAACTCACAAGAGGACTTTAATAAAATCAATAAATGTTATTATAAATGTTACCGGTATACAAATATTATTGTACAATCAATAAAACCAATAAATAAATAGGCCTAATCACTTGTTTGAAGCATTCCAACTGCCACCGTGTCCTATGAATGAGGTACGAAAATTTCTGATCTCGTTCCTTCCTAACCTGATTGAGGACCCGACCTGAAAAAAAAAAAGACAAAGTTACTATTAGCACACAGGCCTACCGGTAGGCCCTTCTCGAGCATGGAATTTATCTCAACAGAAAATATCTTTCACACGTACACTGCACTAGGAATGTCAGGCACCGTTATGGCAAACCATATCCCTCGCGGTAAAAAGATCGTCCGTAGATAGCAGCACTCAGCGCTATCGATGGTTGCGCAAACGAAGGATCTATTGATGGCGCAGCGCGATCGACCGATGGCCCAAACCATATCCCTCGCGATAAAAGATCCGTAGATAGCGCAGCGCTATCTATCGATGGTTGCGCAAACGAAGGATCCACTGATAGCGCAGCGCGATCGATCGATCGCGCAGATCGGCAGATGGCGCATAACATATATGCCTGTAATGCCCTCCCCAGGCAGGGACATAGGCCTAGGCCTAAATTAGCCTAGGCCTAATACCGGTAAGCCCAACACTACTAGGCCTAACAGTGGGTGGGGGATTAGGCCTAATTACCGGGTAGTATAGGCCTACCACGTAGGCCTAGGCCTGCTATGGCAATAAATTACTAGGCCAAGCCTAGGTGCCTAGGAATAGGACTAGGAGGCCTTACAGGTAGGCCTATTGGCCTATGCATTGCACATGTGCATGGACGGAGGACGGACCACACGCAGACACACAGACTTCCTTGGGCGGGGAAAGGTACTACTGTAGTGTGCCGTTGCAATCGTGAAATATTCCAATCAGCATGCCGGCCTGGAAAGAGAACGAAATGCATGCCAGGAGTTTCCCTTAGGGAATGACTTCGCGAGTCGCTCACTTTGGCCAGGCTCGAGGAAGCCTTGGCAGCTTGCTTGCCAACACCTTTCGGAACGCTCTCGCGCATTCCCCCGTCCCGACATGCCCGACCGAGCTTCCTCGGGGAAGCTTTCCGAACGCGACCACAGACAGACTGTCACATCACATGTCACTGAGTCCTGACACGCAAGATGACACAGCAGACTGACTGGCAGAGGGCGGGCGCAACCAACAAGGCACTCCAGTGCAGTGAGCATGGTGAGCGGGCCCCCTCCCTGGGGTTTGGGGCCTAGCCCAGCCCTACCGGTAGGCCTAGGCTA
>NMRB01000268.1:350386-367694 GCA_002633025.1 Notospermus geniculatus | reverse complement strand
TTTCTTCATTCAATTTCCATTTTCTGATGTAGGGACCATCAAATTTGCTGTCAAGCAAATTTCACAGTTCTAGTTACAATGGAATATTTCTGCCCTGGATAAAAATACCTTATTTCAACAAAACTGGCTACTAAATCTAATATTCCAGCAGAAACCCTATTTATGATGAGTGGTGCAGTTTTCACAGGCATTGGGATGATCAACACGCCAGGTGTTGTGCTAAACCTTCAAAGGATACTCCAAAAGCTTGTGAAAACTGCACTGCATGCTGCAAACCATGGTCGAAATTGCTGTAGTGAAAATGGGCCTTCAAGGAGGTTTGGTGGTCAGTCTGCATTGTCAGCTTATAGCTCTGGCGCGAATCCAAGGGGGGTGCACCCAGCGCACGCCCCCCTTTTTTGGCCAATAAATCTGTAAAATTGACTGTGAAATTCATCTAAAATTTGGAGCAAATCATTGGAATTCATCGCCGATTTCAATGTTTCTAGCACAGTGTGCTCCCTCTTTCCCGAAATCTGGGATCCGCCCCTGTAGCTTCCAACAAGAGGACGAAAATCCTGATCAGATTTTATTCTAATCTCTTCAAAGAGAATTGGGCCCATGGTCCTTCATATCTGGCAATCTTACCATGATTATAGATCTTAACCAAGTGTGTTCCTTTCAGATGGACCACAATCAGCTGGCCACATAAGATCGAGGTTCAGATGGACCAGACTTACAAACAGCTGGAGGAGGATGAGGAAAGGTTCTTCAAATTACAACAATCTGACCAGAGTAACTTCAATGACAGGCTGGATACTCTACAGGTACAGTGGGACTACTTGAGACTTTTTCTAACACTAGGCCCTGGTATCACTGCCTTAGCTACTCTGTTGGAAATCGCTGAATGTTTGGGTGAAGTGACCGTGCAAACCCCACTGATGCTTTGTTCAATATGGTATTGAAAATGTATACATGTATTTGTCTTGGAAAGAACTTTTGGCAGTCACAAACCTGTTACCCTGAGGAATGGTAAAATGGCTGTCGTTTGGTCATCAGGAGAGGAAACCAGAGGTTATGGAACCAGGCCAGTGGAAATGGACGGGACTTGATCAATCAGTTTGCCAATGCGGATGCTTTCTCTTTCCAGATGGTTGTTGCCGGCATGGCTGCGTACACGGATATCAACAAGGCCCATGAGATAGCCAATGAGATCCGCCGTGTCAACCGACAACTGAAAGAGGCCCAGACGCTCTCTGTGACGTACAATAACAGAGAGAGATTATTCAACATGCCTATTACAAACGTACGTATGTTATGAAACAAGTGCCATAACTTAATCCAGCTATTTCCAGGTGTTATGGAGCTGTGGCGATCCGCAAGAGCTTGCTGTCTCGAATGAGTCTAGCGTGGCTAAAATGACTTGAGAATTGCATGGTGTCGGTAGCTTTGCAAAGCTGTGAAGACAGCTCTTGGTATTGGGAACTGTGGTGGTGCAGGCTTATGTTGCCATGCTCAGATGATGCAGAGGGACATGGCTTTTGAAATACCAGTGTACTAGCTGCTTGGTGGGAAGATAATTCTAACATGGCGTGGGTTGCCCCTAATCTGAGGGCATACAGGGTTTCGGGAGCATGGATGAACAAAACTTTCTGCGTAGCTCTTTTCCACATCTCTTCTTTTCTATCAAACTATGAAAATTAAAACCTCTTTTGAACACTTTGAAAAATTCGGTACACACTGTGTATCAAAGCATACGGTAGTTTAGCAATACTTGAGGACAGGTGTAGTCAGCACTATTAAACTAGAATTCTGTACAAATGGAAATCAGGAATAGACAGCACTTTTCAACTAGAATTCTGTGAAAATTGAGTCGAGAATAGTTAGTACTTTTCAACTAGAATTCTGTACAAGTTGAGACAAAGAATAGTTAGCACTTTTCAACTAGACTTCTGTTCTAATGTTCTAAGTAAGATTTAGAGTTATTGTGTACAATACTGGTAGTCTGTCTATCCTCGTTCACATCTTCTTGATCTTAATACCTACCGGTACAAAGATGGCTGTCATAGTTACGACAGTTAGGCCTAGTTTTGTGTTTTAGGGGCAAATTGAACACTCTAATGATATCTTTTTCTCTTCTCTCCATGCTGGTGGAGCCACGTAGTCCTTGATAAGATGGTTCAGGTTATCTTACTAGAATAATACTGGTAGAAACTTAGTCTGCTTGGCCCTAGTGTCGTCTGCTCTTGGTGTTTACACTGGTATCGACGCTTCAAGGACTGAAACCAGTGCGTAGAAGGACAGAACTGACCGAATTCAAAGTCTGATTCCTTTTCATGATATCAGTGGAGAAAAAGTTTGTCCAAAGCCGGTGTGAAAGGAAAGAATGTCTCCCTGTAAAAACTGTCCCAGGAACAAAAGATCCTATTGTTACATTCTAATCTCTGGTGATTGGTTTCCATAGCCATGCACCTTAATCCGTCATTGAACAATAGAAGCGGACACTTTTTACAGGGGGACATTCTTTACTGTTACACCGGCAATGTATTTGGAAGGTGTCACCAACCTACATCAGTCATCCACCATATTCATCATTTTGACAGTCTGAGGTCAGGCTCAGTCCTTGAAGCTATGACAGTCAGTGCAGTATTTTCTCCCAAGAGATGACCAAACTCCGGCCTTAACCCTGCTTTTTGGAACACGTGACTTTAGTTTAGTGTTTGCGCATCCTAGGCCTGTAGCAAGTAGAAAATTGTTCGGCTTAAATTTTGTTTAGATCAGAATAACCCGGTGAATACTTACACACATGCTTATATTAGGCTAGTTAGTATTACAATGTATGCGAAATTTATTTGCTTTTCTCAGGGAATAATTGATTTCATGTTCTATCACCTGCACTACCTTTCAAATCAACTCACTCCTTGCTTCATGGGGGGGGGGCAGGTTTTAATGCCTGTGTGTTGCATTACATGAAATTTTTGAAAAATATTTTCAAAATATTCAACTTTCGTTCTCCTGCTTTGTAATGACTGCGCTCCTGACCTTGTGCTGTCGGCATTTCCACGCATTCAACGATGATTCATATCTTTAATTTGCTTCGTGACCTGCTTATTTACCTCATTTCTTTAGTATTATGCGTCAATTTCCCCCATTGTTTAGAGTAGAAACCTTGTTATATTGTTGTGAATGTGAATGTCTGGTTTCCCCTCCTCTCTTTTCCCGGTAACACTGTAGAGTTCTCCTGCAAATGAACTGAACCATGCACCCAAATCATGAAAGGGGCTGTTCGTTTTCGTCAATTGAGGAATCTGAGTTGTGATCCTTGAGAAAATGGAGAAAGCTATGAAGCTGCAAATTGCAGCGATCATTCTGTACAGCACAACAAATAATCCCTGCAATTTGCAAGTGCATAGCTTTTCCGTTTTCCCAAGGATCACAACTCAAATTCCTCAAGTGACGAAAACGAACAGCCCCTTTCATCTGATGGGAGCATCTAATGGGTGTTCATCACAATGTCACTCACCCAGGACTTGTGGAAAACAGATGGTTGGAGATCACTACAACTGTTGTCCAAAAACATGTCCCTACACGTCCCTCACTGTCCGTCACTGCTTCTAGTCATGTCACTTAACCTTAGTCGCATTTGTTATTATAGTACGACAAGCTGGCCAAGCTTGTCAAGGACTTTGAGCCCTTCCGCAACCTTTGGCTGACAGTTTCTGATTGGCTGAAATGGCACGAGAGTTGGATGAACGATCCGTTGACGACGATCGATGCGGAGAGTTTGGAGAAGAACGTCGCCGACGCCTACAAAACAATGCACAAGTCTGTGAAGATATTTGCTGATATTCCAGGTAATTTTCAAGCGGTATAGTGATATCTGAAAATTGGGATGTCGGGTTTGTACTAAATCTCATTTTTCTTTCAGAATGTCATTAAGTTGATTGTTTTAAGTGCTTTCAGGATGATCATTGTGTGGAATCAATCTTCACTCCATTTAGAAGATTAGAGATTGACGAATTTTAAAGTATGTGAAGATGATTGAGCAAATCGACATTTGTCGTTTGCCAATCAAATCTGTGCCGAGTGGATGCATCTTGACTACCAATATGTGACATCGTTATGCTCGCACTATAGTGGTGTAGTCTTATGACGTAGCCAATACCCGTGGGGTTCGAGGATGAGTTGAGGTGAAACTTTGCACAACTTTTGAAGGAAATAACTTGGTAAAATGAACAAATTACCTTATGCAAGATTCACCGTAGTCTCGTACGGAAAAACTTGACCCTACCATCTGCTTGGGAGCCATATTGGGAGCCACGGTGGTGTAGTGGTTCGGGCCTCCGACTAGCGGTCAGAGGATCCCGGGTTCGAAACCCGCTGCTGGCGTGAGACTTTGGGCAAGTCTCTTTGCCTTACTGGCCTCTCTCCACCCAGGTGTATAAATGGGTACCGGTCGGAAATGCTCGGATTGTAGCGCTGAATGAGCAGCTCATCTGAGTTCTACTGAAAGGTTTCAGGATAGACTGGGGTTAAAGTGTGAAGTCGGATGACACCTCTACCGTTGTTGATATCAGACTATAAACCCAAACTTTAACTTTAACTTTTAGCTTGCCATTAGTAAAAGACCTGGCTCCAGTTGTGATCAGTGGAAGCCTGGGATATTGAAGTACTGTAATTGCTCTAGCATGTACTACCAAGAACACTGTACTGTACAGTGTAGCTGTTACCTCAGTCAACATTCTCCCTCCATTTAGTGCAGTTACCGGTACTGTCTTTTACCGTTGGAAGGCTGCCATCGTGGTTTATCTTAAAAGTCACAGTTAATGACCAGGTTTTATTACTTTACCAACAGATGATGAAGGTAAGGTTATCGTATTGTTCATGTCCAGTCTTGCGGATTTCTTCACGTTCAACAGTGGGGCATTACCACTGGGTCACATACAATCTTGCAAGACATCACATGTTGAATTTTGGACAAATTTCATCATCATCTCATCTCACACATGTACAGATCAGACACGAATCACCAACCCAACAAATTTGTTCACTCAACTTTATACTTGGTCAACTCATTGGTCGCTTCGGAAGTTGAAGTGCAGCCATCTCACAATTGCCTGATTTTCACGTGTTTCAATGTAGAGTGGAACTTTCCCTAGCAGACACCTCTATCAGCGGGACACCTTGTGTTCAGGGCACCTAAGTTAAGTTCACATTGGTCATTTCCATTTATTTTGACCTCTGTAATCGGGACACCTCTCAGTTGAAGACAAGGGGCCTGTTTCATTAAGTGACTTTAAGCTGATGGTATCTTGAACGTCAATGCATTTTCCATTTGGTTAAAGGTACCATTAGCTTAATGTCACTTTATGAAACAGGCCCCAGATCTCTGTGTCTCAGATGTGTCCTTACTGGCGAGGTTTCACTACATTTATCATAACAGTCATTGATGGAAAATAATTCCAGGGGTGCAATATCTTTTAGTTTTGACAAAAAGCCCAGGTTAGGGTCGTGAGAATTGTTGTTGAACTGTGTCGGATACAGGATCAACCCATCACCACATGTCTTGAGTCTTGCTGACCAATTCTTTATCTACCTTCATACATTTTCTTATGTCTGTGTGTATTTCATATTTTTGCTACCATTCGCTTTGGCTTGGATTGTACGTTTCAACCTTTGCATTCGGTCACGAGGTTTGCAGAGTCCTGCTGTTGACAGTTTTAGGGCTGCTGACAGTCAGTGTACACCCAACAGTGAAGGTTTTTCTTGGCAATAGCTTTGATATTTATAATGTATGTCATGTTTTGATTCTGGGTTTTAGAGCTTAGGAGTTGTTATTGTGTAGGAGCTTGAGTGAGTGTACGGGTACTTTTATGTGAGTCAGTGAAGTTGGTATAAGTTGTCCTCTTCATGTACTCCAGCCTCCAGAAACAGTGTCACACCACTAGAAATCAAAGGAAAAGGGATGATTTTGAGAAATTTACATGGACGCAACCATTCTTTATAGAGCCATTGACCTTAAAAGCACCTGAAGTCATTACATGTACTTCCTAGTAATTTTCTGCTCTTTCTGTCTTCTCAATGTATAGGCGTCTCTGAAGTCGCATCAGAAATCAAGGGTTTCATCGAAGATTTCCGTCCCTTCATCCCCCTTATCCAAGGCTTGAGGAACCCTGGTATGAGAAACCGGCATTGGGAGAGCCTCTCCAGCGATCTCGGCTTCCCGATCCGACCCAAGGCTACCCTCACCTTCAGCAAATGCTTAGAAATGAAACTCCAGGATCACATTTCTGTCATCTCGAAAATTGCTGAGGTGGCCGGGAAGGAATACTCGATTGAACAGGCCCTTGATAAAATGGAAGGAGAGTGGGGTCCAGTGCAGTTTGAGATTATGCCGTACAAGAACACCGGGACGTACATCCTAAAGGCATCTGAAGACATCTCACAGCTTCTCGACGATCATATTGTGATGACACAGAGTATGTCGTTTTCTCCGTTCAAGAAGCCGTTTGAAGAGCGTATCAGTACGTGGGAGAACAAGCTACGTACGACACAGGTGGGTTGACGTATTTGACATCATGACAGGAAGAGCCTGTGGCCTAGTGTTTCGGCCACTGCCCTAACATGCAAGAGGTCACGAGTTCGAGTCCAGGTGCTGAAATGGGGTTGGAAATCCTGGTTCGTTTCTTACTCTGTCTTGTAAAACCATTGCCCCTTTCACCTAAGTGTCTTTAGCAGGGAACAAAGATCTCATACATGGTGGTGCGCGTGCGTGATCTGAGTTCTAGGATGGACTTTCCTCCTAATAGTGATCAAAGTTTCACCGAAGAGCACTGCTGCCAAAATGTTGCAGCTCAGAAGGCCCGATCAGGAACTCTGAATCAGAAGATGTCAATTCAACACTGAGTTTAGCAGGAACCATCCTCTTATTGCATCTGTAGCATAAAACACTCTGTTTCAGGATGTGTTGGATGAGTGGCTGCTGTGTCAGCGGTCGTGGCTCTACCTGGAGCCGATCTTCAGCTCTGACGACATCAACCGGCAGCTCCCAGTGGAGAGCAAGCGGTATCAGACCATGGAGAGAATCTGGCGGAAGATCATGAAGAACGCCAAGGAAAATCCCACGGTAAGATACTAGGACGGAGAATTTTGATCCCGGCTTTGATGTCGCTGATTGCAGGTAGCAGAATTTGACCTCAAGTGGCTCTCTGCCAAGGGTCTTGTTGCGTATCCTCCCCTGGGGCCCATTTATGGTAACAAGCGTCCATTCTCAAGTAGATCTCCAGAGTTTTCCCCTGCATAAAAATAGGGTGGCCCAACCCTCTTCAATCAAATCTGGTGGAGAACACTGAATCTACATGCGTCATAAAGTTGCCCTTTATTGTTTGAGACAGTTATGAGGAAAGCAGGCGATGTAATGACGTTGTCATGGGCGGATACAGGATTTGGGAAAAGAGGGGGGGGGCGCCCTGTGCTAGGAACATTGAAATTTCCGCCAAATTCCAGAATTTCACGGTCGATTTTACAGATTTGTTGGCCAAAAGGGGAGGTGCGCGCCTGGTGTGCCCCCTCTGGATCCGCTCCTGGTTGTGTATTGTTTGCACCACCTGTATTTACTTGAGTGAATTGTGTACTGACGCCAAGTGCCTTCATTCCGTTTAGGTCATCTCACTCTGTCCTGACAACCGCCTCCTGGACAACCTGCGCGAGTGTAACAAACTCCTGGACCAGGTCCAGAAGGGTCTCAGCGAATACCTCGAGACAAAGAGGAATGCCTTCCCACGATTCTACTTCCTGTCCGATGACGAGCTGCTCGAGATTCTGTCGCAGACGAAGGATCCGACTGCCGTCCAGCCACATCTTAGGAAATGTTTTGAGAATATTGCTAAGGTAAGAAATGAAGGGGTGTGGATAGAGATTGTGCAGTGGCTCATAGTGACGTCATTTTTGACTTGACGTCGACGACAGAGTGTGCCACAATTAGGTCACATCATGGTTGATGGGTAGATGTCCTAAGAGGGAAGGTGTCTCGGGTGCAAATATCCTGGGGAGGTGATCTGTAGGGGAGAAATCAGGGAGGGGAGAAAATATCCAGAGGGAGATGTCCAAGTAAATGTTTGGGGGATATGGCCTAAGAGGGAGATGTTGGGGGGATGTCGTGTAGGGGAAGTTGAAGAAGCAGCTCCTTGTTGAAATGCTATTAGACGTGTGTCATGTCTTGTCATTGCAGCTTAAATTTGAGGATGACCTGAAGATCACATGTATGTACTCAGCAGAGGGGGAGGCCGTGCCATTCAAAGAAACCATGTACCCGACCGGGAACGTCGAGGACTGGCTGCTAGAAGTTGAGCGTGTCATGAGGGAGAGTTTGAGGCAGACCATCGGCGAGGCGCTCGTGAATTACAAAGAGGTACCGAGGACGAAATGGGTCCTTGGCTGGCCTGGTCAGGTGATCATCGTGGTCAGTCAAGCGTATTGGACATCTGACGTCACCAGCGGTCTTGAAGTCCAAGATATACCCGGTGTCTACAACTTGCAGTTGCAACAGGTAAGAAGACTTCAACTTGATTTTCCGACAAGACAGTCTTCGATGCTTTAATTCATTGCTTTTGGGGCTGAACTTGAAGTTTAATCTCAATAGAGCTTGTGCAGTGGCTCATTATGACGTCACTTTTGACCGGCGGTCCACCATGCTGACTGTCAACGACAAAGTGCGCCACGTGCAGATCGTGTCATGGTTGAAGACGCACACTCCACTTGCACTGACGACAAACTGCACCACGTGGGTCGCCGATGTCATTTGATGTCAGTTTGGCCGGCAAGATGGCGGATTTTTTCGTGATGACGTCATCTGCACAAGCTCTATAGTCTGACAAATATTTCGGCATTTGTTTCTAGTTGGATGACCTTCGAGAACTTGTCCGGGGTGACCTCACAAAGACGGAGAGACAGATCCTATCAGCATTGATTGTGATCGAGGTGCACGCTCGTGACGTCGTCGGTACGCTTGTGGCGGAAAAGGTGGAGAATCCTAATGCATTTGAATGGATCAGTCAGATGAGGTGAGGGAGACAGCTATTGGTGGACACTCTCTTCATTATAATGAAAGGCCAAAGCTCATTGTTGTCGATACACTTTTCCATCAAAGAAGTTTTGAGGGGTGTGGTTGACCTCGATGAACTATCCATTTGCCTACTTTGCAGTTTCTTGTCAACTAAGACTTGTCGCATGGTTGTCTGGTGTCGAGTTTTCAAAAAATGTTCCTGATGTTGAATCTTTCAGGTATTACTGGGTTGAAGAGAACATGTTCTGTCGTGCTGTGAACGCTGAGTTCCCGTATATGTACGAGTATCTAGGTAACTCAGGACGTCTGGTCATCACTCCGCTGACCGATAGGTAAGTTTTTCGTTGAGACTTTAGCTTCAGATATTCCGATACTCATCAAGTTTTACTATAATTTTACAAATTTGTACATATTTTCTACAATTTGCCATGAACTTCTGCAACAATGAGGAGGTCGCCTAATTTTTTCTACCATTTGATGGCGCTGCGACCGTATCCACTTTTCCACTGTGACGTCGTACGGAACGTCAACGTCACACTGCCGTGACGTTGTGGCTTCATGCTCGCACCGCACATTGCCACGGAGATTACGTCCTCAAGACAATGAAAAGGCCTGATACGGTCGCAGCGACATCTTTCCGTGGAGAAAAGGCGACCTCCTCATTGACCAATCATTGTGCTTTTCTACAGGTGTTACCTGACCTTGACTGGAGCGCTCCATCTCAAGTTTGGTGGCGCCCCCGCTGGTCCAGCCGGTACTGGCAAGACTGAAACTACCAAAGATTTAGCCAAGGCCTTGGCTGTGCAGTGTGTTGTATTCAACTGCTCTGACCAGCTTGATTTCATGGCTATGGGAAAGTTCTTCAAGGGTTTGGCAAGGTAAATTTGCATATTACTCTTTCATCGATTCCTGATACTGTAAGCCCCTTTGTTAAGGCAGCCTGAAAAGACTGCAACTGTGTCTTCTTCCTTTGAATTTGTGTGGAGTAAAATCTTAGTAGAAAATGCAGTGCCTAGTGTACTTGGTGATTACTGTCTACCGGCAGATTCCTGAGCATCCTCCCACAGCAGGGGTTATTACCTCACTCCTCTTCATCCACTCGCGCCATTGCGTGCAAGTGTATGAAGAGGAGCAAGGCCAAATCTCTGCTAGGGGAGGATGATTCCTGAGTTCCTGGCTGACCTAGTTGAGTCATATCAGTACCATGTTTAAGACCTGACTGAAAAAAATAATGTACCGGTAGTATATTTGATCGTAATGTGTTTTACTTCATCAGTTCGGGTGCTTGGGCATGTTTTGATGAGTTCAACCGCATCGACATTGAGGTGTTGTCCGTGGTCGCCCAGCAGATCACCACCATCCAGAAAGCCCAACAACAGAGGGTGAGATGTGTGACGCGTGCAGACACCGACTAACATACGCACTTAGATTTCAGAACGCTGACCTCCTAATTCCTAGACAGCATCTCCAGAACTCACAAGCTTTCTCGCAATAACCTTGAACACATTCAGGAGATTCTTGTAGATTTTGCTTTTCTCTTCCTGTGAATGACACTCCTAACAACAGCAACCACTCTCCCCTCACCACTGACCTCAGTCCATCCACAGTTTACCCATATCTTTTCAGATTTCCCTCAATTTTCTTAATCTCACCAGTTACGAGTGAAAAATCCACCTTCAGAAACTCTAGTTGGCAAATAGCGATTCGAAATTGTTCAAGTCCCTTATATGCTGCCGATTCCTTCAATCACACAGTGTGACCATAAACCTACTAGTGTGATCATTCACAAACTAGTGCGACAAATCACATGCTAGTATAGCCTTCACCGACAAGTACGGCCATTCAAACACCAGTGTGGCCATAAACACACTAGTGTGATCATTCAAAAACTGGTGTGATCATACATGCACTAGTGTGTCACACATACTATGCACACTAGTCGTGGATTAGTGGATTTTTCACTCCTGTTTAATGATTTCAGCACAATAGCAAACTATTTTGTGCCAAAGTGCACCACATTTTGAGGACTTCTGTCAAATGAGTCCATCAGTGGCTTCCACTTGCATCCTTTGCTTACCGTTCTGGGCATTGGTTATACAAGGCTGAATTGTTCAAAACAGAAAAGTCGCTTTTCGGCATCGAGAGTTTCGTTTCGGTTCTTGTCAACGAATGAAAAGGATCGGGCCACACTAATGCCATATTCGGGACAAGAAATGCAGGAATTTGCGTGGAAGTCTCTGGTGGCCGATCTACCTGACATCCTGTTCCCATCCTAACACTCTTGTTCCATTTCTCACCTGACCAGCTGCGGAGCCTGGGCTTGCTTTGACGAGTTCAACCGCATCGATATCGAGGTGTTGTCCGTGGTGGCCATGCAGATTATGGTCATCCACCGGGCACAGGTGATGAAGGTAGGAATAGGTTGTCCATCACTGCATGCTTCTTGCTGTTCGTTCATCATGCTTCTAGCAGTTACAGTGGAACCTCTCTGAAGACACCTTTGGGACTGAAAGATGCTGTCCTCAATTGAGCGGAGAGACAAAGATTGGTCGAGGAGAGTATAGTGGGCCAACCGGTGGGAAGTGACACATCTCCATACATTGCCGCTTATTCCGTATACACACTCAGTGCATTTCCCATGGCTTGGCCCGCTATACTCTACTTGAGCCCAAAGACACATTGAAAAGACGAATTTGGGACTGGACTTTTGTCTCTTTAGAGAGGGATCTTTTGTGGCAGAGGTATCTGCTAAGGGAGGTTCCACTGTAGCGCCTATGTGCTTCTTGAATTTCCTGTACTTCATGCCATCCTAGATGCTGCTGGTGCATCTAAATGATGGCGTGGTGCAGTTCTGGTGCAAACTGTTCTTGCAGCGTATTCAGCCATTCGACGGACTTAACTTTTTTCCTTTCGGGCCGTATGCACCAACGAAGATTATCTTGAACTCGGGTTGAGCCACAACTTTTCCATTGTCACATCATACCCTGGCAAACCGAAACCTGAACAATTGAAAAGATGTGGCTCAACCTGAGTTCAAGATAATCTTCGTTGGTGCATAAGGGCCTTCTTGTTCTGTTTGTAACATGTGTCAGTTCAGGGACCAGTAAAAGTGAAAGTGATTTGACTAGAGTTGTGGTGAATCAGTACCTCCAGGAAAAGTATCAAGACATTCATTCATCCCTTACATTGATGAAATGCTCAGATTTCTTTCTAGTCTCACGCGGTCAGACTCTTACATTACCATTACAGAGTCTGACACCACTCGTGTATATTTTATGCACGGTCAATACATTGAGAGAGCTAGCCGCAGCCGCATTTACGCACTTTTTTTACTAAGTAGATCACGGGACGGGCACTTACGGGTCATGGGTCCACTCCAGTCAATATTTAGATGTCATTCGACTGTGATTTTGCCAGCAACATCACCCATTTTCTACCCAAACATCATGTGACTGCTACATTATTGTCATTCATTCATAGCGCGTCGATTCGGCCTGTCGCAACGTTCTGCGACCAGTAAAGCGAGATTTCACGAGATTTGGTCGAGTGGTGTCAGTCGCTCCGCGGGAAGCTACTCCAGCGCCGCGCGTGGCGACTGACTGAGTGAGTCTAATTTCTTTCATAAAAATTGGTGTGGTCGTTTACATGTTTGATCAGTGGTATCTGTTAGGATGCATTAGTAGAATTTTCAGAGACCTATAGAGTTCGTTTCCATCTTGTGTTCACTATTTTATCTGAAATGGTAATACTGACTGACTCATCCCAAATTTCAGGTTGACCGGTTCCTGTTTGAAGGCGTAGAGCTCGCCCTGAAAGCGTCGTGTGCTGTCTTCATCACCATGAACCCAGGTTACGCCGGTAGGACCGAGCTGCCTGACAACCTGAAGGCGTTGTTCCGTCCTGTTGCTATGATGGTGCCAGATTATGCCCTGATTGCCGAGATCTCGCTGTTTTCGTTCGGATTCTCCGTCGCCAAGGCACTAGCCAAGAAGATTGTGACCACGTTCAAGCTTTCGTCAGAACAGCTCAGTTCACAGGTAGGCGACTGTTTCTCAAATTAGTGGCCAAGAATTTGTCCGAAGTATCGCAGTACATGTACCTTTTCGACAAACACTGAAAAATTTTCAGGTTGAAATTTTTGGAGAGATCAAGATCTTTGCCAGTATATGCCAATTTCTGTTTGATAAAGTTCATTCTAACATCAAGTTGTGTTTGTGCATCTTCTGCAGGACCATTATGATTTTGGAATGAGAGCAGTCAAATCTGTCATCTCCGCTGCCGGTAACTTGAAGCGTCAGAACCCCGACATGAGCGAGGAGCTGATCACCCTACGTGCCATCCGTGACGTCAACGTGCCAAAGTTCTTGATGGATGATTTGAAACTCTTCAATGGTATCGTGTCGGATCTCTTCCCCAATATTAAGTAAGTGATGTTCTTATAGGGGGCGCTCTGCCTCTGTGGGGTGGGATACGTCACTTGTGACTGTGTGCAGGTTGGGGCTGTGTTGAGGTGGGGTCTGAGTGGTGCAGTGGAAACATTGGCGGTTGTCACCTCTGACGGTCCAGGTTCAATCCCACTTAGACTCATTCTTCATGTGATAGAGATGGCATCTCTGACAAGGCAGGTTTTGATATCGATGCTCACCTTTCCAGGGAGGAACCTATCGACTATGGTGACCTAGACACGTCCTTGAGGAAATCGTGCATCAAGAACGGTCTAAAGGACGTGGATGGTTTCATTCACAAGTGCATCCAGCTATATGAGACCACAGTGGTCAGACACGGCCTCATGTTGGTCGGGCCTACTGGATCTGGAAAAACAATGGTAAGCAGATAGCTTATAAGTTGTAACGAAACTGTCTGAGGTGAGCTCTTGGGTGAGTTCTTCCTCAACTGTAGGATGCTAGGGTGGATTCTATACTGGAATGAGCTACATGTAGCATCCAGACATCAGATGGCCCAGATTTGTCTCGGGGAACCTGTAAGCAGTCTCTCGTTATGTAGGGTGGCAGTCATTTTCAAGGTTTGCAACCAGCTGATGTGGAAGACCCGCGTCGAAGAAACTGGGAGCCAGTGAAACTTTGCTATAGATATTGGCTTGTGTACTCTAGGTAGGATGTTGCTGTAGGTAGGCCTACTGTACATGGCAGCAGTTTAAGTCTTGTCGTCTCCACCACACCGAACTTACAACTTGCTCTGTTTATTCCAGTGTTACGAGACCCTACAGAAGGCCAGCACAGCCCTGAAGGGTACCATATCTCCTTCAGGAGCTCCCTTTGAAACAACTCACACCCACGTCCTCAACCCCAAGTCCATCACCATGGGTCAGCTCTATGGTGAATTCGATCCGCTCACCCATGAATGGTAAGTTATTGCATTCTGTGTTAAAGCTGAGTTGGAAGCCATGGTGGTGCAATGGTAGGAGCAGTGGACTCGTGTCCAAGAGGCCACAGGTTCGACTCTTGATCTCTTCTGAATTAAAGCCCCACTGTATTGAATTTGAAAAACGCAAATCATCGCCGCGATTCTTGACGTCAGTGCACGACGTCAGCGTAGTGTAAAATGTACTGCGCTCCATCTGAATACATTAGGGCTCTCTCTGCAGTTTTTTTCTAATGTGTGCTGAAACCTATGCCTTGATTCTCTGAAGTACGCATCAGACAGGCATTTTGGGGACCTTCACAAGCTATGAGACCTCTATGTGCTCTCTCCTAACATTTTGAAAATATCGTAAAATTCAATACAGTGGGGCTTTAATTAATGACCAGAATAAGCTGCTCCTTGAGTTTCCCAGGAAGACCTTGAAAGACTGGGCTAACAATGTGAAGTATTCGCCTTGAAGATTTGATTGAATCATGTCATATTTCCAGGACTGATGGTATCCTATCATCGCTGATCCGACACGGTGCTGCCTCTGGTGACACGGACAAGCGGTGGTACGTTTTTGATGGTCCTGTCGATGCCGTTTGGATTGAGAACATGAACACGGTGTTGGATGATAACAAGAAACTTTGTCTCAGCAGTGGTGAGATCATCAAACTCTCTGAGGTAAGAGTTATATTTATGATATTATCCTGTTGAACTCTTTGAACCCATGCCATTGATTACACTTAACATACTGTGCCTTGTGACATACAGTTGACCTAGAAAGCACTGGCACAGAAATGTTTGTGAACAAAACCACATGCGTTTGTCCCAATTCCCTTATTACCATGGTAATTTCGAATGGTAAAGGACAGTTTACCATGTTATAATTGGCTTTCACCATGGTAAAATGGAGAATATTTTTTATACGTGTAGTTGCGATTGGCCAGGTCATTGCCTGTCACTGTTCAGGAGGCACTCCAAAAAGTGAAGGGATCTTTCCTACAATGGTCCTTTGGACAGTATTCCAGTATAATGTTAAATTCTTAGTGCAATATCCAAGTTGATAGCTGACTCAGAGTCTTGCAGATTACCATTCCTTCACAATAATCACAATTCAACGATTTCCAGGACATGACCATGATGTTCGAGGTAGCCGATCTGGCCGTCGCATCCCCCGCCACCGTCAGCCGCTGCGGTATGGTCTACCTTGAGCCAAGCATCCTCGGCCTGCAACCGTTTGTTGAATGCTGGTTGAAGAAGCTGCCCGATCCCATCTGGCCGTACAAGGCGAGGTTGACAGAGCTCTTTGAGATTTTTATGGAGGTGAGTATTGCTTACCCCTGCCTACTTCCATACTGGGCCCAGGGCGGGTCACCAGGGTCCCCGCCAGAGGGTACATTGGGTACGAATATAGTACCCTAAAGAAATTTGAGGGTACGACATAGTACCCTGAAAAAAATCACTTCAGTAATGTTTTTCTTAAATTTGTTACATTTCAAATGCAACTTTCATGCAGAAGGAAGACTAATTTTGCATTTTGGAGTGTAAAAAATGACTCTGGAGGCCATTATCAACAGAAGGAAAAAAATTTGAAAAAAAATTTTTTTTTCAAAAAAAATTTTTTTTAAATTTTTTTTCTCCCCCCCCCCAGGTCGTACCCTGGAAAAAAATCCTGGCGGAAACCCTGGTCACCCTTTGATCCGCCAGCTTGAACCATATAAATATCTTCCTAAACTCTTCATATTCCTGTGCAACATGTTCAAAACCTTGTCTTGTCCCTTCAGGACTGCATCAAATTCGTCCGTAACAACGTGAAGGAGATCGTGGGGACCATGGACAGTAACCTGACGTTTAGTCTTCTCAAACTGCTTGACTGTTTCTTCTCTCCGTTCATCCCAAAAGAGGTAGGTGGCGCTGCTGGTATCCAGCATGTAACATCAGGGACCATTTCAAATCGGCTGAAGTCAAAAAGAGGAAAACTAGTCAAAGGGTTTTCACTTTACTTGGCTTCAGTTGGTTTTTATATGCCCATAACAAAGGTTGTGTTTGACTGTGATTTGTGAAAGTTGGTTGTGTACAAGACTTAGAAGTCCTCATTGGATAGGTTCTTAGGAGCAGCAGATTTAGGTTTCATCTGCCTGAGAATCAAGCTACCGGTACTCTTCACAAGCCTGATCCTCTGTTTAGCTGATGACCAGTGTTGGGGTCAAAGGCCTAGCTAGTCTGATGTGCGCTCATTCTTGATGGAATGGAAAGCTTCGTTGACCAGCTTTCACAAAATCAACAATGCGTTTCTGTTCCTACTAACCATAAAACTACTGAACATGTTTCCCCCCATAGATTTGTGGTCATCAAAAGAGTTCAATTCCTTTTTAGCTCACCCGTGAGCTATAGTCGTCAGTCAGCGTCCGTCGTCCGTCGTCGTCGTCGTCCGTGTTTAACACGAGGTGGTTGTGCATCGATTTTGCCCTATGAGAGGTCGTTCTGGTTCAGATTTTCCTTGTGCATCTAGATGCACAAAATGGCTATCAGAAACAACTACTAGAGGGCCTTCTGATTCATGTCTCGAAAGTGGGTGCACAGGCATTAACTATCCATCGAAAATTTGTCCTCCGGCTCTATGTTGATCCACAAGGCAAGACACTTTTTGATCCACTTTTTGGCGACTTTTTTGATGCACAAGGCGACTTTTTTGGTGCACAAGGTGCCACAGGTGCACAAGTGAAGGTGCACAAGGCGTCAGAGGTGCACAAGAAAATTGGTGCACAAGACGATAGATGCACAACAGCCAAAAGTTCACTACGTCCGTCGTCGTCGTCCGTTAGCAGGGCACGTTTCGTAACCGCTGGAGCTATTGATCTGAAACTTGGTACATATATACCCCTAGGTCAGATGACC
>NMRB01000268.1:320535-350005 GCA_002633025.1 Notospermus geniculatus | reverse complement strand
TTTTTTTTCTCCTCCGATCCTGTGCATAAAAATAAACCTCTGAAAAAAATAAAACTTCAAATTTCTCAGTTATTTTTTCCTGCTGATGTTGTGTTTCAGCTTCTTGATGTCGAAAAAATAGTGATTGGGAGCCATCATGGTGGAAATATTTCTTCCTCCTCTTCTCCGTAGAGCATTTCAGGATATATTTCGAAAAAAAATCAGTAAATGTTGATTATTTTTTTTATTTTTTTCCCCCCTCCGACATCAGATTTCCAACCAAATTTCCCGTAAACCAACTAATTAAAAAAAAACGGCCTTAGGTCAGACCACAAAAATGTAGTGCGCTTTGTAAGGAAACGAAAAGGCCAAGGGTAAAGATGTAATGTAGTGGCGAAATGTGGCATTCGTGCATATTCTTTCTTCCTTTATTTGTGATTTGCGAGCCAACAGAAGGTTTTATGTTGTGAAATGTTGATTTCTTGAAGATGAATGGCTTTTTTGCACACACCAGCTTCCACTAAACATACGAGTGCACTGCTAAAGCTTAGCTTCTGTCTTTGGTGGGCAAGATAGAAAAGGACTACTAGTAAATACTTTGCCCTATGCCTTATAAGCCTACCCAAGCCAAAATACTAGTTGTTTACCCTAATGAATTCCCATTATTTTAGAATCTTTGATGAAGTTTCGTGATGTGTCCAACAATGAATGGGTACCATCTAAAGTCTTGGTTGTCCAGGGCCCAGTTCTTGTAACAACGCAAAGTCAGGAACTGGGCCCAGTTTGAGCTAGTTGTACTCATACCAGTAGGCCTTGTTTGACGAGATGTTCTCGAATACTTTCTACAGGGCGAGAAACCTATCCCTGAGGACAGGATGGCGAGGATCTCAGAGTTGATCGATGCGTGGTTCTTGTTCGCTCTCGTGTGGACGGTGGGCGGTACTTGCGACAACGATGGCCGAAAGAAGTTTAGTGACTTAGTGCATGAAAAGTGCAAGGAAGTGAAGGTGGGTAGTGCTCCAACTCTGGATCCATAGGTCCTGTTATGTGATTTGTAGGAGGAAACAGGAATTTGGGGAACCAAAACATGTGAGAATGAAACAGAATCTCTACTTTGACATTTCTTCAAACATTCCGCTTGAATTTGATGTTTGCTGACAAATTTTTGTTATTTTCCACTTTTCCAGCTTGATCTGCCCTTCCCCAAAGAAGGCCTGGTGTACGACTACCGTCTGGATGATGGCGGTATCAGCCGCCCCGGCTCTGAAGATGATGAAGAAGAGGAGAGCAAGACTCAGAAACCGGTATGTAGAAATCCGATATATCATGGAAAACCAACTTTTGATGATGTGTTTCCTCTTGTTCTAGAACCAACGAATGACTTGTCATTCTTAGATGTCAGTCACATCCTCTGTACAATCGGGTACCGGCAAACAAACGGAGGCGCTGATATCAACCAGGTTAAAACACAAGTGCCTTGCTGAGTGAAACAGTTTGATAACCAAGGGCCTTATCCTAACCATAACCCTCTATTTTGTTACTTTGCATTGGATCAGTCCATTAGATAATAGGGGTTATAGCCAGGATAACAAATTTGGCGAAATGGGAATTTGGCAAAATGAAAATTTGGCGAAATGGGAATTTGGCCAAATGGAATTTGGCCAAATGGGAATTTGGCAAATTGGGAATTTGGCGAAATGGGATTTTGGCAAATTGGAAATTTGGCAAATTGGGAATTTGGTGAAATGGGAATTTGGCAAAATGGGATTTGGCGAAATGAAACTTTTTTTGGCGAAATGGGAATGAACCCCCTTTCCTCGGTTGCAACACGTGCCTACTTTTGCTAGATCGGATCACATCTTGTCTGTTCTAACTGTCGTCTGCTCTGTTGTGTTACCTGTTGCCACTGTTTGTTACTTGACCTTACAGGATGAAGAAAGTGACAAGGTTGGTACCATAACACAAACTTTGTATCATCCATTGCATTATGTTTTCATTCACTGCATTAAGTTTTCATTCATTGCATCATGTTTTCATTTATTGTTTATGTTGTCATTTTCAATGTCGTCTGAATTCTGAGATTTTCATTCTTATCATTCTTTCAACATTGATTGACGTCTTTGCCATTAACTTCTACAGGTGTCTGTAGTATTGACCAAGGTTTGTCTACTTGCATCTGCTTACCAAATGCTCTGTAACAGCAGTTAAGCTACGTACACATGCATCCGTTTTTCCGACAACGAAAATGCGGCAACGACAATGCGGCGACGACAACGTCAACGGCAATGCGTTTTGGGTGTACACATGACTACGGCTATAAGTATAAAAGCGGACGAATCTTACCAGCAAATGCGACATGATGGACGACGACGACATTACCATATGTCCTGAACCGATTCCAAAAATAAACGGATAATCGTATCGCATTACCGGATAGTCGTATAACCGCCCCGCATTCATGTGTACGGATCAATTCATTTTCCTACGATCGATTTTTTTGCCGTTTCCGTATTGTCGTTGCCGCATTGTCGTTGTCGGAAAAACGGATGCATGTGTACGTAGCTTTACACAGCTATCACGGGTGATACACACAGCTGTCACGGGTGATACACACAGCTGTCACAAGCCATCATGCCTTTATCAATCCTGTTAATCAACCAATAATCTAGGTGCAGTTCATACTTCCTACCCACTGGTATGCAGAATGGAAAATGTTTTGCAATTTTTTGCCATGCTGGTTCCATACAAAACAATTCTGTTATACCAGTTGCGGAGGAAGTATGAATTGGCCTTAGAGTGAGAAATCAACCTCAAGGAGTGTTTATTTCATGCTGAGATTCTGACATTTATCACGAGACACTCTCTCTCACCACGCAGAAGGAAATCGTGATCGATCGCCACAAGCTCGTGTGCTGCTCAAACTAACAAAACATGGCCGCTCAGCTACCTGGACAATCACCCCACAATGCGTGAGACACACACTGTACATACATGAAGCCGAATTCAAAAAAGGAGTTGTAACTGTCCTTTGTCACACCACCAGGTTTTCATGATTGTCAAACCTGATGAGCAACTGCAGCATTGATAGGTTCCTGTCTTTCCCGTTCCACTCCCACGGCGCTACTGTCCATTGCATGACGAAACAGACGGAGTGAAGCGACAAAGACAGGAGCCAGTCTACAGCCCTGGATATCTGACACATTGGACATAAGTGCTGTCCTTAATTGATAGGTGTCCTCAGTATTGAGATCAAAATGAACAGACGTGACCAATTGGGGACTGAACTGCCCTCAATAGAGAGGTGTCCTAGCACAGGTGTCCACTAAGGTAGCTTCCTCTGTAACTAAGTTGGTAGAATATTGACTATTCTGAGGTTAAGTATCTGACGAATTTTCTCCCTTGTTTCAGATCCAGTGGGTCAGCTGGATGGATGGACTGGAGGAATACGCCATCGCCCCAGACATGCGGTTCTCCGACATCATCGTCCCCACCATGGACACGATCAGGAGTTCACACATCCTGGAGCTGCTGCTCACCAATAACAAAACAGTACGTATGGTTTTCTCCTGGAGTTAAGGCCTAGTCCCACTACAGCTGTTTCCTGCCCTTAGTTGCAGGAGTATCCAGGCATCGTGTCCTGTCACTACAGCTACGTTTCTTTCCATAGGTCATGTGCATTGGTCCGACTGGTACTGGTAAGTCTCTGACAATCGGAGACAAACTGACGAAGAACATGCCCAAGGAGTACATCCCAGAGTTCATGACATTCTCGGCCAAGACGAGCGCCAATCAGACACAGGATCTTATTGATGGCAAACTGGACAAGAGGTAAGAAGGAGGATTCTGTGCTGCATTTAGATTTCCTATAGGATTGTTATTGATGGGTCACCTTTGACTTGGTTCTCCCTGATGCCCTGTGGCCAGCTTCATTTTGAATGACACCGCTGTTTTGAAGGCATGAAATTGTGTCAGATCAGTACTGCTAGAATTTAGAAGTTTGGTACCCCACCAACATCCTGTTATGCTGCAGTAACTGTACCTTACCCAGGGTTAAACCTCGGTAGCACAACTCGAGCTTTCAACCCCCAGAATGCTTAGAGACCCAAACTACCAGTACTACACCACTTCTACACCAGATTAGCAAGTACTTTCATGTTATACATCTCGTCCTTTCCAGGCGTAAGGGTGTCTTCGGTCCCCCACTTGGTCGTTACTTCATCTTCTTCGTTGATGACCTTAACATGCCAGCATTGGAGGTGTACGGGGCTCAGCCTCCCATCGAACTGATCAGACAGTGGATGGACTTCAAGGGGTGGTATGACAGGAAAATGATAGGTAAGATAGGACCTTTTCCTCAGGGAACGTGTAGGGTGGCCCATAGTTATTTCCCAGTCCTGTACCCCTTCTGTCTTATGGGGTCATATCATCACTTTTCTTCCAGTTCTTCTTCGTCTGCATGCGGTCAAACGTCAGAAAGTAAATCTTGGTATTGCTGGTTATCCTCCATGGTTCTCACAGCTTTGTCTTCCGGGTGGTTGGTTCCTGGCCGAATTCCTGTCAACAGGGGACAGCTGGTCTGTAGGATGTATTTCGGCAGATGCTCGCCACCTCCACATGCAGAGTTGGCTGTAGCCAGGACTCACGTCTGCTCAGATGTTTGTTGAGCTGGCAGTGCCCTGTTCTGTGATGGTTCTTCCAGTAAATCATGTTTTTTCTTCCAGGTGAATTCCGTCACCTCGTCGATGTGAACTTTGTGTGTGCCATGGGTCCCCCTGGAGGCGGTCGTAACCCGATCACCATGCGTTTGATGAGGCATTTTAACTATCTTGCATTCATCGAGATGGAGAACGACAGTAAACAGAAGATCTTCGGGACAATCTTGAAATCATGGATAGGTGAGTAGTCTCTTTATCATCTGCCCCCAGGTTTGAGCAGGCATATCTTCTGCTGAAAATTTCTCAAATCTGTTGGAATGAACTGGAAAGAATTTGAAGAAAGATTCTTCAGATGGTTGATAGGAACAGCCTTTCTTCAAATATTTTTCAATAAGTACCATAGGATGTGAGAAAACTTTGACACAGAATATCTTTTCATCCTCGTCACTTTTATTTCAATATTTCAGATGAATCTGAGAACAACTTGACTCCAGGTTGAATTTTTATTCTCCGTTACCGACCAGGACCCATGTTCCCGAAGACGTCGTAAGGTTAACGATGTCGTTACGCTATGCATTTTCCCAGTTATAACGACATCGTTAACCTAACGACGGCTTCGGGAACATGGGCCCTGTATGATATATTGCATGTTTCCTCCCTAGTGTTAGGCCCCAAAGTTCCAATACCCAATAAACATAACCCCATCCATGCCCATGATACCCAACCCGTGGTGAATGTGGTGCCCAAATGTACAATACCTAAATCACAAAGTAGTATGTGCATGTATCATAGAACCCATGACTCGACTCGCCAACCCTGGTGGCTGGGACTTATCCTTTGTTCCCAAAGATCTCCATTGTCCACAAATCCTTGTCCAGATTTTGAAGGAAGAATGCATGTGACATACATGTAGAATAGTGTAAGACTGTAAATCTACAGGGCCCGTATGCATAAAGGTGGAATTAGCTTATTCCAGGCATAACTTCATGTTATAACATGAAGTTAAACCTGGAATGAGCTTATTCCACCTTTATGCATACGGGCCCAGAGGTTTAGTAGGTCTGACTTAGAGGTGCACGGTATCTGTTTCAACGCCTACATATTGTAGGCTTTAGGAAACATTCCTCGAGAGACTCAGTCTCAGACTACGGAAAAGTTCGTTACAAGCTGACCCGTTTTATTTACAGATCAAAACTCTAGCGTCCGAGAACAGTGCAGCCAGTTAGTATCGACCTGTATCAGCGTGTACGACACCATCACCACCCAGTTACTGCCAACACCGGCCAAGTCTCACTACACTTTCAACTTGAGAGATTTGTCTAAAGTCTTCCAGGGGATTCTTATGGCTGATATCACCAAACTGCACGTAAGTTTTCCAGACCATGTGCAGTTTTAGGAGCTAAAATGCCAGTCTCATTGATTACAAAACAAAATTGGTGGCGCCAGAGTTCCTGCTGCCTGTTCTAGAGATTTTCCATCATTCCAGGGTGTGAATGATCTCCTGCGTCTCTGGTTCCACGAAAGTTGCCGCGTCTTCCAAGATCGTCTCGTCAACGATGAGGATCGTCAGTGGTTCAAAGATCTACTGAAGGAGAAGATGAAGACAGACTTCTTGACGGACTACACCGAGGTGGTGACCCAGGAGCCAGTGCTGTACGGAGACTTCATGGTGGCGGCGGTCGATAATCGACTGTATGTTGAGATCGACGATCATGCCAAGGTGAGTATCTCAGTTCAGGCGCGGATCCAAGGGGGGCGCACCCGCCCCCTTTCAGCCAACAAATCTGTAAAATCGACCGTGAAAATCTGAAATTTGTGGCAAATCATTGAAATTCACCACAGATTTCAATGTTTCTAGCAGAGTGCGCCCCTCTTTCCCAAAATCCTGGATCCGCCCCTGCAGTTCTTAACTTGTTTACTACAATCCTTGCTATGAAATGTCTCTTTTTCTCATTTTAACTACAATAGAACCTGTCTATTGAGGACACGTTTGGGACTGCCTAGTGCTGTCCTTAATTGAGAGGTGGCCTCAATGCTGAGGTCATAATAACAGACTGAACTCTTCTGTCCTTAGAGAGGTGTCCTCGTGGCAGGGGTGTCCATTAAAGGAGGTTCTACTGTATTTGCTGTTTCCCTCAGAACACATTCAGATTGTTACAAACTTTTCCAGATGGTGAAAGTGATGGAGGACTACCTCGATGACTACAACCAGGTCAACACGGCCCAGATGAAGCTCGTCCTTTTCATGGACGCCGTCAAACACGTCTGCCGAATCAGTCGAATCATCAGACAGCCCCTCGGTAACGCCCTCTTGTTGGGTATGGGAGGCAGCGGACGACAGAGTCTGACCAGACTTGCATCATACATGTGAGTATTCGGATTAGTTATGGCTGAATTCAAGGCATGAATATGTAAATGTTGCAAATGAGGATGATGTTTCCACGCTGATCTGTTATGCCTCCCCATACATTCGTTGTTACGGTATTTGTCAATTTCAGGGCTGAATATGACTGCTTCCAAATTGAGTTGAGCAAGAACTACGGTACGGCTGAATGGCGTGAAGATTTGAAACAGCTCATGTTTAAAGCGGGTCTGGAGAATAAGTCCATGGTCTTCCTCTTCAGCGACACACAGGTAAACATTTTGTTTAATTCATCTGCCCCCAGGTTTGAGCAGGCAGTATCTTCAGCTGAAGTTTTCTAAAATCATTGAGAATGAATTGGAAAAAATTTGAAGAAACATTCTTCAGATGGTTGACAGGAACAAACTTTCTTCAAATATTTTTCAATCAGTACCATAGGATGTGAGAAAACTTTGACAGAAGATGCCGTCTGCTGGTCTCTGCGGTGGATGAGTTAAATTTCGTTGTACATGTATGCTGGCTGTTGATTTCAGAACTACAATCAAGTACACCTTGGACTGTCAGAGTGGTGTAGTTGAAACATCTATGGCCTGTCACCTCTGAGATTCCAGATTTGATTCCTGGCAGACCTGGTCCTCATGTGATAGAGAGGGCGACTCTCTTTGACATGTAGGTTTCCTTCAGGGGCCCTGGTTTCCTCCTACATTACATACAAATTGGCCAGTATTGTCTAAGAGCTAGAGCCAAGGTTGAACTCGCGGCTTTTGATTCAATAAGTACACCTCATCAAGGCTTACTTCATTGGCTGAGAGAAATGTGGAAGTCATAGGAAAGGAACTAGGCACACCAGGTGGGCATCCACCCCATGTCTGTTTCGAGACAAACTGGCCCTGACGAAGAGTTGACACTACATCCAATCCTTGTCGTTACAGATCAAAAGTGAATCATTTATGGAGGATATCAATAACATTCTGAATGCCGGTGATGTGCCGAATATCTACGCCCTTGACGAGTTGGACAACATCTACACGACAATGAAACCGATCGTCCAAGATCTCGGTCTTCAGCCAACCAAGACAAACCTGTTTTCAGCTTACACCAAGCGAGTCAGGAGCAATCTGCACTCTGTTATTTGCATGAGGTAAGCCTGCACACTGCTCAGACTAGCAATTTGAAATCCCATTTTCCGCTGAGAGTGTGAGACCTTGTGTCCCTCATGAAGAGGGACCCCATGCTAGAGGTACCCCCTAAGAGAGGAGTCCACCTGACTTTGTGAGACCTCCCTCAGGAAGTGGTATCTGCTGGTAGAGGTATCCCTCGGAGAGGATCCACCTGACATTGTAAGACCTTGTGTACTTCATGAAGAGGATGGCAGAGGTATCTCCTGAGAGAGGAACCATAACAAATCTTACAGCACCCAAATCTGGTAAATCTGTGTCTCTAATTGTTCGTTTCTTATCTCCAGTCCCATTGGTGAGATCTTCCGTGCTCGTCTCCGTCAGTTCCCAGCCCTCGTCAACTGCTGCACGATTGATTGGTTCAGTAACTGGCCTAGTGATGCATTACAGTCTGTAGCCTTCAGGTTCCTGAACGAGATCCCTGATCTGGATGCAAGTGATGAGGCAATGAAAGGCCTGGTAAGAAAATCGTGCTGTTTCAGAAAAATATGGTACACAAGGCCTCAGAGGTTGCCAAGCAGGAAATGCTGAAAATGCTGCCGTCTGTTAACTGTTTTAACACTGGCAAATTCAATGCATCAAAACAGAACAGAAATTCTTGTGAGTAATGTTAAACTTCTCTGTTCTTCAGATGGTAATGTGCGAGAAAATCCATAACTCGGTGACGGAGAATTCTGTGAAATTCTTGTCCGAGTTGTCTCGTCATAACTACGTGACGCCGACGAGTTACCTGGAGTTGTTGGGGATCTTCTCCAAACTGATCACCATGAAGAAGATGGAGCTGATTACGGCGAAGAAGAGAACGAAGACTGGTCTTGATAAGGTGAGATTTCTGTAGATAGAGAGAGCAACTTGCCTGCCATCTTTGAGAAGTTTGAGAACTCCATTACCGGTAACTGACTGACCAACCTATTACCGGTAACTTCGTTCAATGCTGCGGGAGCAGAAGTCCCCACCAATCGACTGATGACTGAACTTAACTCTGGTTCTTTTCTCTTCTAGTTGCTAAGCACAGCAGACGAAGTCGCCAAGCTTCAGGAGGATTTGGAGACGATGAAACCTATGTTAGCAGACGCCGTCCAGGAATCGATTCAGACTATGGAACAGATTTCTGCGGATACGGTACGTTTGTAAATGATGTGTCACCTGCTAAATCTTGGTGGGATGGGTCTTCCGTCCAAAACAACTTGTCTTGGATGGAAGACACATACTCAAAGACCCATTCTGTCAAATGGATTTGAGCTAGGCCTACTAACTGCTGACCTCTTGTCTCAGATTGGCGTCCATTTGGCACAAAGAGCTGGAGACAATCAGGACAGAGCAAGAACATGTCTATCTTTCTGCAGTTTTTCACAATCTCGTTTGTTTTTAGGCGGTGGCTGAAGCAACCAAGGAGGTCGTCCAGAAACAGGAGGCGCAGGCCACGGAGAAAGCTCGTGAGGCTCAGGCAATCGCTGACGATGCCCAAAAAGATCTGGATGAAGCTCTGCCAGCCTTGGTAAGTAATACTCATTCAAAACATGGCAAATCCCTGGTGGAACAGTGACGATGAAGATCCTGTTAAAAAGCACTAAGACTGAAGTTATGGAGATCTCCAGCAAGCTGATGGAAGTCTCAATATTTGTCCCTTCTTACAGGATGCCGCCCTTGCTAGTCTCAAGTCGCTGAACAAGAACGATGTCATTGAAGTGCGTGCACTGCAGCGACCACCAGATGGCGTCAGGATGGTCATTGAGGCTGTCTGTATCATGAAGGGTGTCAAACCCAAGAGGGTGGCTGGCGACAAGGTGAGTAATTCAACCTGGAGTTGTGTATTATCGTAGTTTCTCAGGACACTTGTAGAGTCAGCACAGATGTCCAACATAGAGCACAAAAACGACACACAAAATGATAGTAAACATAAAGTCGTCTCCGAATCTCACAAATTTTCGACCCCTACAGGTGTCTTCCTCAGGCACTTTCTAGTAGAAATTCTGGGATCTCTACTAGAAAGTGCCTGAGGAAGACACCGGGATTCGGACACGACTGTAGAGTCAGCACAGATGTAAACTGCGGGCTGATAGCATCCTACTCAAAAATTTATTGAAAAGGCTGTGCATTTATTGAGGATCAACACTTTGGTTGTTTCAGCCTGGTGAGAAGAAGGATGACTACTGGGAGGTTGGTAAAGCCCTGCTACAGGACCCTGGCAAGTTCTTGGAGAGTTTGTTCAAGTATGACAAGGACAACATCCCAGATTCGAACATCCAAAAGATCCAGCCGTATATTGACAACGAGGCCTTCATGCCGGCTGCCATCGCAAAAGTCTCCAAGGCCTGTACCTCTATTTGCCAATGGGCACGAGCCATGCATAAGTACCACTTTGTCGCAAAAGCCGTGGCACCGAAAAGAGCAGCGTTGCGTGGTGCGCAGGAGGAGTTGGCCGAGACGCAGAAGGTTTTGGATGAGGCTGTCGCGAAGCTGAGGGAGGTCGAGGAAGGTTTGGCGACGTTGCAGGCCAAGTATGAGGACTGCGTGAACAAGAAGGAGGAGCTGGAGAGGAAGTGTCAGCAGTGTGAGGAGAGACTGGTCAGGGCAGATAAGGTAAGGAGGGGTGAAGTCTGCTATGGCACATCCTTCAGACCCCTGATTTTCAGTAAAAAGAAAGTTCAATTTGGCCTGCCCAGGTGCCAGGAAATCGTGTTTTCAGCACTTTTACCAAACATTTTTTCGGGGGGAGGGGGAGCACTCAGCCCATTCCACCCCACCCCCACCCCCACCCCCATTCGGCAACTCCTGGATCCGCCAGTGCAGAATGCAGTGGAAGCTCTATATTAGGGCCACCTTTGGACTGACTAAGTTGGGAGGGTTTCCTTGATAGAGAGGTGTCCACCTGGCAGAGGTGGCCGCTGAGCATTCCATGCAGTTAACATGCAAGTTCATCCCATGACAGATTTGTTGAGTGCTGTCTGTATATTCCTGCTAAGATATCCAAAAGAGAGCACAAAAACGACACACAGTATACAATAAATCGGAAAGTCGTCTCCGAATATTTCGCAAATTTTCTACCCCAATCGGGGTCAGGCACTATATAGAAGAGATCCCAGAGGATGATCTCATCTATACAGCGCCGGAGGAAGACCCCGATTGGGGTCGAAAATTTGCGAAATATTCGGAGACGACTTTCCAATTTATTGTATTCATGCTAAAGTGAACTTCATACTTTTCCAGTTGATCGGTGGTCTGGCAGATGAGAAAGACAGATGGAGAGAATCCGTGGAACGTCTTAATTACATCATCGATAATGTGACAGGAGATGTCTTGATAGCCTCTGCCAATATTGCATATCTTGGACCGTTCACTGTAAGTATTGCAAAACTAGCTTCACCTGTTAAGGCACTCTCCACGGGCGAGTTTTCTCACGGACGTTGGCGCTCTATAGGCAACTCACCCATAGAAAACTATAGGCAGTCATTTGTGTCACTATTGAAGGTGTAAGCCATAGGAAACCAACTATAGTGAATTGCCCATTGACAGCCAGCTCGCACGTGGAAAAGCGCCTTCAGATTGAGGCCTTCATGGAGTCTTGAGTGAAATACATGGTATTGGATTTCAAATGTGTTATTTGACTGCCGACGTAGAGGGAGCCACCTAGCGGCAGTAAAACGAACTACAAAAATGCATTACAAAATGTGTGTAGTAAATCAGGTCAATTCGCCGACAACGTAGAGACCCTGGGTTGGAGAGTGGCGGCTGTCGAGAAAAAGTGGCAATACCGTGGTCCTTTAATGTTGCTGGAATTGGCCTCCTGCTGTGCGAATCATCCATGATTTGTGCCCTTGAAAAAGTATTTCTTCCACTTCTCCCCAACAGGGTGAATATCGACAGGACATGTGCAACGAATGGTTCAAGCAACTGGATGGAAATCTGGTACCGCACACGGAAGACCCGAGTCTCATCGCGACGCTGGGTGACCCGGTCAAAATTCGCAGTTGGCAGATCGCCGGTCTTCCTAAGGATAACCTCTCGGTGGAGAATGGCGTGATTGTGCAGTTCTCCCAGCGGTGGCCCCTTTTTATCGACCCTCAGGGTCAGGCAAATAAATGGGTCAAGAACCTGGTAAGTGAGCAGAGTTACTCGTTTCGTGTTTCCCAGATCTTCCCATGACCACTTTGTCATCTTCTATGCGCGATTCTTCGGTCATGATAGACAATTCTCAAATTGACGTAAACGAGAAAGATCTGCGCACTTCCACTGAAATCGCAACCACAACCTCGGTCTGAAACTGAATGACGTGACGCAGAGAACCCCACAACAGTGACTTCGACGACGTTGCATCAGTCGACCATTGCAGAATCATGGATTGCGTCATGTCAGCTGGTTTCAGATCGAGGTTGTGGTTGTGATTTCGGTGGAAGTGTGCAGACTTGCGAATTCGAGAATCGTCTGTTCATGAGAAGATAACTCTGCTTCCAGGAACACGAAAACGGAATCGACGTCATCAAACTCTCCGATCGTGACTTCTTGCGAAGTCTTGAAAATGCCGTCAGGTTCGGTAAACCCTGTCTCTTGGAGAATGTCGGCGAGGAATTGGATCCCGCCCTCGAGCCAATTCTATTGAAGCAGACGTTCAAACAGTCGGGCAGCACCGTGATCAAACTTGGAGATGCCGTCATCCCGTACCACGATGATTTCAAGTTCTACATCACCACCAAGCTTCCCAACCCCCACTACACCCCTGAGGTCTCCACCAAAGTGACTCTTGTGAATTTCACGCTGTCTCCAAGGTATGTACAGCTTGGTGACCCTTTTCAGTGTCAATTTTATATCCAATGCTGAAAGAGTGGCTAGAAGTGAATCAGTTCAATCTTACCTAGCTTCCTTGCACCATGTGCCTGCAGATCCTAACTTCACTGGCTGGCCAGGCTTTTCCTTTCTCCACAAGGTCTGTTTGACCCGATGAACTTTCATTTGCTCAAATGGTGTGAGCTCTTTTGCAACGTAAGTTTGACAAGGTGTCCTGGGCCCATATTCATAAAACCTTGCGACCTTAGTTGGTTGCTAGTCGGGTGTACATTGGCCTGTACAAACTGGGCACTTTAGCAAGTAACTAAGCCTAGCAAAGTTTTATGAATATAGGCGGCCAGGCCCTGATCATTAGTGTACCCTTCCTCGTTTCAGTGGTCTAGAAGACCAGTTGCTAGGTATCGTGGTGGCCGAGGAGAGGCCCGACTTAGAGGAGGCCAAGAATCAACTGATCATCAGCAATGCCAAGATGAAACAGGACTTGAAGGAGATTGAGGACAAGATCTTACACAAATTGAGCACATCGGAGGGGAGCCCCGTCGACGATGTGGAGTTGATTGCCACCCTGGAGGCCTCCAAGGTCAAATCCCTGGAAATCAAGGTCAGTGCTGGGTGAGGTCACCCTACACTCCTAAGGTTTCAGTTGCAATGTTGTGTATTTGTAAGCCAGCAATTGAAAATGTTGGAAGTGCAGTTTTGGTTGAGGCCACATTGTGTACCTAGGTTTGTTGACATTTGTTTCACAGAATCTAAATATTACATTCTGCCTCACAGGCTAAAGTCGCAGTCGCCGAACAGACAGAACGAGACATTGACGAGACTCGTAGCAAGTACATCCCTGTGGCCGTCAACACGCAGATCCTTTTCTTCTGTGTGGCCGACTTGTCTAACATCGATCCTATGTACCAGTACTCACTCGAGTGGTTCATCGGTATATTCTTGGCCGGTATCGCGAATGCTGAAAGAGCCGGTAGGTGATCTTTCCTTTAGACGATTCTCGAATTATCAGATCTGCGCACTTCCCCCGAAATCGGAACCACCACCTCGATCTGAAACCAGCTGACGTGACGCAATCCATGATTCAGCAATGGTTGACTCTGATGCAACGTCGTCGAAGTCCCTGTCATGGGGTTCTCTGCATCATGTCATTCAGTTTCAGACCGAGGTTGTGGTTGCGATTTCGGTGGAAGTGCGCAGATCTTTCTCATTTACGTCAATTTGGGAATTGTCTATACTTCGCCGTTTCCTTGAGCTCCAGTTTCCTCTTACAGCACAAATTGTGGAATACTGTCCACTGATCCATTCGGGGCTCAGCCGTTTGTTCAACATTTCAAGATTTTGCCATTTCCGTCATCTTAATTTTCATTCTACGTTGATTTCAGAAAACCTTCCCCAGCGTATCAAGAACATCAACGAATACTTCACGTTCAGTTTGTACAGTAACGTCTGCCGATCGCTGTTTGAGAAACACAAACTTCTCTTCTCCTTCTTGCTGTGTACGAGGGTTATGATGCATGACGACAAGATAAACATGGTGAGTATCGTGATAGTACTCATGTAGCGGGGTACTTTGTTCCCGAGGCCAGAGACTCCCTCAGTGAATCTGAGCAAGTCAGCCTTTAGTGGAGCATCCAATCCAGAAGTACTGATATGAAGCCTACCATGGGACCGCTCTATCATGAACACTGCAGGGACTGGCAGATGCTGTTCTTATTTGAGAGGTGTCCTGAGTTCAGAGGTCAGAAATGTGAAAAATAGCTCAGTTTGGAGTGAACTTTGCATCCCCAGTAAGGAGGTGTCCTCCTTGAGGAGGTGTCTGCAAAGGAAGTTCCACCGTATTACCAACTGCTAAAGAAATTGGAGGGATTTTTGAAGTCTGATGAATTGGTGTTTGAAAACCAGTAGTTTCATATCTCATTTCATCAACCCAAGATCTGAGTGTTTGTTTTGTTCTGCAGGATGAGTGGCGATTCTTGTTGGCCGGCGGTGCTCACAAACCAAAAGAAATAGAGAATCCGGCTCCAGAGTGGCTCTCCGACAGATCCTGGGGTGAAGTCTTGACAATGGGTGCCCTTGATAAGTTTGCCGATTTCCCTGAAGACTTCAAGCACCATCTGCCTGGGTTCAAGAAGATCTTTGACAGCACTGAGCCTCATAGGTAAACAAATAGGCATACACCTTCTTTGCTCAGTTTACTGGGCCTAGGCTCACAGCTTCTTTCCTCAATTTCCTGGACTTAGGCCTGCACCTTCTCTGCTCAATTTTCTGGGCGTAGGCCTACATCTTTGCTCAATTTATGGGGCCTAGGCCTAAAACTTCTTTGCTCCATTTCCGGGCTTAGGCCCACACCTTCTTTGCTCAATTTACAGGGCCTAGGCTTATACCTTCTTTGCTAAGTTTGCTAAAATCTGCCTCTCCATTTCCAGAGAACCTCTGCCAGGCAACTGGAATGACGACCTAGACGATTTCCAGAAAATAATCGTTCTGAAGAGTTTGCGTGCAGACAAAATCACCAACGCCATGCAGGATTTCGTCGCTGCGAGCTTGGGTCAGCGCTTCATTGAACCCCAAACGGCAGATTTGGGAGCTGTATACAAAGACTCTTCACCGACCACGCCGCTCATCTTTGTCCTGTCATCGGGAACTGATCCTGCCGCCGATCTGTATAAGTTTGCTGAGGAGTTGAGGTTTGCAAAGAAGTTGAGTTCCATTTCTCTTGGACAGGGACAGGTATGTAACAAGTCGGGCATTCCTATTAGTTCCTTCTCCTCTCCACGGGCCTGTATTGTATCCGATGGGGCATTGGTGTATAATCTGCTATGTGAAGTTGGTACAACACAGCCATTGAAGGCCTGTGTATGCCTACATCTTCATCATATTCCTCCGTATCTTTCAGGGTCCACGTGCCGAGGCCATGATGAGAAGCGCCATGGAAAGAGGAAAATGGGTCTTCTTCCAAAACTGTCACTTGGCTCCGAGCTTTATGCCAATGTTGGAGAGGCTGGTGGAACAGATTGACCCTGATAAGGTAAGGGACCATGTCGAAAACCAATGAGGATGACTGTTTTGTCAGGAGGATGGTCGGGTCAATGAGATGACCCCCGAATTCAAATTTCTGATCCATTGCACCGCCCTAGTGGCCCAGGACTGTCTATTCATCCCAGTAGACCTGACAGGACTTCTAAACTGCCGTCGTTCTATCGTCCAATAGGCCTCTAGTATACCAACTTTTGTACCAATTTCAGGTCCACCGTGACTTCCGTCTCTGGTTGACGAGCATGCCAAGTCCAAAATTCCCGGTTTTCATCCTGCAAAATGGCTCCAAGATGACAATGGAGCCACCGAGGGGCATCAAGGCAAACCTGTTGAAGTCGTACGGGAGTCTGAATGATGATTTCCTGAACTCATGCGGAGAAAAGGTAAAGATGATCATGTCTTGTCAATTTTAGAGTCTCTCTTCACTTTTCACATGAACGATTAACTGGTTTGTTTATTGAGGGACTGCTCATGTGGTTCTGGCTTATTTCTCACTGTCCGAGATTTGGTGGCAGTCTCCACTTGTGATGTGATGGCGTACAAAATGTGGTCCCTGATCTCGGGTATTGTGCAATGATGAAATATGTGTATTCTCATGTCTTGTATGGTTTTCATGATGTCTCCCCCTTGGTAGCACTTGCACTCTAATTGAATGAATTCCCATCTCCAGCATGTTGAAGTGTATCCTGTATCCTACTCCTAAATATCAGACTCTTTTTGCCATACTACATCAAATTCCTCAAAGTGTTTATGCTGTAGGCCTATCAGCACCATGAATAGACTGCATACGGGCTACTACCTTTATCATGCAATTGTCATGTGGGCCCGTACCCAGTGTATAAAATGGCTACATTTCGTGTTGAACACCCTTTGTCTATTCAGCCTACTATGTTAGGTACAAACTCAGTAGAGAACTTAGGCCTCTTGTTTTGTCTGTGTGTCAAGATCCAACAGGAAGAATCCAGCCTCTGTTCAATGTCATGTATGTCTATAGACCCCACTGCCTATCACTGTTAGTACTGAGCATAAACCCACTGTAATTTTACAGCACCCTCAGCCAAAGGGCCTTACATTTGTGGATGGTGGGACTGCCTTGGCGGAGGGGTTGTGGATGGTGGGACTGCCTTGGCAGAGGGGTTGTGGATGGTGGGACTGCCTTGGCATAGGGGTTGTAGATGGTGGGACTGCCTGGGCAGAGGGGTTGTGGATGGTGGGACTGCCTTGGCGGAGGGGTTGTAGATGGTGGGACTGCCTGGGCAGAGGGGTTGTGGATGGTGGGACTGCCTTGGGGGAGGGGTTGTAGATGGTGGGACTGCCTTGGCGGAGGGTTGACAAGCTGGTTGCTGATGGTGCTTCTAGGGTTGTGTGGCTTTATAATTCATTGTGATTGTGGCCGCTTTCAATGACAGGAAATGGAAGATGGCTTTATAACCTGCTTCTTCAGAGTCCCTGGGAAGGTGATGACAGTCACCCAGTGTGTGATCAAGAGCCTGTTTCATAAAGCAACTTTAAGCTAATGGTACCTTTAACCAAATGGAGAATGCATTGAAGTGAATGGTACCATTAGCTTAAAGTCACTTTATGAAACAGCCCCCTGATTTTTTGAATGCCTTTTTGCCAAGTCCATGTGCCATCGTACTACATGTAAATGGTTGCATGCTTTGTTTCCCTTCGACCCTTGGTATTGTCACAGCCAAACCCCCTGAAATTTTGGCTGTGACAATCAATCCAGGCATGCCACTTTTCAGGAAAAATCCTGAAATCTTGCTTTTCAGTTGTCAGAAATTGCAATGCAGTTTCATTGGACCATGTCATTTTCAGAAATTTCGTGTTTTCAGGATTTTGCTCTTGAGTTAAGTGGCATGCCTGACCATGTTTTTTGTCGCTAATGCCAGCCATGACTGTGTGATGTTTTTCCTAATGTCATCATTTCTTCCTTCTTTTTAAACTAACTTGCACCTTGTTTGTCATTGGATGACGGAACCAATAGCATTCACAACGGGTAAGGTTCATCGTATGACCTCTTTCCATTTGTACAGTATTTTTGCGGAAGCCACCCCTCGAGTGTTGTGTGGTTTCAAGAGATGAAAGAAATTTAAGCCCTTTTGAAGCCTGCTGAGTTCGACCTGGACTGTAGCCCGCTTTGAAATTCAAGCAGGACAGGCCTGTTTACACTGTCTTTTGGTACCGGGACAAGCTGGTTTGACCTGTTTACATTTAGTCTGCAGCACATGTCACCACTTTCTTTGCTCTTACAGGCAATTTTCGTGGTCGCCATGAAAATGGCCAAGTGTGCTGTGGCCAGCAACAGCCACTCACCACGAAAATTCTGTGGTTACCACGAATTGCCACAAGTTGCCGAAAATCAAACCGATTTGATTTCTCAACACGAAAATTGCTTGTAGATGCCAGTTGTGGTGATGCGTAGCCATCAGCAGCACATGAGACCACTGAGTGGTGACGTCTGCTTAAACCGGCAACCGTCACAAAAATTGCCAACCACGAAAATTGCCAATACGAGCAGCGAAAGTGGTGACGTGTGCTACTAGCTTTTGGCAAAATTGTACCGAACTGTGCTCAGTCCGGACCGAGCTCGGTGAAAATTTCGTAGTGTAAGTGGGGCCATTGTGTCACGTGACTGAACCAGCAGCTTTCATAAGCTTGTCATATTCCTGGTGTTCACAGCCTCATTGAAGTTGACAATCATCACAGGGATGGTGGAATTCTGGTGGACCTCACGTTTTCAATTTCTGATGAAAGAAGGTATTTTCATCTCAGTGAAACTAAACAACACCTACAACACTAACACTAACAGCAAACTGAATATCCGCACTCATCTTTCTATCCTTTGTACATACCCAGTACGTAAATTGTCTAGTTCTGATAGATCTGTAGATATATTCCTTGTTCCTGACAGAAGCCAACCCAAGACCTCTCACGTCTGTGAGTGGCACCTTCAACAGAGTTGGGGTACGGCAGCACCCACCACTGAGCTAAAACCCCATCTAGCTCAGTGGTCCACTGAGCTAAAACCCCATCTAGCTCAGTGGTGGACATTGCTGTCGCTCGCCATCAATGCATTGTATTAATATACTTCTTCTTTCAGCTCTGTGCTTTTAAAAATAGATCTTATCCCAGTCACACCAAAATTGCCTCATCTATTGCTCTCCAATTGCTTGAGTTGATGTCCAAACCTCCAACAGTGTTCACATCCCATCAAAAAGACAAACACTCTGCCATCCTTCAATAAACTGATTTATATACCGTACCATCTTGTCTTTTTTCCGTTTGTGCCAAATTTTGGGTGTGAGTCACCAATTTTAGTTGGTGTTTCTCATTTGATTTCACAGTTCTTGTGTGGTGTACAGTGGTTTCCGTCTGTTGCACTGCTTGGGTCAGTTAGGGATTTCCTGCTCGGCGTGGATGATTCTTAAGCTAGGAATGTATCAAATTCATGCAGGACAGTCAATATTCTTGCAGTGATGTGCCTTGACAATCATGGAAGTTTAAAACTTCTGAAGTCAAAATCTTTAAGTTCAAAATTGCCACTTCTGCTCTTTACTACTTTGGTAGTGTCCAACTTCAGTCAGTAGCACAACTTGATCATTTGGACCAGTCTCATTGGGTCGTCATCGATATGGCCCTATACTGTATTTCTACATTGTAATAAAAACGACCTTCACGAAACTCGTGGCTGTTTTCTCATCAATGGTTGCATTTTGGCAATATGGTAAATCATACCTACTGAATATTGGAGAGAACAAATGTAGGGTGTTCTGGACAAATGTACACAATGTAAAGATAACTCTGTTTTTTAATTGTATAGACGATAATTTTAACTGTATGCTTCAATATCCGACTAATCAGCCAAGCGTGCTATATCACTTTCTTTATAGCTGGTGGTGGAGTAGCTTACAGTTTGCAGACCCTGTAGGTGTATGGACTGATGTAGATATATGTACAGATACCAGTGATATTTCCATATGTTAAGCTGATAATGTAGGCCTACCATCATTCTCAATTACACACCTGTCAAGCTTACAGTCATATTGAGTCAAGAGTCATGTGAGTGTCCTTCAACCACTTGAACTCAAAAGTGACTTGAATCACCTGTAGGCCTTTCTTCCTCTCATCAGCTACTTTTGCTCAGTGACAGTTGTTGCTCTCAAAGATCAAGCGATTTTCACCTCCATTTACTTGCGAGTGCAACCAGGTCACAGAAATGGCCTGCTGCTCATCATCATTCAGGCTCTTACTTAATCTTCCTATCATGAACGACTAGGCCTACTCCAGGGGCGGATCCACGATTTTGGAAAAGAGGGGGCGCACCGTGCTAGAAACATTGAAATCTGCAGTGAATTTCAATGGTTTGCTCCAAATTTAAGAATTTCACGGTCAATTTTACAGATTTGTTGGCCGAAAGGGGTGTGCGTGCCGGGTGCGCCCCCTGGATCAACGCCTGTACTCGGTTCCATACGTGAGGGCAGGGCTAGTGAAATCGCTGCTAGATTTTGTCTTTACAAGGCCTCATGGGTAGCAGTTCCAAGCCTGTTTTCTGATCATAATAGTTTCTCAAGTTTCATTGCCCCTAGGCCTGAATGACCTTGGCAACAGACAATAAGAGTAAAATTTGTTAAGATGTCTGTATCTTCTTTTCAGAATTCTGAGTTCCGTTACTTGCTGCTCTCCCTGTGTTTATTCCATGGCGTGCTGCTGGAGAGGAGGAAGTTCGGCGCCCTCGGTTTCAACATCCCGTACGAATTCACGGATGGTGATCTGCGTATCTGTATCAGCCAGTTGACGATGTTCTTGATTGAATATGCTGAGATCCCATTCAAGGTAACGACTGATGTAGTGTAATGTAAAAGCTAGGTAAACAAGAACCAGACCATTATGACTGGCTCCTTCACCAGCACACAGTTCTGGCGTAATAAAAACTGGCATAGTAAAAACTAAGGTCTCCGCAAATATCATCACAAGTTTTGAAAATATCACAAGTTTTGAAAATATCACCACAAGTTTTGAAAATATCACCACAAGTTTTGAAAATTTACAAGATTTGAAAATATTGCAAAATATCATCACAAGTTCTGAAAATATCACCACAAGTTTTGAAAATATCAAAAGTTTTGAAAATATTGGAGGTTTTGAAAATATCATCACAAGTTCTAAAAATATCACAAGTTTTGAAAATATCATCACAAGTTTTCATGTCCCTACATCAACCTATTCTCTTGTAGGTGTTAGTCTACACTGCCGGACACATCAACTACGGAGGTCGTGTGACGGACGACTGGGATCGGCGTTGCCTCATGAACATCTTGGGCGGGTACTACCACACTGACGTAATGGATGAGGAGTACGTGTATTCTGGTGTCTACCATCAAGTCAGCACGGCCTTTGATCATAATGTAAGTTCGTCATAGATTGGTGCCGACAATATCAGGTTTTGAAGCACTATCTATTCCAGTGTACCAGCGGAGAAAGTCCAAGGAACGGAAGTCTGCAATACAAAGCCCATGCATTGTCAAAAGTTATGGTCAGAGTTAGCGACATAATCCTCCACTAGGACAATAACAACGGGACTTTGATTCCAGAGGGACTTATTCTGCATTCACACCAGTAGGCAAATCCCATCAACCAATAATAGGGAGTTTAAGAGATCACACGCTAAAGATAACATTTACGTTAACGATATTTTTTGTACATGAAATACATGCAAGAAATAGCATTAACATAAGCATTATCGTTAGCGTGCCTGATCTCTTAAACTCCGTATTATAATGATAATTGGTAGTGTGCCCACTTCAGTTTTAGCAAAAATAGATAAGCGAGCTTATCTATTTTTGGTTTTAGGTATGGCATTGAATCCAATGTCTGCGGTGTGACAGATGTTGACCAACATCACAGCTGTCAGTTTGGTAATGTGTTGACCGAGGGGCATATGGTGCATATCGTTAGTTACAAGTTGTGCTCCTAGGTGTCTCTGTGTGTTTGTCACACCAGCTGGCTCCAATGATCTCTCAGCTGACTCTCAATTCACCAACAGCTGTTTGATAATGACAGCTTGTGCATTCAGCGATCAAAATTTGCTAACGCAGCAAAATGCATGCGTACTTATTGATTATAGCTGCATGTTGGAGGTTTGTTCGGAAAGGGAATACGGCCTTGTGAAAATGAGGGGATGGAATTACCAGAAGTATGGAAAATATTCAAGTTAAAAATCAGCTGTTTGTGTTGATTTGGGGATTTCTGTTATAGAGAGAGGGCAACAGCAGTCAATAAGGGCAACACATGTCCCTCCACTTGCCCAGGGCAATTTCCCTTAGACATAGATTTTCCGGGATTCTGGTTTCCTCCTACATTGCATCACCCAGTGTACTTTGATGTGTAGCTGAATGCCCTGACTTTACGCTTGCACACCTGAAATAATATTGAAAGTTCGCTGATCTAGTAGATGAATAGTAAAAAAGCTGGCACAGCTGTCTGGTAACCAAGTGTAAATGTTGAATATTTTATGAATGAATTCTATTTTGCTGGTGGCTTTTACAAAAAATGAACTGATATCAATTAGGCCTACAAGCTGCTGATGGTCTATACAGATAGATACACGTATAAATATGTAAAAGGCCTACGTACCATTGTCTCGTTCAGGTTCTCTCTTTGATAGGCCTACAGCTTCCGTCATCTGCTTCGGTGGGAGGGGGGCTGGATATTATTTATGTATCTCACTCTTGCATATCATAATGCCGGAATGGGAGCACATGATGACATATAGGCCTACACTCGGGCTTGGACCATCAACCCATTGCGACTATTACCAATGTATCAAAACGAAGTGGGTGGGGTGGGGGTGGGTGGGGGTGGGGGGGCACTGGAATACACTCTGCTCTCTCCCATCCACCCCTGGATCTTTTCAGCAGAAGAGGTTGCTTTTTGCTGGGGCCTATTTCTTTCAAGCGAATAAAGTTTCATAAATAAATAAGAAGAGGTTGATGAGGATCTTGATGTCATCTGAAAAGTCATGGCTGCAGGTCTGCCATCGTGAGAATCTCAGGTCATTTACGGTTGTACCCTCCCTCAGCCAAGCGCCAGTTGGTGAGCCGGTTTGAAGACCCTCGGTGCGAGGATGCAGGACTGCAGGAATGGGAATAAATGATCATTCTTTCCGTTTATGTTTTCAGGGTTACATGAACTACATCAGAAGCTTGCCTATCAATGACACGCCAGAGATATTTGGTCTCCACGATAACGCCAACATCACGTTTGCCCAGAATGAGACATCGCAGCTTCTCTCGGGTTTGTTGGCACTGCAGCCGAAGACGGCATCTGGTGGAGGACGTTCTCGGGAAGAGGTGAGGTTTCATCAACTGTGCGTTGTTCTTCATTCACAAACTAGAAACCCCCTCCAGCAGGGCGTGGGTTTTGAGTGCCTGGCCCATCCGGAGATACACAAGTANTCGCATGAATGGCCGGGGACAAGAGGGCTTGGAAGCGATCCATCTCAGAAGACATGGCACGGACGTCCCCAGTGGCAACTTGCCAAACAAACAATTCTAAAATAGCAGATGATGAACATCGTATTTTAGGCCTAGAGCTGCCTGTTCAGAAACTCTTTTATCTACTTTAGACAGTTTTCCTCACTTTCTCTGAATTTGTTGAAAATACTGAATAAGTACCGGGTACTGCCCGTTCACCAATATAACTGTAGAGTTTTAGGACCGAGAATGCCTCGGGCCCAGACTGAAGGCCTGATGACCAGAAACTTCATCTATTCCAGCATTTTTGCAGGTGTCTTGAATTGTTTTGTTCTTGGTCACCTGTCTCTTATTTGAGTTCTGTTTGACTCTGTCTGCTATAACGATAGACTGCCGATAGACTGCCGTTGTCGCGGTGGATTGGAGTTCTGAGGAGCCACGGTGGTGTAGTGGTTCGGGTCTCCGACTAGGGGTCAGAGGGTCCCGGGTTTGAATCCCACTGGGCGTGAAACTTCGGGCAAGTCTCGATCTTTGCCTCACTGGCCTCTCTCCACCCAGGTGTATAAATGGGTACCGGTCGGAAATGCTCGGATTGTAGCGCTGAATGAGCAGCTCATCTGAGTTCTGCTGATAGGTTTCAGGATAGACTGGGGTTAAAGTGTAAAGTCGGATGACACACCTCTACCGTTGTTGATATCAGACTATGAACCCGAACTTTAACTTTAACTGTAGTTGTCAGTGGACAACCAAGGAGGGCCAAAAGTGGGGGCAGAGCACCTACGACTGTCTACTGAGTCATGTATATAATGAAGACTGACTTCACCTTTTGTATTGCTGCTCTGAAAAAAATACCCATTGTCTGGGTCAGGTAGTAAATGAATTATCCATCGCCTTCATTAACCTAATTGAAACAGAAAGTTTGTTTGATTAAAAAGCAAGTTTAGCAGTCGGAGTGGCAGTATAAATCAGACTTCAATTTTTTGACTGGTGTTAGTCAGTGGGTGTCTGGCAAATTACATGTTTTGATGGAAGTGTCTGCATCCGTTGGGGTGGATATCTTGGGGAATTGTATCCTATTATTCTGTCATTTCGGTCTCACTCTCTGTGAGAGCTGACCACGGATGCACCAGAAATAACGTATGATGAAAGGTGCAGTCGTCCCCAGTGATTCCTGGCTAAGTACAGGCGCGGATCCAGGGTGGCACATCCGCCCCGTGCCCCCCTATTTTTCGGTGACCAACTTTTAAAAATTGCCCTTTTTCAAAGTGCCACAGAATTGCCTTGTAGTTTGTCCTGCAGATGCTGGGAAATCCCACCAACGGCCTTCTAGATTTCAAAATTTTCCGGTCTGGGGAGAGCCCCCAGACCCCCCGCCGTGGCTTCATGACTTCGGCACTTGCCTTCATCGGTCTGCCGGTGGACTTCTATGCACCCCTTTACCAGAATCCTGGATCCGCCCCTGAAATATACTTATACGCCACCAACTAGACTTCAGTGATAGGCCCCTGCTGCCTTTGTGCTCTGACAGCAAGACTCCCATGGGTATGTGTTGTACCCCAACGAGTGTGCAGGCGTCAGAGATAGAAATTGGTCGACTTCGTGAGTGTGTACAAACACTGCGGGAAAACCAAAGACGAAAGGTCGAATTGACTCGTACCGGTACTTGATATTCTTTGGTCTCCAACTGGCATTGACAAGGATGCCTTCCTCCTACAACACCACAGGGGGTTAATTAGTCTGTAAGATTTTTGCTGACGCAGATTGCATTTGTTCCTCTTGCTCCCAGCATCATATGTCACCGGTACTATAATCAATGAGGACTGTTTGCTCGAGATCAATTATAGAATTACTACAGCATTATTAGGCCCAGATGGTACCAATCGATAAAATCACAGTTCGGACTACACAGGGCCTAGCTGCAACATCTGACTGGTTATGAATGATTATAACCGAGAGTTAGTGGCACCAAATGTTGTCGTAATTAAATGTGGCTAGACTAGATTGTGGTTTGGAAACAAATTTATTTGAGTGTCGAACCACCTCCATGGCCAAACCTTGTATTTGAATGACCCTTAAGCTGCCCATACACGATCAATATTATTGCACAATATGAGGATCACAATGGGCAATACTACTGTCAATCTTTCTTCTAATTATCGTGCTAGAAGCAGACGACCACCCATTTGGGCCCCATATTGTGCAATAATATTGCGCCATGTATGGGCGGCTTTACACTATTTTAATGCCCTCACGTATGACCTTGCACAGACACTCAGTTGAGATATTATGTGATTATGTGATAATATGACAGTTTTAAACATGTCATGATGTTAAAGGCAAAGAATGGCCCCATGTCTGTCCTAGTGTTGTCTACAACATTTGTGCTTGGAATTTGAAGGTGAAATGGGTTAGGTGATCTTTAAGAGAGAAAAAATCACTTCTTGCGATGTGCATAATCTTAATTGTTCTCTGTTTGTATTGTAACTTAAAGTTATGATAGTAAATGTTATATCTGTGCCCCCTGTGGCTAAGACTAACCCTAAATAGACTAAAGACCTATGGACCAAATAACCAGGGGCGTGTTTGTGCCATTTGGTATGTGTGCTTTCTCACACCCGATACAAATTCATGTCCGTGGATTTGCAACTGGTAGTATAAGTCTAGGAAGATGCCTGTAGAAGGTGACATTAGCATCGAAAGACATTTCTCCAGATGAGAGATTTCTTGTGCAAGTTGGCTCTCTATGGGCAATTCAACCGTAGAAAGCTATGGGAAGCCATACTTGTGTCATTAGTCAAGGCATAAGTCCAAAAGCAAACCAATAATGATGACACCCATTGAGAGCCAATTTGTGCGAGAAAACTCTCACGTGGATGAGGGCCTTAATAAACTTGAAAGTTATTGGCAGATAAACCTGATTTACGGGGTAATTCATTTGCACATGAGGCCAACTGAAGGCCAGGCAGAATTCTTCCAGATTGTTCAGATGAAATCTGTGTCTTGAACTAGATTACCCTTAATTACGGTAATAGTACTGTAGAGTTGAAGTCTCAAGCCTGCCGCACACTGGAGCTATCTGCTGAGCAAAATGTCATTCGAGACCGTTTGCTCAGCAGATAGCTTGCGTGTGCACGTAATTTCGGTGAGTTTTTTGCCTCACGAGGCAGAAAGCTTGCGTGTGCTCGTATTTTTCGGTGAGCTATCTGCTGGACAAACGGTCTCGAATGACTTTTTGCTCAGCAGATAGCTCCAGTGTGCGGCAGGCTTTAGGCTTGTGCAATGCTGCAATTGCAATTCTTTGTGTAGAGGACTGTGGCCTCAGCGGAATTTGCATTTGCCAGTGATTCTAGGGTTAGAAGACATCAATGCCAGGTTCTTTCATTGAAATGCAAGTCACATCTAAACACAAAAAGATGTCCTCTGTTATTTCAGCTAGAAGCAACATGTAAACAAGTATTCCAATACAGTATCTGCTCTGTGAATAAATATCATTTGAAGATGCCACAATGAAAGACTTCATAATACAGGATGTGTCCTTTGATCTAGGCAACTCTTGTCGCATCAAACATTCTGTTGTCCCTGTCTTTATGTTTCTTTTTCTGTGCCATCAAAGTTTTGTTGAGAAAAGCATCAAACGGACTAGAAGCAGTTGACATTTTCCTTGATTATTGAATACTGTGAGTTTTTTTGAGCTAAAAACTCCCTTCCTCATTCAGTGGTTATTTCTGAAGTACATGTAATTTGATGTGTATCACTTGTACGAAGTACTATTGCAGTGCCAATGCTGTTTCAATGAAATGTGACCTTCAGTGTGACCTTCACCTTCACCCAGTGTCGTCTGCTCGTATTGTTTCACGTCTTCTGGATTTCTGGATTTCGTTTTATTCATTGGTCATTTCTTGAGTATTCTGATGCGTACCACTGCTGTTACATTGCAGTGGATATGATACTGTCCCAAATGGTTCAAGTGACCTTCACCTTCACTCAGTGTCGTCTGCTCATATCTTTTCAGGTCTTCTGGATCTCCGGTTTCTTCTTCCCGCAAGCCTTCTTGACAGGAACTCTCCAGAACTACGCCAGGAAGAAGGTGGTCTCCATCGATACCATATCGTGGGGATTTGAGGTGAGCTAGAATTTTTGCTCTGTCGAAGAGGGAATTAGTACTCCCTGTTATTGGAGGAGCACTGCAAACCTAGGGAATATTCCCCTCCGATTGGAGATTTCACTTCTCAGCATGGTTGGTTTAACCATGCTGAGAAGTACATGTATCTAGCTCTCTCCACAGAAAACTATGCATGCTAACGGACTTTGTGCAGTGGCTCATTGTGACATGGCTGTCCACCATGCTGACGTCGACGAAGTGTGTCACACTAGCTCTTGTCGTGGTTGATGCCACACACACTTGACTTGCGCCAACGAAAAAAGGTGCCAGGGCGGTCAGTGATGTAGGCCTACTTTGATTGTCATCAATTTGACTGTCAAGATGGTGGACTTTTCTGTGATGACGTCATCTGCACAAGGTCTCTATTGTGTTTCTTTCTTTCTAGGTGATAAAGGAGGATTATACCGAGCTGACCAAGAGCCCAGAAGACGGTTGTTACATCCGGGGCCTGTTTGTAGAAGGTGCACGCTGGGATGCGGATGCTGGCTCCCTCGGTGAATCCATGCCGAAGCAGCTCTACACAGACATGCCGGCAGTATGGCTGATCCCCTCTCCAAACAGAAAACCACCTACGGAAGGCATCTATGACTGTCCTGTCTACAAGACTTTGACTCGGGCTGGTAAGTTCCAAAACAGACAAATTCTCTAACTGAAACATAAAGCCGTGAAAATAATGGGGTTTACAGTATTTACTACAACAAATTTCTCCTAATACCATCATAGGGGGCCTGGGGTGCCCTTGAAAATATCAGTAGATTAGTTTGCCGTTGTTCATTTGCAATGTTGATTCCCAAAACTAATGTTCAGAACTTCCAGTTTGTCCAAGCTAAAATCATGAGGGCAGTGGACATAGGGGCATCCCAGGACCAAATAGAAATAAAATTTATGAGGGTCTGTGGAGTCAGCATCATGCAATAGGCCCACAGCTTACTCCTTTTAGAAAGCCTTCATTTATTAATGTACGCAACAATGTTAGCGAACTTCCCCCGGAAGTGGTCAGCTGGAGCCTGGCTAGTTAAGCCTTGTCATATCTGAGTGAGCAAGGACAAGACAGTTGGGGGGGGGAGGCTCCTGTCAGGCACAAGTGTGTAGGCACAATGAGGGTTCGCAACAGGTTGTCTTTACCAAGCTTGGGTGATTAACTTTCAATAAGGAGTGTGACTCCTGGCACACTCTACACCCAACCTGGGGCCTAAACCAATTGGTCTGTTGGTAGGGGGTCCTTAAGCTAATAATCTGGTTAAAAAAGTTGAAGTACAATATATTCAATATGATTACTGATGATTGCATGCAAATATGCTGTAATGTAGTTATGCTGGTTATGTGTAGACTCGGGACCCAGTCGTTGTGTCGCTCCGGCCGCCGCACTACACTCCACAAACGACTGGGAAAGCAGGCTGCAAAATCAGCGGCTAGCGTACCGACGACCACAACGGATGTGAATGAGTTCAGCCAATCAGAAACTGCGTCTTCAACGGCCGTCGTCTGCTCTTTGCAAGATGTCAAATCAGCTGATTATATCGCAACTTTCTTCGAGGTCAAGGACGGTATCCTGGTGCCTAATTCGATGCTGTGTGCGATAAGCAGTACTTACGGATAAAAAAATATCCTGCTAGTGACTTTGAAAAGTTTCTAGACGGGCGAGAGGCTCTGGTAAATTTCATCAATAACAACCAATCAAAAGTGTGCCAGATTTCCCCTAGTAGATTGCTTTCGGGCAATTTCATTGGTCGAGATGGTCGTTGTGGTCGTCGGTACGCTAGCCGCTGATTTTGCAGCCTGCTTTCCCAGTCGTTTGTGGAGTGTAGTGCGGCGGCCGGAGCGACACAACGACT
>NMRB01000268.1:296833-316802 GCA_002633025.1 Notospermus geniculatus | reverse complement strand
TAGCTATTTCACCCGCACCCGCGCCCGCCTCCTATTCCGCACCCGCAAACGTCTCGTGGAAAAGCAGCCTTAGGCTAAGCCTAAGAATCCATTCACGCGATTTTCGTGCCGCGCGATGTCGCATCCTTTGTCCACGACCAACGCGGCGGAAACAAACAATGCTTTCGAGCGTCTGCCGCTCGAAAATCGCGTGAATGGACAGCCAGCCTAACGGCAACAACGGTTCGCTGGCAAGAGGCTGACGGGCATTGTGAATATCAGTCAGCGCCACCAACCAGGGGAACCAGACTTGCAAAAAGCGGCACGCTAGTTGCTGTAGAAACTACTTCCATTATCCAAATGATCAAAGGATCAAGACTGCACACGGGAAACCAGGAATAAGGCTCTGGGGCTTCTCCAGAAAAAATATCCTTTTGGAAATCTGAGATGCGATTTCCGGGCATCTGAGAGCCAAAATTACTACTACCTGTACTTTCTCTGAAATTGCTACACTTCCAATTTTTTGTCCATAAATAATAGCAGGTTTAACTACGGGTTGGTTCTAAACCTGGCACTGGCACGCTGGCACTGGCACTGGCACTGGTATCATATTATGGCCATGAAAAAAATGTATATATACGAAACAGTTATTATTTTGGAAGATAATAGGGCCAACCAGTTTAACATGGATCAAATCTAGTTTTTTTTTAGATTTTTCAACATAATTGATCCATGTTAAACTGGTTGGCCTATTATCTTATTATCTTCCAAAATAATAACTGTTAGGTACTAAATATACCATTTTTCATGATTTCTGACCACAATATGATGCCAGTGCCAGTGCCAGCGTGCCAGTGCCAGGTTTAGAACCAACCCGGTTTCTACGGTGAAAGACCTTCCTCACGGACCCTCGCATAAGACATAATCGCCAGCATTCAGCACTTTTCATGGGCAGCACGCCATAACCACTAGGCCAAATCCCCGTCTTCAAAGAAGATGGTTCAATGACCCTTGTTAAACGAGGTGTCCCTGAGCACCCAGCGAGTAGTCCAATCTCAGAACCAAAACAGTTTTATGTTATACAAGGGGTCACATATAAAGGAGATACAATTAATGCGAGGGCCAATTGATGCCGAGGGGCCGTGGGTTCGAGTCCGGTAGGAAGTTATGTCGTTCACCTCAGAAACGTGTCATTATTTCACGCCCTTTAATTGTTTCTCCTTTATATTTCATTTTTTGTCTGAGACAAAAAGTTTGGGAGGTCATGGCCGCTGCCCCGTGCTCCTATGGCCCTGTAATGCCCTCCAAGAGCCCTAGCTCAAGCGGCAGATTCAGTTGGAATCTCGAGAATCCCGTGACAAACAATTGGCCGAAGCGTAAGGGCGGTTTAAGGCCCGTTTACACATGCAACTTTTCATATGCAACTTCATGCAACTTGTTGCATAAACCTGATGAGACCAAAAAGTTTCATAAAAGTTGCATATTGTGTAAACGGGTCTGCAACTTGTTGCAACTCGATCACGCTGGAGGTTGCATCGATTTTGTGTAAACCGTCCCAGGTAGTTTGCAACAAGTTGCAAGTTGCTGCAAGCTGCAACTTGTTGCAGTCTACCTGTGACGTTTACACATTGCAACATCCAGCGCGATAAAGTTGCAGAAGTTCGCAATCAAGTAAAGTTACAGGAATTTTGGCGGGAATCCTTTTGGCTTTAGTAGACGTCACATGATTTTTTGCTGTAGGGGCCTATTCTCATTGGCCAGCGACGTGCAGCTTGTTGCAACTTCACCAGAAAATAGGATCTGGATCCTAAATTTGCAACAAGTTAGCTGGTTATAGGTAGTTGCAACAAGTTGCATGCCCGTTTACACATGCAATTTTGATGAAATTTTTGGTCTCATCAGGTTTATGCAACAAGTTGCATGAAGTTGCATATGAAAAGTTGCATGTGTAAACGGCCCTAGGCGGCATCAGGAGGAGGGGGCACCAGAATCTATCACACCGATTTAAACTATAGAAACTAATCCTATCAGTCTGTAGGCCTACACCAGACCAAGTCCGCTCACACGGAGTGTATGAAGAGGAACGAGACCAAACCCTGCTGTGGGAGGATGGTGTGAGCCTGGGAAGGTACATTTTTGTGAAAGCGGAACTCCTCCCGCAGCTAGCGTAGGCATGATGTTTCACAGTATGCTGAAGAGTAAGAAAGGTGTGCTCCGGAGGGGACCCCCAGAAAATTTTGGAATCTAGATGCTCTGAGACGTGATTTCAGCGCTAGGCCTATTGTTTGCCAAAATTTAGCCTACAGTACACGATTACAAGGTTGATTTTTTCTGCTTGCCCAGAGCGGAACTCTCTTACTGCTGCGGGGGGGGGGGGATGCACATNCAACCAAGCTTCTCGCTTTACAGATTGATCGAAGGCAGTGAAAAACCAGTTTTCCTTTTATTTTAATGGGCTGAAGAAGCAAAAAACCTGTGTTTTCGTCTTATCCCCCTCATTTCTATAGCAGTGAAGTTCCTAGCACAGGTGCGGATCCAAGGGGGGGGGTCGCATATCCGCCGCATGCCCCCTTTCGGCAAACAAATCTGTAAAATCAACCAGGAAATTCTGAAATTTGGAGCAAATCATTGAAATTCACCGCAGATTTCAATGTTTCTAGTACAGTGCGCCTCCTCTTTCCCGAAATCTTGGATCCGTCCCTGTCTCATACATATGTTTGTATTGTGGGGGGTGGGGGTAGGTTCTTGGGGACCATAGGGCTTTACTAAAAGAAGTCTTTTTAGTGTGTAGTAAGCCCTACAGTCCCCAAGAACCTACCCCATACCCACAAAAGTACAAACAGATGTACGAGACGCCTGTGTTCCTATAAGTGTGTGAATGTCTCATCAGGTGCGGATCCAGGATTTTTGGCAGAGGGGGTCAGGGCCGCCGAGGGCAGTCGTTGGAGGCGGGCGTCGAAGATACCCGCACCGACGGGGGGTCTGGGGGCCTCCCCCAGAGAATTTTGAAATCTAGAAGACCGTAGACGCAATTTCCTGGCATCTCAGTATCAAAACAGAATTATTCTTGCATTTTTTGCTTATTGTCGCAAATTATTGAAGAAAAAAAATTGGTGGTGGCGAGCAGGGGGTCACGACCCCCAACCCCCCCCCCCTCTGGATCCGCGCCTGCTCATCAAATCTCATGAGACAGGACCGGGACCGTTAACTTTTTCTGTTGGAAGGGGCACAGGTTTTTTGGTGATGTCTGGGGCAACTGCATGCCCCCTCTAAACAGACCTATGAGACATTCATCACTGACCATGTCAGTGTATTCTCTTCCAGTATTTTAGAGTTGTGCAAAATGGGAAAGAGCAGAAAGAGAAAACAAAGAAAAGCTGCTGCACAAAGTGGCAAAACTCAGGCAGGAAAACCAGAGGAGGCATCAGATGAAGAGGAAGAGGAGGTCACAACACCATCAGAACAGGAGAAGCCTGTAGATCAAGGGGCACAAGCTTCAGGTGTTGAAACAGGTCCAAAAGACCAGGGCGCGAGGACCGAGGAGGCTGGTCCCAGTAGGGATTCCTCAGCCATACATGGGAGGAGTCAAAGGGATGGTCAGGGGCAAGGTCGTGGAAGGGGCAAAGGCAGGGGTAGAGGCCGCGGTCAACAGGAGACAAAAACAGAGTCTGGCCAACCTAGGCCAGGCCCTAGCAGGGATGTTGAGGGACAAAGTCATCAGCAGAGGCCACACTCTGGAATACGGAAGGATACCACTCAAGAACAGTTCCGAGATGCTCCACAACCGGTGGCGTCTTCATCAAAGATGAAGGAAAGCATCCCACAGGGTGGTGCAAGGCCTAAAGTACCATCCAAGAAAACTCCACCACCAACTTCAGCAGATTTACCTGCATCTGGAAAAACCCAAGGACCACCTGATGTGAGACCAAAGGAATTCTTACCTCAACCGCCTCAGGACGTCAGACCAAAGACACAAGGAGTTAAAAAAACTGACAAGAAAAAAGGACCAAGGGCTGGGCCCCCTGTTGAGGTTGCAGGACTTACACAACCCCCATTGGATCAACAGGGGATCCCTGTTGCACAGGTGCCTGAGGGATCACTGGTTCCTTCAAATGTGGTTGCCATAAGAACAGACCTGCGCCCTCCAATACGACCGAATTATGGAACACTAGGACGCTTGATCAACCTCAGGGCCAACCATTTTGAAATAAAGATGAAACTTGAGGGAACAGTTCTCCAGTATCATGTTGAGATAAAACCGGAAAAGAGACAGTTGAGGACAGCACTACCAAAGGCTCTTTGTAGGTAGGTACTGAAGCCGACTGCTTCTTGGACTGATGCGAAACCCATACGACTGGTTTCATCCCAGTATTATATACTGTGAAGGGCCTAGAGCTAAAATTATGACGAAATTTTGCTCTGATTGTAATTCCGTTACCGAAGAATTACCCTCATATGCCCGCACAGAAAGTTTGTGTAAGTGGATGAAGAAAAGTGCAGAGGTAAAAACCCCTGCTGGGAGGATGCTCTCAATATGTATGCTTCTGAATTCCAGAAAAGTTATCAACTGTCTTGTGGACCAATATCCAGGGATATTTGACAGAGAAAAGCCTGTTTATGATGGGAAGAACAACTTGTACTCTGCCATGCCTCTCAAGCTCAAATCAACAGCAGTGAGTATGCCAACTGGTTTCCTCATTTGTCTATGAAAAGTAGTGGCTTTGGATAACTTCCATTTGGTTTTGTATAAGGATCTGTCATCATTTCCCTCATGGTACAGTATCTACTCACTTTACAATTTTGCTTCACAGCATTCAGTACAATTCAATTTTACCATCTTTTCAATCTTTGATAAAGAACTTGATTTTGACATCAATTTCAGCCAAATGAGTTCAAAGTGACTTACAGGCAAGATGACACTGAAGAGGTTTTTTTGGTCTTCGTAAAAGAACCTGCTGTTAACCAAATAGATCTAGGGAAACTTGGTCAGTTTCTGCAAGACCTTAAGGGTGATGTTCCAGTTGAGGCTGTGACTGTCCTCGACATCATACTTAGACACATGCCAAGTATGAGGTAGGTTCCCAGTAGAAGAACTAGGCTGCATGGTGAAACACCTTAACCCTTCGTGGGCGGCTGCCGGATATATCCGAATTACATAACCTCTCCCACAGAGCGGAATTCTTTTTGGGGGTCCAAAAACCCTAGGCCTACTACTTCAAGACAAAATATTCACCAGAAGTTTGAAAGTTGATGGACTGTCATGAAACTTTGACATGATATAGATGAGTATGTAACCTTTACATTGACCTAAAAAAGTGCACTCAGGTGACCTCTTGACCTTGATCCGAGGGGTCAAGGTCAAGAGGTAAAAAATCACAAAATGCTTTGGAGTGAAAATCTCAAGTTTTTTTTGCAATCCTTTTTCATTTGAAGCAATAAACCAAATAAAAGAGCATGAAAGTGCTTGAAGGACCATCTTTTTTCAATGACCTGGGTCTGAGGGGTACCTCCTGGGGGTAGGCTACTTGAGGCTAAGTATCTCCCTTGGTATGCTAAAAGTGAAAAAACGCAAGTATGTGTTCAATATTTCCCGCCCAGAGCGGCTGCCGGATATAACAGCGTTAGTTCTATCTATTCCCACCAGATGGAATTAGTCTGGATTTGGATATTCCGGCACCAGCACCTGTGGGTGGTCTTGTCTTGGAATTCCGCTCACTAAGGGTTAAGTCGGGTTGTTTTGACATGCTGGTATTTGCACATTTATCAAGTCGAGCTTTCCAAGCTACCAGAAGTGTAATGAGCTGGATCTCATTACACTTCTGGTAGCTGGACTTAGTGCCAGCCTGAAGAAGACTCCGATTGGGGTCCAAAATTTGCGAAATTTCTGGAGGACAACTCACCTTTTATTATATCATTTTGTGTGTCGCCTTTTGTGCTCTATTTTTTGGAGACCACAAACCTTTGGCTGAGAATTAGTGTATGGGCCAGTGTTTATTATTAACCCCAGTCATCTGATTCATGACAGCTAACATGGAACTGCAATTATGTCACTCTAACCACAAACACAGGCCCACCTCTGGACTACACTTTGATGGCATGAATGGACAAGGCATAATCAGTTCAATCTGGCAAAGTGAAGCTCACCCATTGGTCTGTCATTTTGAACACAGGCATGATTTTGCTAAGGGCTTGTTCTGGATCTCTTGCTCCGGTTTCAGTCAAAGTCAGAAATACGGGTCCATTTGAAAATAATTTCGAATTTTTAAACATTTTAGAAATGAGATCAGGTCTATTGCCTTGAGTTAGTTTCAACTTTAAAGCTTTGTCAGCACTCAGGACATATTTTTTGATACTGAAAGATTTTTACACTTGCAGATTGTGAACCTTTTAAATGATGACCTCAGGTGTAAAGATTTACCAGGTGTTCGTAAGATGTAATCACTCGACCTGCTCATCAATTTTAGCTAAATTTTTGTGGACCTAGGCAGCACTGGGAGGGTCTCGGTGTACTCGGTCGAAAGACCTTGAGTGATTTGACCTGGGTCAATATGAAAAAAAGATAACACTGATTGGATCAGTGAGTATATGAGGCGTAAGCCTCTTTACTTACCTGCCTGGTGGCTGCCATTCAACCACTGTCTTCTGATCATGTTGGTACCGGGTAGGCTACTGATCCTCCCACAGCAGGGATTGCTACTATGGAAAGTGGATACACATATCATGAAATGTTGAAGAATGTGATAGGTCCCCCCACGCTTGTTTGGATGTTGAAAAAAATGTATACACGATGAATTTTTGTGGACCAGGACAACACTAGGAGTGTGAAAGCTCTCTTAGTGACTCGGTTTTCGGACCTTGAGTGTATGTGTAGGTTAACATGTAGGGTAAATCCAACCTCAGAGGGTTAATATGCAAGGTACCGGTACGAACCCTGCTGTTGGAGAATGTTGCTGGGTGGTGGCTTGTTCACCAGCAATGGACTTAAAAAATGTTGGTTTAACATGTTATTCATAGATAATTTAGAGATACCAAATGTATAAGAATTTAGTGTGTGTATAAAGATATTAGATTATGATTAAATTGTGGGAGTTTGATGTCTCTCTCTAGGGTTCTGATGACGAAAGTTGTGTACGTGAAATAGGTCAAACCATATACATCATGAACTGTTGAAGAATGTCATAAGTACCTCCACACTTCTTGTTGTGTTTCTGATTGTCTTTCATTTTTTGGGGACCTGGGCAACACTGGGAGTGCCAAAGCTCTCTCAGTGACTCGGTTTTTGGACCTTGAGTTTTTGTCTAGGTCAATATTTCAAAAAAGGGCAGGCACTGGTATCAGAGTGATTTGTGCAGCCATTTGGGTTAAAGAAGGAATTTAACCTGGATCTCTCGCGTGCTAGGCAGTCATTCTGGCCACCAAATCAGGCATCCAGAAACGTTCGACTGAACGCCTCTCGATGCCAGAGTTGGCTGCCAGTGGATCCTGGTGAGAGCACACCTGCCCAAAACTTGGCGTTCAGTAGCATCTTTTCGGGCCATTGAGGCTGCCATTTTGAAATCATGTGACATCAAGACGCAAGCTTATTGGCCAAAGCCTCGCTGCCGACTCCAAGTCTGGCTGCCTTCGGTAGCACACTTGGCTGCTTCGGGAGTGCACAGGCGTCCAAAATCAAACATGTTTGATATTGGAGTTCAGTGGCGTCCGGCGGCATTCTCCAGATTCCATTCGTAGTACATTGGGGATTTTTCTGGCGTCAAAAAACGCCTCTGGACGCCGAAGTTGGCGGCCAGTGTGCTGCATGCTTTAGGCTCTACACTTCCTAAATCTACCACATTCCTCCCCATCTTATCTTCGAGGTCCTTCACCTGTTAGGCCACGGTTAGTATATCCTTTGGTTTACGGGCATAAAGATTTTGAGTCCAGGTACGGAGGACGGAATAAAAATTTAAAAAAACTTCAGTTCAGCGAGAGTTCATTTTTTTTCATTTTCAGCTTCAGAATGACAAGTTAGACAAATCGGAGGAAATAAAAAACCAAATAATCTTTATAAATGCCTCTTTTCTGCTTCTTTCCGTCCTCGCTGCCGGGAAATAGACATATGCCAGTTGGTTTTGTTTATTTTTAGCTGTCGTGACTGCTGAAATCAAGGTCGGCGGGAATAAAAACAACTCCATTTATTTGTTTTTTTCTCAGAAGACCTCATTTGAACTTCGGCGGAAATAAAACAAACTGATTTTCCCAATTTTATTTTTTTTTCGGAATGGCATTTTGCCACGTCGGCGGGCCTGTAAACCAAAGAATAAAAAAAGTGTGGCCTTACAGTAGCTATCACATCAGAATCCCTCTCTTCAGAGTGATCCAACCAAAGATAGTCAAAGCCAACAAGGTGAAAGAGGAAAGCACCCTTTGCCGCTGTGCCAAATGTGACATCCCGCGCAGGAATTGAACCTGCATGGGTCTCCTGCATGCAGTGCAAGGCAGGCATTCTTCCATCAAGCCATAAGTCAGGATTTTTGGCTCCAAGGCTGAAAACCTCCTGAATCTACCAGCCTTGTGAATAAGGCTCCGTGCGGCTTCCAGTCGGTTGTGTGTTTTTGCTTAGGCCACATGTTGCTCTATTGCAAACAGAGGGTGAAAAGAAGAGGGAAAGAAGATTATGGTGTGAGAAGAACATCATGGACTAGGCCTAGGCCTACCGATACACCCTTATTTTACAGCTTCCAGTCGGTTGTGTGTTTTTTTCGTGGGCCACTGTTGCTCTATTCCAAACAGAGGGGAAAGACATCAACACTCTGTGAGAGGATGCATTGGCCATACGTGGACAATGCATCCTCTCACCAACTGACCCATTCTGCTACTTACCATCCACATTGACCACAACCATTCCACCTTGGCAGCAGTCGGTTGGTGTTCGCCTGTCACTCATAAATCATGTAGGCCTAGGCCTAATACTTTCACCGCAGTTAGTTATTCAGGGGCATGCCCTGTTACCTTCCGTTTTCAGTTATAACTCACTTTATCACTCATTTGCACAAAAAAACCATCTACATGTATTCAGAAACAAATCCTCTAAAATCTATAGGCCTACCCCCACCCTGGTTCCGATAACTCTGGATGTATGGTTTTAGCCTGCCATTTAATAGGCCTACAGGCACTAGCTTTCTGCTGCGTAGGCCTAAGTATTATAGGCCTACATAGGCCTTTTGAGTATTAGCTGTACGTGTCCATCCTCCACCCAGCAGCAGACCTTTGCCAAAAATGATAAAATCGTAGACAGTGAGATTGGTTTCTCTGCTATGAGGTACTTCCAAGTACCTCATAAGCACAGAAACCAAATGTACCACCCCGAACTCCCTCTCCCAACACCACCAGCAGCAGTTCATTCCCAAGTTCCAATATTTCTGGGTTACTTTGTAGTTATCATCCCCATTTGCTTCTCACCAGCATGGCATATGTAGGTCAGTGGGTTCTTGTCAGATAATATCTGACTTGGTTGGAGCATGGAGGTATTATTGAGAAGGAGCGAACACGGACCCCACATCAAACAGTACAATCATCGTTCCGCTGTTTGCTAAAGTGATTAGGGGGACAATAGGCTAATAACGCCGCACGATGGTCGGAAAAAGCCGATCTAATCTTCGGTAATTTCCGTGTGCAGTCAGCACTTCCCTTGTACAATGGTCAGAGTCCAAACAATAGAAGGGAACAATGGCAGTGGACGTTGCCTACGCACGAAAACTGAAAAATTCATCGTTTTCATCGCGTCAAAAACAGCACCTCGCAGCATCTCGCACTGAAACGACCACCCGTATATGTTACCTGAACTAATCATCTTTTAAACTATCATAACGCAATCCTCTTCAAACTTTTCAGATGCGAAGAATCTCATTATCATTATCATTATCATGTTTACCTTAAAACGTAGATATCTTTATTGGAAATTGGTCTTTTTCGATGATTTTTTCACTAAAATACAGCGGAGAGTTTACCAAATTGAGTTGTCTTCGAAATAGCCGGTTATCTAATTCCCAACGTGGAGAAAAACGCAAGAATATGATTGGGTCGACGCGATATCAATTATAGATGGCGCTGCACTTTGAGAGTTGTGCGGAATTCATGATTGCCTTCAAGGAGCTCAGCGTGCGTACCGGACAATAGGCGGGAACAAAGGCAAACAATGGGGGCGTGGAATTGTGGTCACAGCGATTAGGGCCGTGCTCGCTCCTTCTCAATATTACCTCCATGGTTGGAGCAAGGTGAAGTCCTTCAATTATTGATTTATTATTTCATTCACAGGTAATTTAGACATAACAAATGTATAAGAATTTTGTTCCGAGACAAAGACACTAGATAATAATTAAATTGTGAGAGTTTAGTGTTCCTGTGCAGAAGATGTTGATGACAAAAGATGTGTATGTGAAATCAGTCAAAACCACATACATATATATTCTTAATGCACTGTTGAAGAACTACCAAGTGTTGGTACACTGTTATTTATTCTTATTATTATTATTGCTATTTTTTGTGGACCTAGACATCACTGGGTGGCTTTCGCTGCACAGTGACGGCTCGGTTTTTCAACCTTGAGCATTAGTCCTAGGTCAAAAATAATAAAAGGGCAGTTGTGTATGTGGTAATGACCAAGCTCGTAGCTGTGATGGCATCCCTCCTTTCTTGACGCAAGGATCCCGGAACCGCCGACAGGTGGCATACACGACGAAGGCTTTTGTGGACATGAGAGAAATTAGCTGAGCAAAATGTCATTCGAGGATTTTTACTCAGTCAATTTCCTCTCATGTGCAACAAAAGATTTTGGATTAAAACGGACAGTACACTTCCACAGCGACATGCCATTTTATGCCATCATGTGATTTCTGCGCATGATCTAAGCAAAATGACGCAGTCTCCGCTACACACGGTCAGGTTTTTTCCTTGCGTGGAAAAAAAAATCAAACATATTGAATATTTTGCTCCAGGGTAGTTGAGGCAAATAACTCACAAGAAATTCTCCGCACACGAGAGGAAATTGACTGAGTAACAAGCCTCAAATGACATTTTGCTTAGCTGATTTCTCTCGTGTGCGGCAGTCATAAATGAGCATTAAGCAAAAAACACTAGTTTGTAAAAAACACACCCCGAGATCACGAATTCGTGAGCTTGGGGTGTGTTTTTAGATACATTTGGTTAGGTACGTGTTCTAAACTCACTGATAGCTCTCCAGGGGCCTCTGCCACAGCGTAGTGTCACCGCTGATTAACAGATGGCACTGTGCGTTAATCAAAACAAAAACAACTAGTGCCCGCCAGGCAATATCTTTCGGGTGTCTCCCTTTAATCTTCCATCAAAATATCCTGTTTATCTAAAGTTCGGATTGATTAACTCTCAATATCTTAAAAGTTAAAAAGAAAGTTTTGGGTTTATAGTCTGATATCAACTACGGTACAGGTTCTCATCTGACTTTACACTTTAACCCCAGTCTGTCCTGAAACCTTTCAGTAGAACTCAGATGAGCTGCTCATTCAGCGCTACAATCGAGCATTTCCGACCGGTACCCATTTTACACCTGGGTGGAGAGAGGCCAGTGAGGCAAAGAGACTTGCCCAAAGTCTCACGCCCCAGTGGGATTCAAACCCGGGACCCTCTGACCGCTAGTCGGAGGCCCGAACCACTACATCACCGAGCTCCTATCTTCTGTATTGTTCCATTACAGCTATGCAACTCTTGGACAATCCTTCTATCTCCCACCAGAAAACTACCAATTCCGTGACTCACATCTTGGAGGAGGGCGGGAGCTTTGGTTTGGATATCATCAGAGTGTCCGCCTATCTTGCTGGAAAACCTTGTCATTGAATTTTGACAGTGAGTAAAACAGTTTTCAGTAATGTAAAAACAAGAATTTTACATGTACAGTACAGGTCACAATTGACATCCCTAAATTCGCATAAGTTATGCGTAAGTCACTCGTAACTTACGCAACAACTCACGAGCTATGTTACGCGTAACTTACGTGTTGAGTTACGTGGTAAGTTACGCGAATTTCGCTAGCTACGCAGTGATTTACGAGGCGAGTTGCGTGATTTTGGCGAGTTACGCGGTGAGTTTCGCGAAACCAAAGCCGTGAGTTACGCGTAAGTTACACGTAACTTACGAGTAACTAACTTCCGCGAAGCCCTAGGGATGTCAATTGTGACCTGTACTGTATCATCCAGATAGAGATTTGTCATAACAATGAGAATGTGCTACCAGGCACTTTTGCAAATGTGTATGTTCATGGGGTTGGCATACCGGTAATTCAATTTGTTGTGCATCAAGCCTGCCGCACACTGGAGCTATCTGCTGAGCAAAAAGTCATTCGAGACCGTTTGCTCAGCAGATAGCTCACTGAAAAATACGCGCACACGCGAGCTTTCTGCCTCATGAGGCAAAAAACTCACCGAAATTACGCGCACACGCGAGCTATCTGCTGAGCAAACCAAACTTCACATTTCCAGTCACAGCAAGTGCTTTCTACAAGGAACAAAACGTTGTGGAATTTGTCTGCGAAGTTCTAAACCTGGACATAAACAAACAGGGGCAAAGACCTTTGCAACAGCGGCAGTGGGAGCAGGTGTACACTGAACTCAAAGGTGAGGAGTTAATGTAAATGGCTCATTGGAGGAGAGAACAAGGAGTCAATACATGTACTGGAAGATCTAAACTTGGTATGAGTAGGTTTCATCTAAAGACATTTGTTCCAAGAATGGCCTCAAGAGGGGTCGATGGGGCCTAAGTGTGACTCCCACACAGCGTAGCCCAGACTGGTCCTCAGGTTGATAGGCCTACTTAGTTAACCCCTCATGTTATTGTATCCATATTTTTTCAGGTGTCAAAGTCCAGACTGATTATGCTGGGAAGAGAAAAAGAAAAGTTGTTGGTTTATCTCCCAAACCGGTCAGGATGCAAACGTAAGTCATACAAGTTTCCTGGCTGATGGGAATTATTTTTCTCCAGTTTCTTAGACCATAGGCCTAAGTCAGATTTTCATTTTCAGGTACCCCCTTATCATGGATGCCTGAGTGCCAGAAGAGAGGGAAATATTTTTAATATTTAAAAATTTTAAATTATTAATTTTTAATAACAAAAATTATTAATTTTTAGTACCGTAATCAATGAAAGCACATTAAAATGTGCTTTCATTGATTAGTCATACAATTACACTGTATTGGGAAACTTAATATGCTTTCATATTTGACTTAAGAAATTTTGCACTTTCATATCCGAGCCACATATATGTACCGGTTTACTAAAAGGAAACTTTTAATATGCCTCTTTGTCACCTCAGGTTTCCAATGACTGATAACAACGGACGGACACAACATGTTACTGTCGCAAGTTACTTCAAGAAAAAGTATGATATTGACATAAGGTAAAGAGAATAGAACCCAAGGCTTAGCCATTATAGGTACTGCCAAAAATATATAACACCAAAAATATACAACTAGAAAACCACCAATTTTTCCGTATGTTGAACACCATGTTACCGCCGAACCGTTCAACCGATTACTAATTTCTCTACCGATATGGAAAGATGAGGTCTTTGGCTAAACAATGACACTTGTTATAGCTTTCAATTCCAAGTATTAACTGAGATACAGCGCCCGAAAAGTGACCACTTCAAGCCCCATTTTTCCTCGCGTGCTATCTGTTCCCTGGGTGCAATCTTCCAATTTAGTTTCATTGCTCTGAGCAGATGGCGCTGACGATGAAGTCTTTCCATATTTGATGATGGGTATTTGCATAAGGCGATCAATTCCGGGAATCCTCGTAACACAGCCAATGAGAGCCAAGTGTCGGTTGCCATATTTGGCAAAGCTCGTTAGAGTGCCATCTTATGGGAATATTGTGAACCTAGCACCCGGGGATTTGCCTGCACAGAATGCCGAAAAGAAGCCTAAACAACCCATCTTTGGAGCGCTGTATCTCATCTATTTCGGGAAACTAACTCGCCAGACAAGTCTCATGTGGTAGAAAAGACTTTATTGAAAGAAAGTAGCCAAATTTGCGGTTTTCGAGTTGTATATTTTTGGTGTTATATATTTTTGGTACTGCTATTCATGTTGGCCATTATATTTCTGCTATTTGGGCTATCAGTGGAAACAGTACCCAGCTGTAAAGTGTAATGTAACCTCTCAGGTTTCAGATTCCCTGGGCAATCCGTCAGGGTTTCCTCCAGAGGGCAATTAAATGATTCATGGGGGATATCCCCACCCCCAACTTTGCTGAGCAGTGTTTCAAAATCAACTCAGTTTTCACTCAGTCTGTGGTTGAAAGTCACAAAGAAGGATGTATATTTCATGCAAATGAAGCGGTAACAATTTGTCCCCCCTCATCTAAAATCCTGGAGAAACCCTGCCCATTGGTATATAAGGGCAACTTTCTTTGACACTGGATGTTTTCTCCAGCACTTTGGATTCCTCCCTGCAATACTGATTTACCCAATCATTGTCTATAACACAATAGAGCCCATTTATGAACATCTACATGTATACTAAACCGCCCTGCCGTGAGCCACCTAGAAGACCACGCCCACTTTTTGACAAAAATCCCCATCACCTCTAATGTAGAAATCGAAATCACCAATTACTGCCGGCGGCGCCACAATCCGCCATGTCTCCAGACGCCAATACCGCCATAAACCACCTTGACGCATTATACTGTTCTCTATTCAGCTTAATGCAGTGGCATTACAGGGCGGTGAAAGCTACAGATGGAAAGTGCAATAAAACACGTAGGCGGCTCTATTGGGATAAAGCTCATTTTACATTTTATAAATTATATGCACATTACTTTATGGTGCTACACTTTTCAGATATGGAAATTTCCCTTGTGTCCAGTTTGGAAAAGAAGATGGTCATAACTATACACCAATGGAGGTACGTTCCTTCTGATTTTTCACGGAGCGATCCCAAAATTCCAGTTACCAAACATTTCTGAGCAGATTTGTCAATCTACTACAGCTAGCGGCATCCTTCGACTGAAATTGGACAGATTATGGTCTCTATTTACACTGCCGGATAATAACTCATGTATGACTGACATCTCCTTGAAGGGCTGACAGTTGTTTCATTCTGGAATACCGTAGGTAACTGTCTGCGAACCTCAAGTGGCAAAGAGTTGGTATGATACATGTTGTTCTTTTTTCTTCATTTTCAGCTTTGTTTTGTTCTGAAGCAGAAAGTTGACAAGAAGTTAACTGACAGGCAACAGGCAAACATGATCAAGACAATGGCAATGCCTGCCAATGTTAGAGAGATGAAGATCAAAGAATTAGTAAGTTTGTGTTTGTGACTGAATGATTCCTGAAGTTTTTGAATAACCATGGAAATAGGTTGGAACACTAATAAAATATACAGTACCTTTATCCGCATACGTCACGTGGAAAGTATGCTTCAGTTTATTGCGTATGGTACTGGTGCGTTACGTGTCTCTTCTGCTGACGTCCGGGCACCACGGGCGAATGACGTTACGCCTTCACATACGAACGGCGTGCGACGTCCGCGGAAGATACGAGGATGGTACGCACATGACGCAGCATGTGGTATGCGGATGGTGCACGGCACGGAAGGGAGGTCAATTGTGCAACGTACTGTACCATTGGCATCAGATTCCCTTTGCTTCACCTTACCTTATTGGTAGGCCTACCAGGTCAAGAGGTATTCTGACAAACAGAGATTGCATCTTTATACTTGCACAGCAACTCTAAAGTGTTACCATATCAGACCTATTGTCATCATCTTTGGCTGAAAATTGTCACTGCAGTATTTCTGAACATCTATACTCCTACACTCAAGGTTATCTTGACTATGATAGTTTTATTGACAAATCATGATGAGCAATTTGATTTCAGATGAACCATGCTATGTTCAACAATAATGAATACCTGGATCAATTTGGCATCAATATCAACAGCCAAATGCGGAAAATAGAAGGCCGTGTGTTAGATCCACCACCCATTCAATACCAGGTAGGACATACAATATTTTTAGAATATTTGGGCATTTAGGATTTGAGAAGTTTTTAACTATCGGGTATTGAATGTAATACAAGGAAAAAATATGGCAAAAATAGTCCATGTCATTATGTCGTTCTGCGGAAACATCGTGTTAGAGCAAATCTGAGGCCAGATTTAGGACCCTCGGCTATCCAGGTTTCAGAAAAGTCATGTTGCCAAAAAAATGTTTTGCTGGCAACAACCGCTAGGGCCTTTTGAATTTTGGGAACTGACTTTATCATTGGACACTGAGGGTCCTAAACCTGGCTTCAGATTTGCTCTAACACGATGTTTCCGCAGAACGACATAAGGACGTGGACTAAAAGGATTCATAGATGAAATTGGGCATATTCATGTAGGTAATTGTGTATGACATCAGTATTCAATTTCCAGGGCCAGAACAGTGCGAACCCTCGACAGGGTGCATGGGATGGAAGAGGCAAGAGGTATTATTCAGGGGTAGAGATTCATACTTGGGGTCTGCTCTGCCTTGCTGATGAATCACGATTTGGTATTTCAACAGACAGGCTTGCGTAAGTGTCAGTAGCATTAAACGTTACCAAACTCGCCATTTGGTGAGTATGTACTAGGCCCATGTCTCCAAATGTTGAAATTGACATAGGATGGACAGGTCTGAGGAATGGGGAACCGGCGTGCTAAAAAGAGGCGCTGGGCAACAACTCAGTTTTTTCACAAGAACGCATGCGCTGCGACGTTGAAAACGTCATTGACGTCGTGACGTTATGTGAAATGCGTCATTCAGAATCAATGATGTCGCTCTTCGGTCTGTTATTTACGTTAAAATAGTCAATTTTATCGATGAAATTCATCATGTTCCCGCTTGAATTTTCTTTTGAAAATACTCAGATACATTGAGTCAGTCCTATACTTGATGATGGACGTGTAAAATTCAAAATTCAGTGGACTACTTCAGGTATATTTAGGGCTAGAAGTAGGGTGTAGTTTCAGAATTAAATGGCAAATAACGTTGGTTTGACTTTCGGCATCATACTTTTAACTGAGTTGTTCGTCAGTGCCACGTCACGGAATAGTTCCGCCGGTTCCTCATTGAGGGATTTTCCAACTTTTTGCACGGTTTTGAGGTCCCCACCCCCACTCTTTGTTGATGCTGATGATCATCAATGTCAGATGTGTGCATGGATTCCCCAAATCAACCCCGTGCATTTGAGCATGACATTTATCGGAAGACTCCAGGCGCAATATGCCCCATATGCAAGCAGAGTTGTTTTGAATCATAAAAAAAAGTTATGCATAATGAGAAGAAGACAATAAACGAGAAGAGAATGACCCAGGGTAGGTTTTGGAAGGTTATTACCCGATACTTTCATACAAAAATGTTGAAAAAACGTAAATGACCTCAAAATTGGGCACTTAGCAGTAAAACGTGAAATAGCCTGCCCTGGGCACTGAAAGAGTTAAATGAAATGGAGACTGACATGATGGAAAAGGCTGCATCACAATTACAGATTAGTGGTGCACTTTTGATATTCTGATAGTCCTAAATTTTTCATATTGGCTATTTTACAGGCAATTTGTGGACCAACTACAAAAGTCAGCTCGGCAAAGCGGGATGCGGATGCCCAGACCATTCTTTGAAGTACGGAGGCCCCCTGATGATATGACAGGCGTATTTGAACAATGTAAAAGCGATAATGTCCAGCTGGTGGTAGTGGTCCTACCACTTGACAAGGGAGTTTATGGTATGTATTTGTATTTTTAAGTACTCTGCCTTTGGAACCTGACTAGGATCTTGTGGAAGCCTATAGACCGTTCTCAAATTGACGTAAACGACAAAGATCTGCGCACTTCCACCGAAATCTCAATCATGACGTCGACGACGTTGCGTCAGACTCGACCATTGCTGAATCATGGATGGCGTCACGTCAGCCAGTTTCAGATCGAGGTTCTGGTTGAGATTTCGGCGGAAGTGCGCAGATCTGCGAATTTGAGAATGGTCTATTGCTTGCTCCAAGAAGGAATTACATGTATACAGCTCACCCTCACTATAACGTACTCACTGGGATCCATGGCAAACGTACGTTATAACGAGGGGTACGTTATAGAGAGGGAGCTCTGTTCCCGGCATGTTATGCATGGGTGCTTACTTGTACGTTTCCACCGTACACTGTACGGAAATCATTGCCAATTGTACGTTGTACGTTTGAAGGTCCCCATCATACGTTTTGGAGATTTTTGGTCAGTTGTATGCAGAAACATCATGAAATACGTTTAAAAGTAATCGTTCTACACGTTTGAAACCCGGGTTTGAAAGTAGGATTTGTAACTGTAAGGAATAATGTGACGAAGTTCACATATTAATTTCGTCGTTCTCTACCTCCCACTGAGCCGCCAACTTAATTGTACCCAAAAAATGTAGAAAAAACCCAAAAATATCAGTCCATAAACATATTGTACCCAAAACATTGTCAAAATATGCAAACTCAGTCAATTCATATAATATTGTAACCAAAAGTTTGGCAAAATACCCAAACTTTTGTAGAAAAATACCCAGAAATTTTTTGGGGGGTAAGCAGCACTGGGGGACAAAACGCACTGTCATGCAACATGGGATTTGTCTTGCAGAACCAGACATTGATTTCATGGGCTTTATCATTGTTAAAAGGATATTTTATGTATTAGGAAGTGTGAAAACTGATTGAGTTTAGAATATCAAGTAAATTGAGTAACATGCCGTCGTTGTTTACACCCTTTTGCCATATATGTGGAGCACATTTGACCAGCAGATCTAGCTAAAGTTGATCGTCGGTCGGGGGCTTTTCTTGGAATTTGCTGATTTTGCCCAAAAATGGGGATCCATTGGAAAAGTACGTTATATCCGGGAGTACGTTATGGTGAGGTACGTTATAGTGAGGGTGAGCTGTACATGAAGATCAACAGTTCAGCTCTAGAACAGAAAACATAAAAAAGGCAAACAAAATGTTCTTAACCATTAGGAAATTGAAGAGAATGAGTTTTAATGACTTCGGTCATTACAATATCCGTAGAATGTTCATGATATGGTCTCAAAAGCATGACAGACGAGAAGACAACAAATTGTAAACTACATGTATTACATTTATTTTTCAGAAAAAGTGAAACAACTTGGTGATGTAAGATTAGGAATCCGAACTCAGTGTGTCACTGCCAAAAGTGTCGAGAAGCATAACCCAGTGTTGGTGGCCAACATCTGTCACAAGATCAACGCCAAGCTAGGAGGAGTGAATAGTGTTGTGGACAAGACCCGCGACACAATCGTCAGACCAAAGTTGTTTCAGCGACCTTGTATGGTGTTTGGTGCAGATGTAACACATCCAGCCTCTAAAAATACGACACATCCATCAGTGGCTTCAGTAAGTAGTGGGTGGGATCATGGAATGCATAATCTATTTGGTTTTCAGTTTACATTCATTCAGCATAATATTAATTATGAAGGATTTTGGACCGTTAGGTTTTAACACCCGGTCTGCAAAAATAATTACACTGACTATAATCAAGGTTAGACGAAGGTCTAATCCAGGTGTCTGCTCTATTCGCCTTATCTCAATTCGCCTTCTCTCATTTTGCCTTTTCTCATTTTGCCATTCCATATCTCGCCTTTTCTCAATTCGCCTTCACCTAACTTGCCTTTGTATTATTCTGCCTTTGTCTTAACTGGCCTTACTCCCAATTCACCTTTATCTCATCTCGCCTCATCCCCAATCGCCTTCTCATATTTCGCCTTCGTTCTATTCTGCCTTTGTATTATTTTGCCTTTTCTCTTTTCGCATTTTCTCGATTAGCCTTTGTCCCATTTCACCTTCTTCCCAATTTGCCTTTTCTCATTTTGCCATTTCCCATCTCGCCTTTTCTCAATTTGCCTTCGCTTATCTTGCCTTTGTTTTATTCTGCCTTTGTCTTTACTGGCCTTTTCTCAATTCACCTTCGTCCCATCCTGCCACA
>NMRB01000268.1:251730-295790 GCA_002633025.1 Notospermus geniculatus | reverse complement strand
AAAGGCAAGATGAGAGAAGGCGAATTAGGAAGAAGGCAAATTTCGACAAATGCGAATTGAGACAAGGCAGACTAAGACAAGGCGAAAAAAGACAAAGGCAAATTAAGATAAAGGCAAAACTAGATAAGGCCACTTAAGAAAAGGCAAAAAGATACAGAGGCAAAACAGGACAAGGCGTGGTAGAAAAAGGCAAATAGAGACACAGGCAAAATGAGATAAGGCGAAGTAGGAGAAGGCGAAATGAGAGAAGGTGAATCGAGGAAAGGCGAAATGTACACTTTTTGAAGGCGAAATGGGAAAAGGCGAAATGAGATAAGGCGAATAGAGCATGTACCCTAATCCATGGTCCATTTGTTTGGTAGTGTACGTTATGTGGACAATTGTTGTAGGTGGTGCCATAACACAGGAACTTGAATTACAAATTGAGAACATGTTTAAGATAGTTCAGGGAGGATCAGGCCTCCCTCAACTTTTCCACCCATTGAAAAAAAACATTCTCTGAAAATGGCTTTTTTAAAGTGAAAAAAAGGGGGTGCATGAATGACTCTAAACATTCTCAGCTTTTGATTCAAGTCCTTGCTTTCCAGCAAGTGGCCAGGTGCTAGCCTAACATTGGCTGGTATACATAAAAGGTAGCAAATGCTTTTACTTAAGATTTTCACAGCAATGTCCAATGTATGTACTACAGAATGTGAAGTAAAAGCATTTGCTAGCTTTTATGAATATCGGCCAATATTCTTGTCCTGGATAAGTTATTTGGAAGACAGTACACGTCATCAATCTAAGTCAAATAATCATTACTTTATGCAGGTTGTGGGAAGTCTAGATGCCAACTGTGTCAAGTACTCAGCCCGTTCCCGTGTTCAGAAACATCGCAAGGAGATCATCGTTGACCTTACGAACATCGTGAAGGAACTTCTGCTAGACTTCCACAGTGCAACAAAATGCAAGCCGGAGAAGCTCATTTTTTACAGGGATGGTGTGGGAGAAGGACAGTTCAACCAGGTATGAGCAACAGCACTGGGCCTAAAATCTGACCAAAATTAGTTGTCTCTGTTTAATTACACTATCCTGCGATTTATGTTGAGCCATAGTCTTAACTTCAATAATTTACCACTCTAATATATTTCTAAGTACAGTGGTGTGAATTAATGTTCGAACAGAGGGAGTTCAGCTTTTCATTAAAGGCACAATCTTTGTATCGCTCGCAACTGTAAGATGAAGTTGGATCAGATAGGCAATGATATCCTACATCAATTCCAGCAAAAAACACTTTTGATTAAGTCACTTCATAAGTATTGCAAAATATCAAAATCGTGGGAAATCTCACGAAAATGATAAGTTGAATATCTGCTATGTGCGAATCAATATCAACATTCAAACAGCACCAGATTATACCCCCATTCAACATGTTATTGCAAGAGAAAAAAGTCCACAAAATATCCGGACGAAATGTTGATAATAGCAAATCTCATGAAATAGTCAAATTTCGATATTTCACCATTCTCGTGATATGCAGTATCTGAATTCAGCGAAAACATATCAGACTAGAGGAGTGCATTCTAGGACTGCTTTAAATAATTTTGGAATACCGAAGTGACAAACTTTGCCTTTAATGAAAAGCTCAATTCCCTCTGTTCGGATATTAATTCACACCACTGTATACATGGTATAAGTAAAGTCTCCGAATTTTGCAAAATTTGACCCCAAGCGGGGTCTTCCTCAAGCACTTTCCAGTTAAGATCCCAGAAGTGAATAAGATCGCATAATTAAGATCCAGCTCATTCACTTCTGGGATCTCAGCTAGAAAGTGCCTGAGGAAGACATCAGTTGGGGTCAAATATTTGCGAAATTCGGAGACGACTTTACTTTATACTATCATTTTGTGTGTTGTTTTTTGTGCTCGATGTTCGATATCTAATATATTTCTAGGTCTTGAATGTTGAATTGAGAGCAATACGCCAGGCCTGCCTTGAGTTGCAGAAGGATGGCACGTATAAGCCAGGGATAACATTCATTGTTGTCCAGAAAAGACACCACACAAGATTGTTCTGTGATGATGAGAAAGATTGCGTAAGTTCCTTGTCAATACTATGACTATATCGATATATAGTGTTCGTATAATAGATAACGCTATAATAGCTAAAACTAATTGAAGCAGTCAGCCGCGCTAAACTGCCAGAAGTCAGCGGGCAAAGTTCTAGTGGGCAAATACAGAAGAAAATTCTCCTGATTGGTGCTCTATCAAGCATGAATGGGTCCGCAGGGCATTGAGTTGGAGCATAGTGACACCTATTGGTCAACTGACTCACAGCTCCTGGGGCCGTATTCTAGACGCTTACTTAACTCTAAGGTTTACCTTTAGCGATTGTTTGCAGGGCAGATTACAAAAGCTAAAAGTGGATCTTAATGTTAGGAGATTTCTAGACTATGGGCCCTACTTTTCATATGTAGTTCAAAACACCAGTTGGAGAACACGACAATGGAACCCGACATTAGACTGTTACAAAGAATACAGTTATGTTTAGATTTTATCCTTGAAACTGACACAACCCCTCGTAACAATTTGTCATCTCATTTCAGGAAGGACGGGCGAAAAATGTTCCCGCAGGAACATGTGTGGACAAGTCCATCACCCATCCAAGGGACTTTGACTACTTCCTCTGTAGTCATACGGGAATCCAGGTGAGCAGGGTAACAACCAAATTCCACCTGAACTGTGGCAATTGTTTTGTAATACAGTACAGAGCACAATTGACCTACCTTAATCCGCGTTAAGGCCTCCCGATACACTGCATGAAAAATGTCGAAATGAGTCACTACAATAGTCCATTCGACAATATTTGATCTAGCAAAGTGTGGCACCGTTCTCAAAAAACTTCGACATGTTGTGGAATGTTGTCGCCTGAAGTATTTTCGAACGGACTATTGTTCTGACTCATTTCGACAGTTGTCATGCAGTGTATGGAGGGTTAGGGATCGTCTCCAAAATAGAAACGTTTGGAATTCGTTTAAACGAATTTCAAAAGGCTTTTTTAAAACGAAATTCAAACGAAAAAGTTCGTTTGAGAACTGACTGAAAAACGTTTGGCATAGCACACATTTTCGTTGCAATTTCGTTTGATATTTTTGTCATGAGAAACGTTTGTCCAGCGAGACAAACGTTTGGATGGTATGAAACGGAGTTGAAACATTTTCTTCCCCTCACTCCAAACGTTTGGGTGTAAATCGTTGACACGAACTTCACAGACGGTTTGTTCCAAACGTTTGCCGAATCTGGCGACCGAGGAGGATGGGTCGACGGAACATAGAGGCCTAGGCCTACATCAATTTAATATGATCGAAACATCCAACTTTGGCTGGGTGCTTGAATGCACAAAGTACATGTACGACATGATTACATAGATGATGGTAATTCAAAACAGATCATGATGAATTCATTCCAATCGATCGACCTCAGAAGTCAAGTGCTTATGACCTCAGAAGTTGAAAATGAAAATAAATTTATTTCATGATCGAGATGAAGCACCATACACCAATGTGTACAATGGTGTACATGATCAGTAGGCCAAGACATAGCCAACCGATAGTTAGGCCTATTAGATATTAAAATGAAAATGCCACTAAAACAGAGAGATAATGATCAATTCATTCCAGACAATCAACCTCAGAAGTCAGTGGTTGCGACCTCAGAAGTCAAAAATGGAAATAAATTATTCATCATCATGTATAAAGGAAGCATATTTACCATGTTAAAGACCTAGGCTATAGGCTAGGCCTGGGCCTTCGCCCTAAAATTGATAAGCCTACCCGGTACGCCTAGAATACAACGGACATAGGCCTAACGGAGGATGAGCTGAAGGACTGAAAACCAATGCCGATCTGAAATGTCAACGACAGTAGGCCTATAGGCCTATCAAATTCACTACCGATAGCCTTTGACACGGAAAGAATGACATGCACATCATGACAAGAGGCCTATCGCCGCACCTATGACGCCAAAAAAGCAAAAACGTTTTCATTTCGTTTGGATTTCGTTTGACACAATTTGAAAACGTTTTTGCATTCTTTGGCGCATGAAACGTTGGCTTTTCGTTGGGCAGATAAACGTATGCTCTTCGTTGTGGATACTTTTCGTTTGGGGAGAATTCGTTTCAAATCCGTTTTGAAAATCGTTGGAAAATCACTTCAGTTTCGTTGGACTACAAAAATTTCAAACGATTTTGAAACGATATTGACATTCGTTTCAAACGCGTTTGAAACGAAAATAATTTGGAGACGATCCCTTAGTGATAAAGCCCGGAATGAAACGAAACGAAATGAAATCATCAAAATGGGAATCACAAGGAATTTGAGAATTAACGTAGGCCTAATTAAGTGTCATCATGTTGCAGATAGCCTTGATATTAAAGTTTTTTCGACATACCACACAAAATCAAAGTTTAAAATCAATCAGAATCATCATGTACGAAATTCCCTTCGGTGCTCCTCAAGTTACTGCCAGTTTTTGTTCTGCATTTTCTTCACTCATTCAGTTGGTACATAAAGCAAGCGTCAAGTCGGAGCATATTCTACATGTACGTTAACCACTTGAATATATTTTTATTGGTATTACAATAAGACTTGCCAAAACGAAAATAAATTGATGCAAATCATGTCCATTTCGATGATTTCATTTCGTTTCGTTCCGGGTTTTATCACTAACCGTGTATGGAGGCCTTTACGCGGAAGGTAGCCTACACTCCACTTCATTGCGTATGGTACGGACACTTCTCGCGTCTTTTCCACATGACCTCCGCGCACCATGTGCGAATGATGTTACATCTTCACTGTGTTTTCCAAGGTGTCGCAGGACATCTGCGGAAGATGAGGGTAGTACGTGCATGACGCTGCATGTGGTACGAGGATAATACGCGTTGTGGAAGATCGGTCAGTTGTGAGAGTACTGTACCATTCTGTGGCCTGCAGCTGGCCATTTGTCACTGTCATTGCCAGTCGGTATGTGGTCGACTAAAGCGGCCTATCCACGTGCAATATTATTGCACAATATGAGGATCAAAATGGGCAATATTATTGCCAGTCTTCCATCCATTATGCCAGCACACGACACCCATTTTTGGCCCCATACTGTGCAATACTATTGTACGTGGATGGACCGCTTTAGGAGGTGTGAAGCCTCGTCTACACTAGCAAACAAATGTTTGCAAACATTAGCAAACTCGGTGTTTGGCGTAGTTTGGCAAGAAAAGTTTCGAAGTGTTTGCTAGTGTAGACCAGTCACCAAACAAGGACAAACACGACAAAAACATCAGCAAACTTGTTTGGAGATGTTAGTGCATGCACCTTCTTGAAAACATGTTTGCCTGTGTTTGGCAAATCAAGATTACTTCAGGATCATGTGATCATCTTGTTGTTGGACAAATTGCAGCCTCCAGAATGAGAAGGAGAAGGAATGGACCTTCTGCCTTGACGGAGACAGTGATCAGCCCCATTCTTGCTCCTTTTTAGAAACTTGAATCTGGCCAGCAACTGTGGCTTTTTGGTTTTTGCAATATATTGCTGCTGAACAACTTCATTTCTGTGTTTCTGCACAGTTTTGTCTAACCCAGGGAAATAACATCGGTTTTCCCTAAAATTTCTGCCAATATTTTGCAAACAAAGCCAAACATGTTTCATGGTGTGGACGTGTACCCCAAACATCAGCAAACATTGTGTTCGGTGATGTTTGCAAACAATTGTTTTTGAATGTTTGCCAGTGTAGACTAGGCTTTAGGCCCTTGAGCCTTCAGAATTTTCGTTCAATGGAAAATGTCTGCCTTGCGTGCAGGAGATCTGGGTTTGATTCCCGGCGCAGTGTGCCACAGGCAGGCGCGGATCCAGAGGGGGGGCCGCGGCCCCCCCCTATTTTTGGAACACCAACAAAAAATGGGTCACTAACTGCAAAAAAATGACCAAATAGATGAGGAAATCATGCCCCCAGATGCTTGGAAATCGTATCTAAGTGCATCTGGAATTCAAAATTTTCGGGAGGAGGCCCCCAGACCCCCGTTGTGGCTCCGCACCTTGCGACTCTACTCCGTCAGCCTGTGGCTGATGGTGACCAGCCCCCCATATTCCAAAATCCTGGATCCGCCCCTGACAGGTAGTTGATCTGAATGTCCACTGAAGAGAATAAATCTCCTTTCAGGGGACTAGCAAACCAACCCATTACAACATCCTCTGGGATGATAACAACCTGAGTGCGGATGAACTTCAGTTGTTGACGTTTCAACTCTGCCACGCATACGCCAACTGCACACGCAGCGTCTCCATACCTGCTCCTGTATACTATGCTCACAAAGGAGCTTTCAGGGCGAGGGCTCACTTGGAAAAGATCCTGTACGGGTAAGTAAAGACCTACAAATGGAAGTCAAAAATGCTTTCCACTGCTTGGCGTATTCACCCTCCAATTTCTTCCACTACCCATGCATCTTCATGCACATTAAAATCTGTCTTGGATTTCATATTGATATTGTTAAAGGACCACGGAATTACCACTTTTTAGCTCACCTGTGGTGAGCTTATACAATGGTTGTGCGTCCGTCGTCGTCGTCGTCGTCCGTCGTCGTCCGTCGTCGTCCGTTAGCAGGGCACGTTTCGTAACCGCTGGGGCTATTGATCTGAAACTTTCGTTAGAGTGCCATCTTATGGGAATATTGTGAACCTAGCACCCGGGGATTTGCCTGCACAGAATGCCGAAAAGAAGCCTAAACAACCAATCTTTGGAGCGCTGTATCTCATCTATTTCGGGAAACTAACTCGCCCGACAAGTCTCATGTGGTAGAAAAAGACTTCAATTTTCGATTAAGACATAGAAACCACGAGAAAATGCCGGGCTGAATAGCTTATTTATTGAAAGAAAGTAGCCAAATTTGCGGTTTTCGAGTTGTATATTTTTGGTGTTAGGTATATATTTTTGGTACTGCTATTCATGTTGGCCATTATATTTCTGCTATTTGGGCTATCAGTAGAAACAGTACCCAGCTGTAAAGTGTAATGTAACCTCTGAGGTTTCAGATTCGATCCCTGGGGAATCCGTCAGGGTTTCCTCCAGAGGGCGATTAAATGATTCATGGGGGATATCCCCACCCCCAACTTTGCTGAGCAGTGTTTCAAAATCAACTCAGTTTTCACTCAGTCTGTGGTTGAAAGTGACAAAGAAGGATGTATATTTCATGCAAATGAAGCGGTAACAATTTGTCCCCCCTCATCTAAAATCCTGGAGAAACCCTCCCCATTGGTATATAAGGACAACTTTTTTTGACACTGGATGTTTTCTCCAGCACTTTGGATTCCTCCTGCAATACTGATTTACCCAATCATCGTCTATAACACAATAGAGCCCATTTCTGAACATCTATACTAAACCGCCCTGCCGTGCCGCCTAGAAGACCACGCCCACTTTTTGACAAAATTCCCCATCACCTCTAATGTAGAAATCGAAATCACCAATTACTGCCGGCAGCGCCACAATCCGCCATGTCTCCAGACGCCAATACCGCCATAAACCGCCTTGACTCATTATACTGTTCTCTATTCAGCTTAATGCAGTGGCATTACAGGGCGGTGAAAGCTACAGATGGAAAGTGCAATAAAACACGTAGGCGGCTCTATTGGGATAAAGCTCATTTTACATTTTATAAATTATATGCACATTACTTTATGATGCTACACTTTTCAGATATGGAAATTTCCCTTGTGTCCAGTTTGGAAAAGAAGATGGCCATAACTATACACCAATGGAGGTATGTTCCTTCTGATTTTTCACGGAGCGATCCCTCCATTCCAGTTACCAAACATCTCTGAGCAGAATTGTCAATCTACCGGTACTACAGCTAGCGGCATCCTTCGACTGAAATTGGACAGATTATGGTCTCTATTTACACTGCCGGATAATAACTCATGTATGACTGACATCTCCTTGAAGGGCTGACAGTTGTTTCATTCTAGAATAGGTAACTGTCTGCGAACCTCAAGTGGCAAAGAGTTGGTATGATACATGTTGTTCTTTTTTCTTCATTTTCAGCTTTGTTTTGTTCTGAAGCAGAAAGTTGACAAGAAGTTAACTGACAGGCAACAGGCAAACATGATCAAGACAATGGCAATGCCCGCCAATGTTAGGGAGAGGAAGATCAAAGAATTAGTAAGTTACTTTGTGTTTGTGACCGAATGATTGATGAAGTTTTTGAAGAACCATGGAAATACATGTAGGTTGGAACACTAATAAAATATAGGCCTACAGTACCTTTATCCACATACGTCACGTGGAAAGTATGCTTCAGTTTATTGCGTATGGTACTGGTGCGTTACGTGTCTCTTCTGCTGTCGTCCGCGCACCACGGGTGAATGACGTTACGCCTTCACATACGAACGGCGCGTGACATCCGCGGAAGATATGAGGATGGTACGCGCATGACGTTGCATGTGATGAACGTGGCAAATGTCCGAAAATATCCCCCACAACAGCACTGGACGGGACCTCACCAAATGTTTTTAATAGAGTGCTCACACCTCGCTGAAGACTGATTTTGAAAAAAAACATTGAAAGGTTGAAAAACGGGACAGGCGGAAATAAAAAAGAAGTTTTTTTTTCAATTTTATTTTTTTTCCAAATTGCCAAAATCTTACTACGGCGGGTCCGCTAAACAACAAATAAAAAAAGAATGGCCTTATCTTGACTATGATAGTTTTATTGACAGATCATGGTGAGCAATTTGATTTCAGATGAACCATGCTATGTTCAACAATAATGAATATCTGGATCAATTTGGCATCAATATCAACAGCCAAATGCGGAAAATAGAAGGCCGTGTGTTAGATCCACCACCCATTCAATACCAGGTAGGACATACAATATTTTTAGAACATTTATGGGCATTAGGAGTTGAGAAGTTTTTAACTACCGGCGGGTACATTGAATGCAAGCCAAGGACAATATTAAAAAAAGGATTCATAGATGAAATTGGGCATTTCATGTAATTGTTACTGCACCCGAAGTGAAACCTCTCTCCTCATTTATTTAAGTATCGGGGAGAAAACTCTGGTAAAATGCTGAAGCGATGAGGAGAGAGGTGACAGCCTAAAGGGGAGGGGGCGGGCGGGTTTGGAAACATGAGCTCCCCACCTGAGTGAATGCATGGACAGAACGTCCCACAACGGCAGCGAGAAAAGTAGTGACATCATAAATTCGGCTCGTGATTTCACTTAGGGTGTGTATGACATCAATATTCAATTTCCAGGATCAGAACAGTGCGAACCCTCGACAAGGCGCATGGGATGGACGAGGCAAGCGGTATTATTCAGGGGTAGAGATTCGTACATGGGGTCTGCTCTGCCTTGCTGATGAATCACGATTTGGGATTTCAGCAGACAGGCTTGCGTAAGTGTCAGTAGCATTAAACCTTACCAAACTCGCCATTTGGTGAGTACGTACTAGGCCCATGTCTCCAAATGTTGAAATTGGCATACGATGCACAGGTCTGAGGAATGGGGAACCGGCGTGCTAAAAGGAGGCGCTGGGCAACAACTCAGTTTTTTCACAAGAACGCATGCGCTGCGACGTTGAAAACGTCATTGACGTCGTGACGTTATGTGAAATGCGTCATTCAGAATCAATGACGTCCCTCTTCCGTCTGTTATTTACGCTAAAATAGTCAATTTTATTAGCTCACCGTGGTGAGCTTATACAATGGTTGTGCGTCCGTCGTCGTCCGTCGTCCGTCGTCGTCGTCGTCGTGTTCCGTTAGCAGGGCACGTTTCGTAACCGCCAGAGNACCTTTACATGCATGTCGAATTTCGGACTGATTTGACTTCCAAGATGGCCACCAGGTGGCGTAACCCAAAAATCATCAAAGTGCTGTAACTCAGGAACGACTTAACCCAAAGTGCTCCAATTTGCTATGTGGCCCCCTGCAGATGACCTTTATGTGCATGTGAAGTTTCGGCCTTATCGGACACCCAATATGGCCGCCAGGTGGCGTAACCCGAAAACCATCAAAGTGCTGTAACTCAGGGACGACTTGACCCAAAGCGCTCCAATGTGCTATGTGGCCCTCTGCAGATGATCTTTATGTGCATGTGAAGTTCTGGCCCAATCGGACATCCAATATGGCCGCCAGGTGGCGTAAACCGAAAATCGTCAAAGTGCGGTAACTCAGGAACGACGTGTCCCAAAGTGCACCTACTCGGGAATGACTTGACCCAGATTGCTCATCCCTCTGTCATGTCTGTCATTAGACTGTTATGTCCAACCCGGTGAGCACATGGTCCATGGACCATTTCATTGATGAAATTCATCATGTTCCCGCTTGAATTTTCTTTTGAAAATACTCAGATACATTGAGTCAGTCCTATACTTGATGATGGATGTGTAAATTCAAAATTCAGTGGACTACTTCAAGTATATTTAGGGCTAGAAGTAGGATGTAGTTTCAGAATTAAATGGCAAATAACGTTGGTTTGACTTTCGACGTCATACTTTTAACTGAGTTGTTCGTCAGTGCCACGTCACGGAATAGTTCCGCCGGTTCCTCATTGAGGGATTTTCCAACTTTTTGCACGGTTTTGAGGTCCCCTCCCCCACTCTTTGTCGATGCTGGTGATCATCAATGACAATGTCAGATGTGTGGATTCCCCAAATCAACCCCGTGCATTTGAGCATGACATTTGTCGGGAGACTCCAGGCGCAATATGCCCCATATGCGAGCAGAGTTGTTTTGAATCATAAAAAAAAGTTATGCACAATGAGAAGAAGACAATAAACAAGAAGAGAATGACCCAGGGTAGGTTTTGGAAGATTGTTACCTGGTACTTTCAAACTAAAATGTTGAAAAAACATAAATGGCCTCAAAGTTGGGCACTTTTAGCAGTAAAACGTGAAATAGCCTGCCCTGGGCACTGAAAGAGTTTTAAATGAAATGGAGACTGACATACTGGAAAAGGCTGTATGACAATTACAGATTAGTTGGTGCACTTTTAATATTCTGATAGTCCTGAATTTTTCATAACTAACTCCATCAGAAGACAGCAAGGATCTCACTTACAGCTAATGACATCATGGAAGACCGTTGGTTTCTGTGATAGCACTGTCTTGATTTCTCTATCATGTGGCCATTGCAGCACTTACATGAGGAGCCACATGTCAGCATGTACTTGAGGAGTCACGGTGGTATAGTGGTTCGGGCCTCGGACTAGCGGTCAGAGGGTCCCGGGTTCGAATCAGTCCCTCTGGGCGTGAGACTTTGGGCAAGTCTCTTTGCCTCACTGGCCTCTCTCCACCCAGGTGTATAAATGGGTAGCGGTCAGAAATGCTCGGATTGTAGCGCTGAATGAGCAGTTCATCTGAGTTCTACTGAAAGGTTTCAGGATAGACTGGGGTTAAAGTGTAAAGTTGGATGACACCTCTACCGTTGTTGATATCAGACTATAAACCCAAACTTTAACTTTTTTAAAACTTTATGTATCTTCTTTATTGGCCATTTTACAGGCAGTTTGTGGACCAACTACAGAAGTCAGCTCGGCAAAGCGGGATGCGGATGGCGAAACCATTGTTTGAAGTACGGAGGCCCCCTGATGATATGACAGGCGTATTTGAACAATGTAAAAGCGATAATGTCCAGTTGGTGGTAGTGGTCCTACCACTTGACAAGGGAGTTTATGGTATGTAATTCATTTGTATTTTTAAGTAGGCCTACTGTGCCTTTGGAACCTGACTAGGATCTTGTGGAAGCCTATAGACCGTTCTCAAATTGACGTAAACGACAAACATCTGCGCACTTCCACCGAAATTGCAACCACAACCTCGGTCTGAAGCTGAATGATGTGATGCAGACAACCCCACGACAGTGATGTCGACAACGTTGTGTCAGACTCGACCATTGCTGAATCATGAATGGCGTCACATCAGCCAGTTTCAGATCAAGGTTCTGGTTGAGATTTCGGCGGAAGTGCGCAGATCTGCGAATTTGAGAATGGTCTATTGCTTGCTCCAAGAAGGAATTATACATGAAGATCAACAGTTCAGCTCTAGAACAGAAAGCATAAAAAGGCAAACAAAATGTTCTTAACCATTAGGAAATTGAAGAGAATGAGTTTTAATGACTTTGGTCATTACAATATCCATAAAATGTTCATGATATGGTCGCAAAAACACTACTTGCGAGCATGACAGATGAGAAGAGAACAAATTGTAAAATATAACGTTTATTTTTCAGAAAAAGTGAAACAACTTGGAGATGTAAGATTAGGAATTCGAACTCAGTGTGTCACTGCCAAAAGTGTCGAGAGGCATAACCCAGTGTCGGTGGCCAACATCTGTCACAAGATCAACACCAAGCTAGGAGGAGTGAATAGCGTTGTGGACAAGACCCGCGACACAATCGTCAGACCAAAGTTGTTTCAGAGACCTTGTATGGTGTTTGGTGCAGATGTAACACATCCAGCCTCAAAAAATACGACGCATCCATCAGTGGCTTCAGTAAGTAGTGGGTGGGATCATGGAATGCATACAGTACAGGTCACAATTGACATCCCTAAATTCACGTAAGTTACGCGTACGTCACTCATAACTTACACAACAACTCACGAGCTATGTTACGCGCAACTTACGAGGTGAGTTACGCGGTGAGTTACCCGAATTTCGCTAACTACGCAGTGATTTACGAGGCGAGTTACGCGATGAGTTACGCGAAATCAAAGCCGTGAGTTACGAGTAAGTTACGCGTAACTTACGCGAAGCCATAGGGATGTCAATTGTGACCTGTACTGTAATCTATTTGGTTTTCAGTTGACATTCATTCAGCATAATATTAATTATGAAGGATTTTGGACCGTTAGGTTTTAACACCCGGTCTGCAAAAATAATTACACTGACTATAATCAAGGTTAGACGAAGGTCTAATCCATGGTCCATTTGTTTGGTATGGTACGTTATGTGGACAATTGTTGGAGGTGGTGCCATAACACAGGGACTTGAATTACAAATTGAGAACATGTTTAAGATAGTTCAGGGAAGTGGCCGATGTTCATAAAAGCTAGCTTTATTCCTTCAAGTTTTGTAGTTCATTTACACTGAGCCTCGCTGTGCAAATCTTAAGTAAAAGTGTTTGCTAACTTTTATGTATACCAGCCAATGGGTGGTATACATAAAAGTTAGCAAATGCTTTTACTTAAGATTTTCACAGCAATGTCCAATGTATGTACTACAGAATGTGAAGTAAAAGCATTTGCTAGCTTTTATGAATATCGGCCAATATTCTTGTCCTGGATAAGTTATTTGGAAGACAGTACACGTCATCAGTCTAAGTCAGATAATCATTTCTTTATGCAGGTTGTGGGAAGTCTAGATGCCAACTGTGTCAAGTACTCAGCCCGTTCCCGTGTTCAGAAACATCGCAAGGAGATCATTGTTGACCTTACAAACATCATGAAGGAACTTCTACTAGACTTCCACAGTGCAACAAAATGCAAACCGGAGAAGCTCATTTTTTACAGGGATGGTGTGGGAGAAGGACAGTTCAACCAGGTATGAGCAACACCACTGGACCTAAAATCTGACCAACATTAGTTGTCTCTGTTTAATTACACTATCCTGCGATTGAGCCATAGTCTTAACTTCAATAATTTACCACTCTAATATATTTCTAAGTATAAGTAAAGTCGTCTCCGAATTTCGCAAATTTTTGACCCCAAGCGGGGTCTTCCTCAAGCACTTTCTAGTTAAGATCCCAGAAGTGAATAAGATCGCATAGGCCTAATTAAGATCCAGCTCATTCACTTCTGGGATCTCAGCTAGAAAGTGCCTGAGGAAGACCCCTGTTGGGGTCAAATATTTACGAAATTCGGAGACGACTTTACTTTATACTATCATTTTGTGTGTTGTTTTTTGTGCTCGATGTTCGATATCTAATATATACATTTCTAGGTCTTGAATGTTGAATTGAGAGCAATACGCCAGGCCTGCCTTGAGTTGCAGAAGGATGGCACGTATAAGCCAGGGATAACATTCATTGTTGTCCAGAAAAGACACCACACAAGATTGTTCTGTGATGATGAGAGAGATTGTGTAAGTTCCTTGTCAATACTATGACTATATATAGTGTTTGTATAATAGATAACACTAGGCCTATATAGCTAAAACTAATTGAAGCAGTCAGCCGCGCTAAACTGCCAGAAGATGGCGGGCAAAGTTCTTGTGGACCAATACACTAGAAGAAAATTCTCCTGGTTGCTGCTCAATCAAGCATGAATGGGTCCACTAGGCATTGAATTGGTCAACTGACTCACAGCTCCTGGGGCCGTATTCTAGAAGCTTACTTAACTCTAAGGTTTACCTTTAGCGATTGTTTGCAGGGCAGATTACAAAAGCTAAAAGTGGATCTTAATGTTAGGAGGTTTCTAGACTATGGGCCCTACTTTTCATATGTAGTTCAAAACACCAGTTGGGGAACACGACAATGGAACCCGACATTAGACTGTTACAAAGAATACAGTTATGCTTAGATTTTATCCTTGAAACTGAGAACACAACCCCTCGTAACAATTTGTCATCTCATTTCAGGAAGGACGGGCAAAAAATGTTCCTGCAGGAACATGTGTAGACAAGTCCATCACCCATCCAAGGGATTTTGACTACTTCCTCTGTAGTCATACGGGAATCCAGGTGAGCAGGGTAACAACCAAATTCCACCTGAACTGTGGCAATTGTTTTGTAGGCCTAATACAGTACAGAGCACAATTGACCTACCGGTACCTTAATCCGCGTTAAGGCCTCCATACACTGCATGAAAAATGTCAAAATGAGTCACTAACGTTACAATAGTCCGTTCGACAATATTTGATCTAGCAAAGTATCGCACCATTCTTGAAAAAACATCAGAAAACTTCGACATGTTGTGGAATGTTGTCGCCTGAAGTATTTTTGAACGAACTATTGTTCTGACTCATTTCGACAGTTGTCATGCAGTGTATGGAGGCCTTTACGCGGAAGGTACACTCCACTTCATTGCCTATGGTACGGACACGTCTCGCGTCTTTTCCGCATGACCTCTGCGCCCATGTGCAAATGATGTTACATTTCCGCATGACCTCTGCGCCCATGTGTGAATGATGTTACAGCTTCACTGTGTTTTCCAAGGTGTCGCAGGACATCTGCGGAAGATGAGGGTAGTACGTGCATGACGCTGCATGTGGTACGGGGATAATACGCGTTGTGGAAGATCGGTCAGTTGTGAGGATACTGTACCATTCTTGGCCTGGCCATTTGTCACTGTCATTGCCAGTGGGTATGTGGTAGACTAAAGCAGCCTATCCACGTGCAAAATTATTGCACAATATGAGGATCAAAATGGGCAATATTATTGCCAATCTTCCATCCATGATTATGCCAGCACACGACACCCATTTTGGGCCCCATACTGTGCAATACTATTGTACCGCTTTAGGAGGTGTTAGGCCCTCAAGCCTTCTGAATTTTGGTTCAATGGAAAATGCCTGCCTTGCGTGCAGGAGATCTGGGTTTGATTCCCGGCGCAGTGTGCCACAGGCAGGCGCGGATCCAGAGGGGGGGCCGCGGCCCCCCCTATTTTTGGAACACCAACAAAAAATGGGTCACTAACTGCGAAAAAATGACCAAATAGATGAGGAAATCATGCCCCCAGATGCTTGGAAATCGTATCTAAGTGCATCTGGAATTCAAAATTTTCTGGGGGAGGCCCCCAGACCCCCCGTTGTGGCTCCGCACCTTGCGACTCTACTCCGTCAGCCTGTGGCTGATGGTGACCGGCCCCCCGTATTCCAAAATCCTGGATCCGCCCCTGACAGGTAGTTGATCTGAATGTCCACTGAAGAGAATAAATCTGCTTTCAGGGGACAAGCAAACCAACCCATTACAATATCCTCTGGGATGATAACAACCTGAGTGCGGATGAACTTCAGTTGCTGACGTTTCAACTCTGCCACGCATACGCCAACTGCACACGCAGCGTCTCCATACCTGCTCCTGTATACTACGCTCACAAGGGAGCGTTCAGGGCGAGGGCTCACTTGGAAAAGATCCTGTACGGGTAAGTAAGACCTACAATTACAAGTGGAAGTCAAAAATGCTTTCCACTGTTTGGAGTATCCACCCTCCAATTTCTTCCATTACCCATGCATCTTCGTGCACATTAAAATCTGTCTTGGATTTCTCTCTTTCACTTGTTCAGAGAATGAGGAACCGGACGAACTAACGTCACGACGTGGCACTGCGATCGATGAGACCGAAGTTTCTTTTTTCAACGTGATTTCAAGTCATTATGTTCAGCACACCACCAGTGTGCTGAACATATTGATTTCTCACGAATTCCTTGTAACTTTCTAACTTTTCGAGTCAGCGAGGCTCCAAGCCAAACGGCTGAATGAATTCGACCCAAATTCTCAATATATGTTTGTTGTGTGATTATCCAGGTCTGAAAGTCGTTAGTTTCAAATGTTTTTAATCCTAAAGTGACTTTTGAGGGTCATTTTTGCTCACAGCGTCCCGATTCAGCTCCACAGTGGAATTTAGGCCATTAATCAGAGATAAGTTACAAACGAGGTCATGTGGCCTCCATTGCTTTGTATTCAGGAAGCTCAAAATGATGTCAAGTGCATGTGTCCTTTGGAGAAATGGTGTTTTTTTTTTTTTAAGTCGGAGTCAACTAAATAGCCAAGTATTTCTGTCTGTTTGTGTAGGCCCTACATGTAAGTTTTTCATCAAGTAGAAGTGACTGCGTCACATATGTGCTTGCCTAGAATAGCCTTGAACCACTTCAGTTTCCTGACTCATGTTCAGGTTGACTGTGTGTTATTATCGGGGTCTGTGCTCCTTGTACCTCTGTAACACACTCACCACCACTGCAATGCATACCTCAAGTCCCCAGGTGGCGTGTTTATCTAGCCCTACTGCAATGTGTGCTGAACATCAAAATTTGCTGATAAGCAAATTTCTTAAATTCTAGTTTCCATTAACTTCTGGCGTGAAATAAACCCTATTTTTTCGGTCGCATGACATTAAAATTTACACCATCTTGTCGTGGATGAAAATTTCTGCAATTTCTTTGCTTTTTTTCTTAAAATAAAGAGGTAGGATGGCGATAACGGCAACGTCTTTATCTTATTTTTTCCTGTAGAAAAATGTACAGCAGATTTTTTCATGACGCAACGTCAGCACATAAAACGACGTCAATGATGTCGGTTCGGTCTCATCGATCGCTGTGCCGATCTGTCGGGATAAACGGCACGCCGGTTCCTCATTCAATATTGATATTGTTAAAGGACCACGGAATTACCACTTTTTCTCGACAGCCGGCACCACCCTGCAGCTCTCCAACCTAGGGACTAACTACGTTGTCGGCGAATTCACCCGATTTACTACGTACATTTTATAATGCATTTCGTAGTTAGTGTTGCTGCTGCTAGGTGGCTCCCTCTACGTCGGCAGTCAAATAACGCATTAGCGATCCAATACCGTGCTCCTTTAACTGAAGAATCATGCCTCTCATGAGATTTCTTCAAGTCAATTTCATTTCTGGACACGACATTTCTGTCACTATTGCCAGCCTGAAGGCATGTTCACACCAAAACCGGATTAAATAAATGGAAATAACGTTAGAAAAAAGAGATTTCGGTCACATCGCTCGCAGCGCCACGTTGTGACGTTAGTGTGCGGGTTCCCCATTGACCCGATTTACTACGTACATTTTATAATGCATTTTGTAGTTAGTGTTGCTGCCGCTAGGTGGCTCCCTCTACGTCGGCAGTCAAATAACGCATTAGAGATCCAATACCGTGTTCCTTTAACTGAAGAATCATGCCTCTCGTGAGATTTCTTCAAGTCAATTTCATTTCTGGACACGACATTTCTGTCACTATTGCCAGCCTGAAGGCATGTTCACACCAAAACCGGATGTTAGGGCCGTTGTCCCGAAATAAAGGTAACAAAGATCGATATCGCTTCCATCAGATTCCTTTCCTATTTGAGCAATTCGCTGAAACAATTTAGTAACAGTTTAGGCTACACGTAGATAGAGTACATCGAGAAAAACTGAATTAAACTTAGGAATGAAGGCAAACCAGGAAAATACAGATAGGTATAGCTATACTTACAGGACTTTGTCCCCACCCAGGTCCTGCCTGTGACAAACACCCTAACCTTCATACATGTGGTACACATAGTACACTCATGGTCTCAAAGCTATGAATGAAGTAACAACTTTAGGCCAGAATATATAAGGAACAAACACAAAGGACAAAACACAAAAGAAGGGATTAAGGATTAGGCTGACAGAGTGAAAGGTTGAGCGGAAAACTTAAAGGTGACCTATCTACAAATTTATGCCTCCAACACCGGATTCTGGTGCGTTTTTGTGGTGGGTTTTCCCGCTAACCAATGGCTTCAATGCTATTTCAATGAAGCATCCACACAGAAATCCTGCGGCATGTGGACATTCCACACGCCACGCGATTTCTGTGTGGATGGTTCATTATACAAATAGTGGATGGTAGGGAGTCCAATATGGATTTTTGTTGGATGAAGAAAAGTTATATCGGACGAGGCGATCGTACGGAGGCGTGTCCAGATCGTACCTCCTAATACATCAGATCCTCGTATTGGATCCGATGTATTCGATCCGATACGATGTGACACCCTATGATCACATGATGCAATCTGCTGCACATGATTTGCCAAGAACATTTGAGTGCATAATATTGAAACAGTATGGAGCCCATTGTATTGGCTTGTGGGAATCGGACTTGCAAAACACACCGGAATCCAGTTTTGGAGTGCGTGACTGTGCCTTGACCGTAAAGGACTAACCTTGGGAAGCCATTGCTGTAGCATCAGGCACGGATCCAGGATTTTTGGCACAGGGGGCAGGGCCGTCGAAGGCGGTCATTGCAAGTAGGCACGCTGACTGTAGACACGATTTCCTGGCATCTCAGTATCAAAACTACGGTGGCCCATACATGCCATGCATATATTTTTATCCGCATTACAAAATTCTGAACATTATTGCATTTTTTCTATAATTTCCACCCGGGTGTAAAACATTTTCACCTGGGTGGAAAACATTTTCACCCGGGTGGAAAACACTTTCACCCGGGTGGAAAATATTTCCACCCGGGTGTAAAACATTTCCACCCAGGTGTAAAACATTTTCACCCGGGTGGAAAACAATGTTTTACACCCGGGTGAAAATGTTTTCCACCCGGGTGAAAATGTTTTACACCCGGGTGGAAATGTTTTTCCACCCAGGTGGAAATTGGAGGAAAAAATACAATAATGTTCAGAATTTTGTAATGTGGATAAAAATATACATGGCATGTATGGGCCACCGTACAAAACAGCTTTATTTTTATGTTTTTTTGCTTATTGTCACAAATATTGGGAAAAAAATTGGTGGTGGAGAGCAGGGGGGTCACGACCCCCAAAACTCCCCTTCTGGATCCGTGCCTGGGACCATACATGGCTCTTGAGGATGCAGCATCCACATCAAAATATGAACTTAATTCTCTTGTAGGGAAGATGGACAGTCTCAAGGTGCCAGTTGTGACGAGAGTGGTGAACCAACGAGGGCAATGCAGGATGCTATCGATTGTCATGAGGCGACCAAAAGGTCCATGTACTTCATTTGAGTGCGTTTATGTGCTGACTGTGAATAATGGTTATCACGTCTGCTTACCAAGTGGCAGGTCCAGGGTTCGAATCCCGACCATGTGGAATTAATCTATCATTCCTGGCTCTTCAGTCCGTCGCATGGGACAGTAAACCGTGGCACCTTGTACCTCGTGCCTTTGCCAGGGCAAGTAAAAGACCCCATCAAGTGGCTTGAGATGGCCTCTTCCATATTTACCAGGGCCAATAATGCTATGGCATCGGCCCCAACGGAAAAATTTAATACCGGTACGGTACGAATCAAAATACATGTACAATTGACTTGCTCCTCTAGAGGTAGAGTCGGATGCTGCAAAATGAATCCTGTATTTTCATTGGGCAAGATCGTATTGAACAAATGTAACCCCCTTCTCACCAGGGCTTCAACTTGTGCTTCTGTCAATGGAGGGATGTCCCTTAAAACAAAGTTGGCAAAAGGCAGCACTCTGCCACGACATAATACCGGTATGCATGAATGAATGAGTTTATTCACAAATCACCAAACATACAATATTAAAGGAGCACGGTATTGCCACTTTTTCTCAACAGCCGGCACCACCGCGCCACTCTCCAACACGAGGGTCTAACTACGTCTCGGCGAATGACCCGATTTACTGCGTACATTTTGTAATGCATTTTTGTTGTTCGTCTTACTGCCGCTAGGTGCCTCCCTCTACGTCGGCAGTCAAATAACGCATTTGAGATCCAATACCGTGCTCCTTTAATAGATGCTATGGAGACTAAATATGTGACCCGCTCCGGCAAAACCAGTCGCATGTCGCTCTTAGCTTGGCAGGTTGAGACCAAGGCCCGGTTGCATCAGCTATGCTCAAAGTTACGTTTGAGGCTGACCTCAACTGAGTAATGTGATTTGCCATTACAATTTGAGGTCGAGAATGACTTTAAGATTCGCTTGAGAACAAAGTCGACCTTGTGTATGACGGGTGCAACCGGGCCTAAAAATGTTGGCCACTTTCAATATTGTCTGTCTGTTATGAAATCTGAAATAATCTATTTCTTCCTCTCCTGGTGTCATCTTAGTTCGTTCCAGCTCACCTTCTGAGCGACATGCGACTGATTTTGCCAGAGCGGGTCACATATGGCATAATATTAGCCTCATTATGGTCTCTACATTGACAATGTAGGGACCATCTTCATATCACAGTTCTGGTATTTCAGATGTGTTTTGTATCAAAATGTGATTGAAAAAAAAAGAGAATCTCTGATCTGACAGGACAGTCCTCGTTCTTCTCGCATGTCTGATATGACTGATGTGCAGCTTTGATAGTAGGCCTGTATTGTATATCGTTTGCTAGGCCTAGGCCTAGGCCGAGTAATAGTATTTCCTTCTCGGTGATTGAAAATACGATGCATGTTTCATATGTGGAAAGAAGGTTCCAATTGACATGATCCAAAGGCCTTCATCATGACATACAGGCCACTCATGCACAGTAGGCCAACATGCCAGTGTCTCTGTCTGAGTGTCAGTGTGACATTTCATCATGTTCATGACTTCTTTGATGTTGATGTGAATAAATATCCTGCTAAAGATTGTTTCGTTCTCTTCAGACCTTTTAACATGGTTGAATAGATCAACATAGCATCTTTTTATGCAATATATAATGTCATATGCCTTTTGAATTTACAAATTATTTTTGAATATAGTAAGGTCTGTCCATAAGTTGATGGTGACACTCAACCTCACGGGGAAGGCATCCTCAGCAGGGGCGGATCCATGATTTCAGGAAAGAGGGGGCGCACGCTGCTAGAAACATTGAAATCTGCAGTGAATTTCAATGGTTTGCTCCAAATTTCAGAATTTCATGGTCAATTTTACAGATTTGTTGGCCGAAAGGGGGGGGGGAGGCGTGCACCCCCTTTGATCCATGCCTGCTCAGAACATCAGAGGTTCTTAGTATTCATTCCTTTTATCACCGTGCACAAGACTATAGTACCTATGCTGTGATGAAGGGAACCACACCAGGTTTTAACTTGAAGAAAGTTGAGAGAAATTGCCCAGAGAAACTATTGCTTGGAAGTTGTTCTCTATGGCCCACTAGTATCAACCATGAAAACCGTTTAAAAATTCCAAAGCAAATGTTTGAAAAAATCAACATTTTGTTCAATTTCGCAAATTGACATCTTTAGATTTAAAAAAAACAATGCTATTTCATGATATTGATGGGACATTTTATTTTGAAGATCAAACGACATGTGGATCATAAAGTTCGAGTTTTGTTCTACTTAGTCCACCCATTTTGATAGCAATATTTTCAACAGGTATACTAGTAGAGTACTCGGCATGCGAATTCCATGATTGCTGCAAGATTTTCCAAAACAGGGCGGCCATATTGGATTTGGATTTTACTTCCTGGTTGTCCTTTTTGTACTGAGCGTGTATGGTTCACATGAAGAGCATGCCAGGACACCCTCGCCACCCCAGGTTCTACATGTATGTGTTTGTGACATTGTTGTCACACCTTCAATGTGTCATTTACACGCTCCTTCTCCAAGAAAATTGTACCTGTTTTTCATGTTTGGTGAATTTCTTTGTTATTGATTATGTAATGTAATTAAGCTGTAATTCTTGGGACTTTCCTCATTTTCTGTTTCTATAAAGCACAGTGATCACATTGGGCCATAAAAGCAGTCAACTGGAGGTGTCTTTATTGCTTTTCTCATAGGGCCCCGGGCCTCAATTCAAGCAATATGAAAATGGCAAACGATGGCTTGCCCTTAAAGGAACCCCTGCTTAGTTCAGAACCAAAGAGAAGAAGAGCACTCAAAAATTGACACACAATATATGATAAATAAAAAGGCAGTTTCCAGAGTGGTTGCGAATTTTCAACCCCAACCGGGGTCTTCAGGCTGGAATTTTACAATCCGAGACTCTAGAACAGTCCTAGAGTTTCGGATTGTAAAGTTCCAGCCTGAAAGAAGACCCCGGTTGGGGTCGAAAATTCGCAAACACTCTGGAAATTGCCTTTTTATTTATCATCCCTGATTAGTTCAGGATGCAGAAGAGTGGATGACTCCTGATATTCCATTGTTGCATGATCCTCAGGTGATCCATTCCAGCTCAAAATATATGACTCCTGATATTCCATTGTTACATGATCCTCAGGTGATCCATTCCAGCTCAAAATATATGACTCCTGATATTCCATTGTTACGGTACATGATCCTCAGGTGATCCATTCCAGCTCAAAATATCTCCCTGATGGATGAGTACGCCTACATGTTATGGACAGACCCTTTAAAACGAAGCAGAAACAATAGGGGGCAGGCCTAATACAACAGAGGAGATCTTGGGAGGTAGGCAAAAAAGTAAGTTAAACTTGTGTATTTCTCGCCGAGTTATCTGCCTAACCACAGCAAGATTCAAAGCACAACTGATTTTACACATTAGACTGCAATCACATAGAGCTACACAGGCATGCCAGTTAAAAATGGCTTTACAAAGGGCTCGCAACTGTGAAGCCATTTTTAACCGGCGTGTCTGTGTAGTGTGTAGCTCTATGTGATTGCAGCCATACAGTCAACAAAATAGGTAAAGAAGTGTGGGTCCACCAAAAGCTTCTTCTAAAAACGTCCGTGGTTTATGTGACACAATGACGCCTGGTCTAAGTGGCCAATGAAAAATGAGGAAGTGTTGGAGAGTAAAGAGGAAGAATTAGGCTGGACATTCTGGCTATTTGCAAGAAATCACAATTTTTGGACATTTCTGAAAATTGTCAAATTCATTTCAACAAACAAATGAATCACCTAATGATAATGAAAGTGTGGCCACAGCCCCTGATGAGCCAAACAACACGTTTAACCTTGCTTTTATCACTTTCACTGCCAAATTCCCTGGGGCCCATGCAGTCTCTCAAGGACGATATGACAGATTCAGACAGCCCATAGTTCAAATTATGAATGCAACAAGTTTGAAAATGATTGAAGAATCATGTGTTGGCTGGAACCAACTCAAGTTGTTTATTCATTGGAGACAAAAATTGTGAAAGTGATTGCGAGAAGCTTCACACCACTGGCGACTGCCTAATCGTGAGAACCAATCAGAAGACCTGTTACTCACTAAGGAGTAGAATGATTGGCTGATGGGAAAGGTCACTGTTAGGGTCAGCCTTATATCTTAACACAGAATACACGTCCCACGATTAGGCACTCGACAGGCCTCTCAATCCCAAACCAGAACTTAGCCTAAAAGAAAAGCGTTAAATTAAGACTTTATTAAAGTTTCTAACCTCATAAAGAGGTAAATTTTAAACAATGGCCAGACATCAACTTGTTGACCTTATTTTTAATATGCAAATGAACAAACATTCACTTGCGGTTCACAGCTCGTGATGAGATTAACAATACACCAAAACAATGAAATAAACTTGTAAAATTCACGCATATTCTCTCATTGAGGCAATGTACATGTACAGTACAATCTTTCTGACTGCCTGGATAACATCACCAGCTCCATATCTTTATTACCTTACATAAATTGGGGATCTCGAGAAGGCAGACATCCTTAAAGCGAATCGAAAGCGAAAAAATATGATTTAGAAATAGAATTTGAAAGGGGACGAATTTTCAGCAAAAAATATATGTAAACAAACTTCTCCAGAATGTCAACAAAGAAATTTTCGTGCATTTTGATTGGCTGAATTTTGTGTTTACAAACACCAGCCAAATGTAAACAAAATCCGCTATCGATTCGTTTAACTTGATATCAACCTTGAAGATAAAAGCGTACGCATTTTGACTACCAGTGGGCCTAGGCCTATTCTTGTAAACTAAGTACATGTACTCCATTGCAGCCAGTGCTCAGGTCAGCCTCTTTTCAACACATCATCATAAGCCAAGTTTGATCCTAGAGACCAAATCCACGACTATCTTCTAGCAAATGATAGATGTTTCATCAACAATGTACATCAACTGCAGCACTACAGACCTATTTCTAATCATGACTTTATACGTGTATTATTATTATTTATATATATAAACCTTTTATTTATAAGTTTTTATCACACCACCACATTAAATGACTAGAGTAAAGAAATTTAGTATCTTTTGTTCCAGATGTACATTTTTTAGTAACCTCAATATGAGTTCATATCACTTAAAAAAATACAAAAATGAGTGTGATGGTGGCCCTGCAGGAACACCACACAGAGGATGCAAGACATAAGCACTTCAGTATGGGAAAAGTCCTTTAAAAGAAACATTTCCGGATTCAGAGTCCAAATACGGAAACTATTGTAAAGGCCCATACCCACCGACACGATTTTTGTGGCGGAGAGCGACAAAACGCGGCGATTTCACAGGCTATAGAAATTTGATGCTACTTTTTCAATGGTAGAAATCTTTTGTGATTGCCTTTTGCCTGTGAAAATGACAGGCCGGAGCGAAATCGTGACGTGAAAACGCGACAGTGGGTTCAGGCCTTACATGTAAGTGTGAGAGCTTCTGAATTTGGATGCCCATTAAATAAGTCATATGGAAGAACATCAGAAGGTCTGAAATAACAAGTGGCTAATGTATTGGATGTGACTGTCTGCCTCTGAGAAACCGAGAACTACCGTACTCAAAACCCAACCACACATACAACCGCAGTTATGAAATTGCATGGTATGAAGTAGTGCTACCATTTAAGAAACCTCCCAAGTGACCCTCCACAGCAAAACCAGTGGCATGTCACTCTGAGCTTGCCAGGTTGAGACCAAATGCTTGTCACTTTCAATATTGTCTGTCTGTTATGAAATCTGAAATAATCCATTTCTTCCATTCTCTTCTGGCGTCATCTTAGTTCGTTGCTTCTCATCTTCTGAGCGACATGCAACTGGTTGCTGAGGGTCACAAACAGGCCTAATTCATTCCTCAATACCTCAGTTCGATTTCAAGTTTTCGCATCCAAATTTGGAATCCCTGCAGCCTCCGAATTCAGACTCGGAGTCTGAAAATGGAAGCAGTGCGAGTTTGAAATTGGTGATATGTTTCTTTTAAAGAACTTTCCCCAGACTGACGTGTAGGATGGGTCTAAGATCTCTGATGACATGGACAGGCCAAAGGGAATTCAGTTAAAATCATGGGTCACACACTCAATACCTAGAAATTGAAAATCTAAACCATTACAAGGCAATTTACCTATAAATTCTTACAAGCTCTGTTACCGAGCCCAAAAGACTAGATTGCACAAGTTGATTAAATGCAGATCGGGAAGACAAGGTAGCAATGAACCTTTAACGTCAGATTTTTTTACCCTTTCTGTTAAATCCAAGATGGCAGCCAACTCAGGCTGACTGTACCCGGTAATCATAAAGGAATATACACCACAAAGAATCAACTGCGAACGATCTACAGCTAGAGACATAGCTTCTCTTACTTGCCACAAGGTGGCTCTTTATCACCCTAATGTTGTAATAATGGTTTGCAGCAAAAATGTTTTTCTGTGATGGTCGTGTACATAAATAATCTAAATATGAAGATTGAAACTAAATTTATTTACTAGGAAGTCCCACAGCTGTCAGTGCAGGAGGCCTATTTTTAGCAACATGAATGCACCCTGTACAAATGTACAGTCATATAGGAGATGTACACAGATGCCACTCACCACTACAACCATTTTGTGGTGGTTTCAACCATCTATATCTATAACCCTCATTACGTGAAATCTTCACAACCAAATCTAAATATTTAACTTTCTATTTAGAAGACTATCAGCAATCATGTTAACAGTCTGACTTGAAACCAGCTGAATTATGGAGGATTTTCAGAATGTTGAAACCCTTGGTAAAACCTTTATGGTATTTATTCCTTTTGCTGTAACTGAACATTTTAGTGGAAATCTGAAGTCTGCACATGCCAAGAAAACTGCAGATCCTGAGAATCTCAGGTCATTTACGGTTTACCCTCCCTTGATGTCGGAAACAAGTGCAATAAAGGGAGCGATGGTGAAGACCCTTTGGTGCAAGGATGAGAAAACTGATACTTTTGGAAGAAATGGAAAATAATAGTGTATACGATTACAATGACCAGCTGCATTATCTATATTCTGAAAGCAGTGGGAAGGGAAGGCAGTTCAAATGGAAGATGCATTTAAGATGACGAAGCATTGGTGCATGTTGTTAAGTTTGCAATCATCAGAGGCAGAGGGGGCACAAGTGGTGCACATCCCGCTTATGCCGCAATGAGGAACCGGCACACTAACGTCACGAGTGGTTGAAATCCGGTTGTACCGAAGTCTTTTTTTTGCTAACGTTATTTCCATTTATTTCTGGTTTGAAAATAAACCATTTGTGTTGGTCGCCCGACAGCAAAACTTACATCATCATGTAGCAGATGAAATTTCCTAATATAATCTCATTCCTTTTTTTCTTAAAATGAAGAGATACGATGGCGATAAAGGCAACGTCTTTGTGTCATTTTTCCTGTAGAAAAATGTACAGGAAATTTTTTCATGACGCAACGTCGGTACAACCGCTCGCAGTGCCAACCTGTCGGGATAAACAGCAGGGCGGGTTCCCCATTGCGTGTTTTTACAATGATTTTGTGTGTTTTCAGAGTGGGCATCACCTCCCTTTTGTGCATACATGTAAGTAGTAGTGGCGCCCCCTTGTCGAAATTCCTGGATCTGCCCCTGATCACCACTTAATTTGACATACAGAGACAAGTGATATAATGGCAAGTGAAAACAACGTAATGGAACAATCATAACCAAAAATGGAAAAATGGAAGAGCAAAAGGGAATTCAAATCAATTTACTTGCAGTAGACCTAACAAACATGAAAGAACTAACTTTGATAACATCACAAAAAGCCATATTTTTCATAGTGAATTTGCTGGTGTTTCAGAAAATTGTTTTCCCTTTTTCCATTTTCTGAGAAAAGCCTAAAGACATAGCAGAGCGGAGTACAGAATTATTCAGCAGTAAAGAAGAGAATAAAATGCTGCTCTAAGTGTCTGCATCGCGGTGACTGAAAACAACATATTGGCATCATTAGACATACTTCAGAGTCGATCAAAAATTGCACAGAAGTAATACGAAATTTCCCTACATGTAATCACAGTGAACCAACCTGGTATCTAGTTGAGAGGGAAGTCGAGGATGACCTATCAATTCCATTTCAAGTTACATACTTGTGGGTGGAGAAAATACTGAGATTCAGAACGGTCTGTAAAATACTTCATGTCAACTCTGTGACTCTGCTTCTTTACAGATCTTAGTCCTGACTTAACCCTTTCGTTACGTGGGACCCGGTCACCGGGTCATCCAAACCCCCACGAAATTTACGTGGGACCCAGTCACCGGGTCCTGTATAATGGAAGGTTTAAGGTAGAACAGGTTTTTGGTTAAACAGGTTAGGGACAAAACAGTTTTGAAAATATGGGCCTCCGTAAGCTGGTGACCATACATGCCAGTATGAAACGAAAGGGTTAAGAGTTCCAGAGGGGGCTGATACTGCTAACTATATGATTATGAATACAGTGTATAGAGAAAAGAATACATTGAGTATTGAGAGCTGAGTGTCAAATACATGTAAAGTATGATTCACCCTAACTTCAACATGGGCAAAGTGCCCAGCTTGGAAATGTGCATAGGTCAGTGGTAAATAATCCATGTCGCAGTTACCGGTACCTAATGACATCAGGGTGACTTGAACAGGCTATAGCAAAGACTCCAAGGTTGCGCTCAGTCAACTGGTAAATATTGTTATTTGTGGTTTAATCATTGTGTTCACTTTATGGTGTCTGTTGCACAGACCTGGCACTTTGCCCATGTTGAAGTCACAGTGAATCATACTTTACAGCATTATTAGAACATTGCACAGACCTGGCACTTTGCCCATGTTGAAGTTACGGTGAATCATACTTTACAGCATTATTAGAACATTGGGCCAATTTACTGTACTGAAGGAGGAAACTGGAGTGCCCAACCTGAGCCGTCAGAGAGTCACCCCTCTCTATCACATGAGTTCCTACTCCGACCAGGAATCGAACCCAGAACCTCAGAGGTGACAGGCGCCGATGTTTCCATTGTGCCACTCTGACAGTCCTCCTCTATCATCCCTCCTCTACAACTTTAAGTCGTTTCCACAACACATTACCCACATCCCTCCTCCTCTATTTACGTTAAAGGAGCTGGATGTCCAAGTTGTAAACACTCACTCACTGGTTCTCTATCCACGCGACGCCTGCGGTGCTGCCACCTATTGTCGGTGATTTGTACTGACGTGAATATCGTGAGTGAGTTGCATTGGACCAGGCACCAGTCTAACGATCACGGGGCGCCACTGGTGCTGCCACCTTCACGAAGGAATAAAACTAGTTTGCCGACCATGTTTGTAAACAAACCAGCTTGTTTACAACTTCGGCGTCCAACTCCTTTAAGGTCATTTCCACATACATGTATCTCTTCACCTTTGAAAGGTCATGCAGGAGGAGCAAACCCAATGTCACAGAGGATGGTGAAGTTAATCCATGACAAGTAGGCCTAGAGAAATCAGCAGACAAATGACCCATAACTTTGCAAGTTCGGACTGGGAAGAGCAGAAAACTTCGGTTAACTCATTATTTTTCAAAAACAAGAAATGAAATCAGCAAACACCAGTACCAACAACTTTTATGTTGTTATTTTCTGCAAGAATAGTAATCCAAAGGAGAATGTTGGAAAGGTGGAATGAAATAAGAGTTTAGAGAGACAATACATGACGTAAATATGCAGCATGAAGATTACGTACATGATGATGCGGTTGAACCCTTACGAAAATGTGACACGTGTAATTGACATTACCACGTGGTAATGGGCAAAATTTCCCTTTTTGTGTACTAATACACATTTTTGGTGTAAAATTCGCCCATCACCATGTGGTAATGTTATTTACACGTGCCACATTTTTGTAAAGGGAAGAACTTGATGAGGGGATGATGACGATGAAGATGAAGATAAGGTGAAGAAGATGATGCTGACCGCCATGATGGCTGTCATGCAAATTATCGAGACATAGATGCATGAACTTTAATGGTGATAATGATGAAAGAAATGCTGATAAAAATCAGAATGATGAAGATGCAAATAATAACAACCGAAATAATATGAGTGGGGATAAAATGAGTGATGATGATGATTATGAGGTAGTAATTGAGGACCGGTAACAAAATAAATATATACGATTTTAATGTCTCAAGCCTGTTCAGTCATCGACAGATCTACACATTTTTGTCTCAAATAGATTTGAGACATCAAGTTTGGCAACAGGAGACTTTACTGCCGTTAGAAGCCACCTGTTAGCGGTCCTAGAACGTCATAAAATTTGACGTCACAGACGTCGGTCATGGCGTCCACGTCATTGTGGATGATGTTGTGGTGTGCACTTCTTCTCCATGACGTCAAATTTATTGACGTTCTGGGACCGCAATTATAGATCGTTGCAGTTGATTGGGACCATCGTTTACGAGAATTTACCATGCATGCCCTTTTCAACTTATCACTGTCACCAGGTCCCTGCTCACTCCCACCAAATAAACATACAAGTGGATAGCTTAGAACCTTGGGATCATGATGGTAATAAAAATTTGGGAATCTATAACTGCTCAACGGAACACTCGCGTTGGAAATCTAAAAGTTTGACTTAATACGTTTACAAAACCTACGTGGGACGTCAATGACGTCGTCGATGTACAGGAGAAAGCATGGGCGCTGGCCGTGTCAACACTGGCTTGACGCTGCGCCTTGACTGCGTTTGGCCTGGAAACGTTGTTCCCAATCAACTGCAACGATCTATAGTGGTGGCCTCGAACGGCAGGAAAGTCTCCCATTGTTGCCCCTTGATTCAACACCTGATCCACACAAGTGTGGAGATTATTCACCTTTCATTACAAGTGTCCAGACTGAGGCCACATTTTAACTTCCTATTCAGATATCCACTGGCAGGCAGCCTGCCACTTTTTGCACTTGTAGTGAGCAATGTACGTACTCAGTATATACAAGTCCATTCCTCTTCTAAAGATCAGCAATGTTGACCAACTCAGTTGCAATTAAAGGAGGTAATGAATGAATGCCAGACTTTATGGGCCGTATGCACCAAACGAAGATTATCTTGAACTCAGGTTGAGCCACAACTTTTCAATTGTTCCAGTTTGCCAGGGCATGATGTGACAATGGAAAAGTTGTGGCTCAACCTGAGTTCAAGATGATCTTCGCTTGGTGCATACGGCCCTATGATGCTCCTGATGATGATTACAATGTAGGTGATGATGACAATGATAAGAGTGAAGTTGATGACGATGGTAATGATGATGATGGGTATTGATTGATCCGATGAGTGTAAGATCGATCGTTGCCAACTTGAGGGGTGCTCACTACTTGTCATTTCCATCAGGATTGTTATGGGTGGTCATCAGAGATATTGATAGAATAGAAGACTTTTTACTCAGTAAAGAAGCTAGAGATGCTGTCTGCAGACTGGAAGAGAGTTTGTTAAGCTTTGTCGGAGATCTCAACGGTCACTGTGTTAATGTTACCGGTAGGTTGGGGGCAGGGACCAAGAGAGATCACAGCCATTGACAAGCATCGGGATGATGATAATGACACTGGTGATGAAGATGGTGAAGACAGTGCTAAGGATTAAAATGATACATCTCTGGAAAAGACAGGAAGAGGGTAAAGTTGATCATGCGTACAATCAAAATGTGGCTCTTATGAGCATATACATGTATGACCCTCGGCTACAAAACCAATGTCGCACGAAAATGAGCCTAAAAGTACTGACATGACACCAGGAGATAAAGATAGAAATAGAACAGGCAGACAATACTGAAACTGACAAATGCGTTGGTCCCAACTTGCCAACCTCAGAGTGAACTGATGATTGGTTTTGTGGTGGAGGGTTACATTTGTCAATTTCAGTGTTGTCTGTCTGTTGTGAAGTCCGAGTGATCCTGTTTCTATCTTTATCTCCGGGTGTCATGTCAGTACGTTTAGGCTCATTTTCCATGGAACTTTACACTGGTTTTGTGGCAGAGGGTCACATATGACTTTTATTCGGGGCAGATTTCGGGTGGACAAAGGTTACTGGTTTCATTTCATGCCTCCATAATGAAGATACAGTGTAGGCCTACTGGTTGACAGACAGGTAAAACATTCTAACCGGTAAACAGAAATATTGGTACCTGGTACTCCAGAAGTTGTAAATGCATCAACATCCATGGCCAGTGAATAGGCATAGGCCACAACAAATTTAGAATAAGTGAACGAAATACTAGCAGTCATTTCCAGAATATCGATGAACCAGGATAAGTTACTGCCATAATCACAGGTAACAAATTTGAAAGAGATTTTGGCAGAGGCTGACTGTGTAGAGCAGGAATGAGGAACGTGCAGAACTATTGCAACTTGGAGGTGCAGGGAGGGGTTGTACCTTTTTTTCAACGTCTCGTCCGTGTTGCAAAGCATTAAGGACATTCTGATGCGACATTTTGCTCTGTTTCTAAAGCCTGCCGCAGATGAGTGCAATTTTGTCTCCGACGTTGCCTCCACAGGAGCTTTTTGTCTCAGCCTCCTGTCACCGCACACGGTGCATCAGCCGCCGCACACGATTGCAAATTTGCATCCTGTAGATGTGGCGCGACGTCATTCAAACATGTTTGGTCTGCGTTGGAGGCAAAAAATCTGTCTCCACATCTGCCTCTGGCCACTGCACACGATGACATTTGCACGTAGGAGGCAAAAATCTCCATATTTGGAGGCAAAATTGCACTCGTGTGCGGCCCGCTTTACGTCTTCATTCACATCACTCTTGNATTTCCCAGCATTTCAGCCTTCAACATGTCTTGACTGAGTGAACCTGGTCGCATCCCCCACACCCAACAATGGATACCTGATGGGCTTACAAATAACAGAACTCGAGTGGGTACTACATCTATATCAGAGCAGGGGTCCGAAGTTTCGAAAACCCGCTAAAGATGTAATGGATAAATAATGTACCACCCGGCAGATTTTCGACTGTCCCCCAGAAAATATCGTCCTTTTACATGATTTATTGAAAATTAAATGTTATATTTTTGTGTCAGGCCTATTTGTGGCCCGGCGTGTGCGTCTGACAGAACGGCATGGATGACGTCGTGGAATGGAAGTCACATGGCACATAGTGTTGTGACGCCGTCACGTCATGCTGACGGGAGGACCATGGCGGAGTTTTGGAAAAGTCATTTGCACTTTCTTGGAACTTTGCCGGTCCCGTACGCGTCTGTGTGTACATTACACGCTATACTTCTTGTATGTTCGTGAACTATAGGCAATTGTGAATATGACGGTGATGTGTATGTGGGATGCATACACTTAGTTTACTTGCAATCCGTGTTTGAGTAAAAAATACCCTGGAAAAACTTTGTAAACATAGGTACACTTTCAACCGAACATGTCTATAGACCCTTCACCTACTTGCCCCTCTCCCTGCCATTTACTCTCGGTTGAAGTGATACGGGTAAAAAATCTATGGCCTGCACGAGCAGGGGAGGTTCAGACCCCCCTCTGGACATGCGCCTGGGTTGTACCTTTTCTTTGACACCTCGTCTGTGTTGCATAGCGTCAAGGATGTGGTGATGTGATACTCTGCTCTATTTTTTACATCTTTGGTCGCACCACTCACAGTGCCGCTCTGTCGTGATAAAAAGTTGTGCGTGTTCCTCATTCTTCTGTGATCGCTATCTCGTCATGATTTGTGATTTAACCGATAGAGGAGCTGGCAAGAACAAATATAGCACGCGTTGCGCCAACCCAAATTGAAATGGAAGTTTTCACCAGAAAGTGTCCCTAAAAAGTGTCACGTCTACAACAGAAATAGCAAACATGTGATCATTTTGCATTCGTGCAGCAGTTAATTGAACAAAAGATAGGCCTATCAGTAATATATTCCTGATAATATGCTATTTGAATGTATTGCTGCAATTATGGTACATTTGACTTGTAAATTTACACACATTTCGGCAGCATATCGTTGAACATTGAACCTTGCTCATTTTGACACTTTTATGGAACACCATGTATACACACAATGTTGTTCCAAACTAGGCCCAACAAACAGAGATGAGCAAAATTTGCAACGTAGGGGAGACATCCAGTTTGGTTGTTATCAGAGTTGAAATCACATAACAAATATTGAGAAAGACCAATATATACATTACATATATAACACTGAAATTTGTTCAAAATTACACCGAGTTTTGAAGTAAAAGAATGGCAAATGTATTAGTATGTACTGGTGAGTTTGTGATGAATTGAGTAATGAATCTGTACTGGTAGACCGAACTACAGCTCAGGCCAAATTTGGGCTGTGCCTGAACATACGTATAATCAGACGAACGGGCAGACACACTAACCTTGACTTGAGCTATAGACAGAAAGCGTATGACGCTTTACTTTCTTCGCTTAAGGCAACTACCATGCAGTAACTTGATACTGTCGGGGAACAGAGTAACGCAAATACAATAAGCTACCCAATCAGTGTACGGTATGCCTCATTCAGGCAGCCAATCAAATTCTCAGAATAACTGCGCCATAAACCAACCAAAAAGAGAAAAAAATTACCTTATTACCATCTCAATAATTCGTATCATGTCATCATCAGCAAGATAATGCAATTCCACAGTGGAAACCTCAAAACACCAAAACATTTAATCTAATCTTGGAGAAATTATAAATTCCTCCAAGATCTAATTCAGCTGTACCAAAAATGTATATTTTTGGCTGTACACAATTGCAGATCAGCACTTAAGCATCCATTCAGGCCTAGACTCCTATCCAACCTTCCCACACTACCGGTAAGCAGTTCTGGTGTATTTTCCTCTTTTTTTAAAAATCCGCTTCCCTCGCTGTTTCTTCCTGGCATACGTTCCTTGCGTTAGCACTACAATAGGCGTGCAGACAGCATTCGTAGACCGTGTCCAATCAGCAGGCAGATGGAACCTTGCACTCATCTAAAAGTTCAACATCCTTTTGATCATGGCACTGAGTACAACTGCAGCTCGAGGTGATGAACAGCATCATGTTCAGACACTGATGACGAATTCTGGGTTGACAAACGAAAAGCCTGAAAATTCTGTTTGGTCTAGGTTCATGATGAATAATTTGTCAGTTGGGGTCAATTTTGGTGTCTCTTGTGTGAATTCACGGTCAAAATTGCTAACGTCCTTTCGGCTTTTCTGTAAAAGAAAGATACAAAAGGTATTGAGTAGGGTAGCAGTAACTCAATAATGAAGTCCCTAAGCCTTCGATACGGGAAAGTAAATTCATTGGGATCTGCTCACAGGCAGGGAGTGATCACTTCCCTGATTCAGAAAGAAACTTGATGAAAACCTTCATCAAAGATATATCCACCCAGATATATATTCTGAATTTGACATGAGGTGATGAGGTTTGTAACATTTCATCAGTGATACTGTTAGGTGCTTTAAGGTCAATGCAATACGAGAACAATGGGATACTTTACTGCCGTTCATAGAGACCACCTGTTAGCGGTCCTAGAATGTCAGAAAATTTCACATCAGAGACTTAAGCCATGGCATCCACGTCATTACGGATGACGTCGTGACATGTATTTCTTCTATGATGTCAAATTCCATGACGTTCTAGGACCACTAACTGGTGGTGTTCCTATGGCTGCAACCACATAGAGCTACACGCTACACGGACATGCTGGTTAACAACGGCTTCACAGTTGCGAGCCCTTTGTGAAGCCATTGTTAACTGGTGTGTCCGTGTTGCGTGTAGCTCTATGTGATTGCAGCCTAATGGCGGTATAAAATCTCCCACTGACTGGAATCCCTGATGCAGAAGTTCATATTCCTCAACATATCCATTTACTTGCAATTAAATTGAAAATGACGTTGTTTTAAAAGAAAAATATCCAATAGTAGTTACACAACCTGCAGAAGATTCTATCATTAAAACTCATCTGCCCCCTAAGTCCAGCAGACGGCATCTTCTGTCAAAGTTTTCCTGCATCCTATGACCTGGTTGAAAAATATTTGAAGGAAGGTTCTTTCTATTAGGATAACAATATAAAGAATGCTTCTTCAAATGCTTTCCAAGGCTTTTAGAAAATTTCAACAGAGTATACTGTCTTCTCCAGGCCTTTAGATTCCCCCAGAGGAGAAACACCCTGTATTTTTTGACGGGGTATTTTGAGAGTGTGCGACAGCATTCTTGCACGCTGGAGGTGGGCGTTTCGGCGGGTTGGACTTGAAACGAACTCGGGTAAGCTGACCGAGTGTCAATCAACCTCACAACTTGTACTGTTCAACGGGTCTTTACACAACATCGCTGCATACAAATTGGTTCGAGTGGCGAGGTTAACCCGGGTGGGTTAGTCGACCCGGTCGAATGGAAGCAAAGATGGCGGTGGATGTACGGTAAACAAAATGTGAAAATTTCTCCAAAACTTGTGGCTTTGCATCTTTTATTTGTTTTTTGGGGGGAGGCACATTTTGGGAGCTGACATGAGCACGATTTTGGGGGTGGGCATATTTTAGGTGACGACGTCAACGTCGTTCCTCCAGGGCAATCTAAAGGCCTGTGCTCAAACCTGGGGTAAATGGGGTTAAAGGGAGACATGCGAAAAATATTGCCCGGCGGGCACAAGTTGTCTGAGTTGTAGCGCCGTCTGTTAATACACGGTGACACTACGCTATATCACAGGCGCCTGTAGAGCTATCAGTGAGTTAAGAACACTTTTCTAACCAAACGTATCTAAAAAACACAACAAGTATCTAAAACACACCACGAGCTCATAAATTCGTGAGCTCGGGGTGTGTTTCTTACAAACTAGTGTTTTTTGGTTAGATACGTGTTCTAAGCTCACTAATAGCTCTACAGGGGCCTGTGATATAGCGTAGTGTCACCGTGTATTAACAGACGGCGCTACAACTCAGACAACTTGTGCCCGCCGGGCAATATTTTTCGCATGTCTCCCTTTAACAGTTTTGATCTAAATGTCAATAGCAGTGCCAGATTCAGTACTTCTGAAGAGCGAGGGGGCGTCACTGTGATCGTTGATCCAGCACAGATTGAGAGAAGTATTTCACAACTGATCATGCTGAAAATTTTCTTGGTTAAATGTTAGTATAATCAAGCGCTTGTTAGTACGGTACTAAACCCTCTTCTTCATGGATGAGGAAAAGAGGTTTCTGAGGTTAGCTGAAACTGAGGTTATGACATGCATGCAGTGGTATCAATATACAGGGTGGTCCATAAAAATGTGACACATTTTGTTTATCTGTCATTTCCACAAAAATTATGTCTACCTCTTGATTTTCTGGTGAGTTATAGAGTACAGCTATAAGTTTTATCTGTAGCAGTATGGAGCCGGGATATCAATTTTCATTGGCAGAGCGGACAAAAATCATTGAACACTACTTTTCGACAAAATCTGTAATCCTGACCAAGACACATTTTCGTCGTGACTTTCCTGAAAGGGAAATACCGTCTCGGAATGCAATCAAACGCTTGTTGGAGAAGTTCAGAGACACTGGCAGTGTGACTAACAACAATAAGAACCACAGTGGTCCACATTTGTCCGCAAGAACCCCCACACACGTCCAAGAGACATGTTAGGGAGAGTAATGGACAATTTCAACGTGGGAGTGGCAGCGGTGATTCAGCGGCGAGGAGCTTGGATCGAACATAATAGGGAGGTTTCGCAAATCTGACGAAGTACGGAATACGAAATTCAACTTCATTTCCAGGACCTAATGTATTTCTGAAGATGGTTAATTGGTACCACAATTGTCCCTGCTGCCAGTGTGTCTCTCAGCATACCATGTAAGACCGAGAGACGGTGCATTTTGAATTTTTAAATTTCCACTGGTATGACCGAAGTCGATACAAAAGATAAATTTCAAAGTTAAATATACACTGTAACTCTTATCGGTCTAACGTCATACGCACAAAAACGCTCTTGCAGCAGGCAATATTTGTGGTACCAACCATCTCCTGAAATACATTACGTCATTGAAGTGAAGTTCAATTTCGTATTTCGAACTTACATGTAGTGTTTCGTCGGGCTTGCGAAACACGCCTATTATCAATTATTGAAATAACTCAAAAACCGGTTCGTCTTTTCAAAAGTGCTTCTCAGGGCAAAAACTTATAGCCATGACCCACCTCTGGCTGAAAGGATTTTGAAAAATCTTAAGATTTGTAGAAATTATAAACAAATGAAATGTGTCACATTTTTATGGACCACCCTGGATCATGCAGGGATTCTCCTCTTGGTTGGGCTGGTTCTTACAAATGATGGATAGTTTTGGAAGCAGCAGGCAGGAATTGCGGCTGTCAATTAAGGACACCCTTGGGACTAACAAATGCTGTCCTTAATTGAGAGGTGTCCTAATTACAGAGGTCAAAATGAAAAGAAACCACCAGTTTGGGACTGAAGTTTAATGTTCGAAATAGAGAGGTGTCTTCCCGCTAGAATTTTGCTGCCATCTTTTGGCAATACGCACGCACGGCTAACTGCTCCTATTACAATAGGAGAATGAGCTCTAACTGATCTTGGCTCTCTAGACAACATTGGGCAATTTATATGTAATGTAGGAGGAAACTGGAGCTGCCGGAGGAAACCTAGAGAGTTGCCATCTCTACCACTTGAGAACCAGGTCCGACCGACTGGAAATCAAACCTGGGACCTCAGATGTGACAGGTTCAGATGAGGCTAAGTGTAACAGTCAAGGTTAGATACAATAGGGGTCAGGTGGGGCGACACTCACTGAAAGACAAATATCTTGTTATTAATGAGTGGGAACACACTGACAATCACAGGCTGATCCAATACTGTACTAGGCCTAGACAATGAACAGGCCAACGATGAAGGGGCATTTGGCAAAGCAGGAAAAGGCCTCCTACAGGGTGTATCATAATCCATGCAAACAATAGCAACTAAGGCACAGATTTTTTATCCCAACCCAACCATGTTTGATGGAGGCATTTTGCAGTTTACAAAATAAACCCCTAGAAGTAGTCAAGAAATGACCTCCGTCAGCATTTTTTCCAACTGGACGGGGCCGGTCTGGTGAAAATCTTAAAGGAGCCCAGTATTGCCACTTTTTCTTGACAGCCGGTGCCACCATCACCGTGCGCTCCACTCTCCAACCCCAGGGACTAACAACATTGTCGACAAATGGACCCGATGTACTATGTACCATACATTTCATAATGGTTGTTTTTTGTATTTCGTACTGCTGCCACTAGGTGGCTCCCTCTACATCAGCAGTCAAAATACCGGTAAGAGATCCCATACCGTGCTCCTTTAAACTTTAAAAGGGCTATGGTGTTGAAGTAGATGGCTGGTTTATTGGAAAACAAATGGTTTGTTTACACTGTTCCTTTCTAGAATTGACAACCGTCAGCAACAAAATTCCGTGGACATGATGACCTCACTGAAAACGCAACGCAAGGACATTTTCTCCTTGCTTGAGGAAGAGACTGTACAAGGAAGCGGTGGACTCCGTAAACAAAATGTACAGGGGGTCCCACACCACTATTTCAGAAGATAGGAAAGATGCTTTTCATTATATTATCCTCAACCCATCATATGTGACAGCAATAGGTAAAGTATAATTCACCCTGACTTCAACGTAGGCAAAGTGCCAGGCTTGGAAATGTGCACAAGTGTCTGTTGCACAGGCCTGGCACTTAGGTGAATTATACTGGCAAGTAGGGTGAATTATACTTTACAGCTAGTTGAAACAGCTGAGGCCACTAGCAAATGAACAAAATGCAGTAGTAGTGTGTTAGACTTGATGAGTTAATAGACAGTTAGACTTGAGTTAATAGACAGTTAGACTTGAATTAATAGACAGAATCGTGCATTCTTGGTGGAAAGACGACAAGACGACTAGGCTATAGGGTGTGTGTGTGTGTGCTCATAACAAAATGCTCTAAAAATAAAGATTACATACTACATGTGCAATACTGTAAACCCAGCGAAATCAGGGACGTCTTTTCACTGGTAGGCAAGCCCATACTCATAATTGACGTGTGAAAAGTCACGGAACTCGTCCTTCAGATTTGAGATGATCATTTCATCAGTGGGTGTCAGCTTTACTTTTAAATTAGTGAACATCTTATCGAAGTTTTCGCCCCTCTTAGGGTCTCGCTGTTTGGGGGAAGAATATAGATAAACAATGTGAATTATATTAGAAGAGATAATTTGAAAAATAGTGCCAATGGCACTTTGCCCGCTTGGCTTGGAAGCAGTATTATGTTATGTATCCTATTTACCCTTGATAGAAGTTTGACGAAGATCCATCACTTTGTTAGGGAGAAATTTTCTTGTTTTGGCCCCCTAGTGGCAAATTCAAGCATCAGATTTCACCGAAAATTCGTTTGTGAGTTGTTGTAATCAAGAGGTAGATATGTATGAAGTTTCAAATTTTTCACAAAATGCCCCCTGGAGGCCAAAATAGGAATCCAACCACGCTCAAAATCGAACTTGACCTAAATCTCAGGCCCATATACACACCCACCAAAGATCAAAAAGATTCCTCAAAAAATAAAGGCCCTAGAGCGCTAACAAACCAAAAGTTTACGGACGTACGTACGAACGTACGTATTGACGCACGACAGACCACCACTCAATGACCCCAACCACAGCTTAAGCCCTGCTGGGCCTTGCGGCCAAGCGGGCTAACAAAATCAGGAGTGCCAAATTTTGGGATTATCATAATTAAAGGAATAGGGAAGCACACAGGGTGAGCTAATATATACCTTGAACAAGTCGCCCATGGGCGATACGCTCAGCTGACAATATCGATTTTTAGGTGTAATTCAGTTAAATTGGAGGCACATGCTCTAGCCTGAAAACTGTCCCCGAACTAATTTCATAAGGCACATAAGTAAAATAGCAGTGTTTCCAATGATACTGCAGCCCTACATGTGCCTGCAGTAGAAGATGATATGAATATCAACATAGCTCCAGGTAACAGGGTAAAGCTACTGGGTTGCCTGGATGCCCTCACTGGTTAGTGAGACCACAACACAAATTCATGGTGCCAAGGTTAATCATATATCAATCAATGCATGCTCACAGAGACTGTCCAAATATAACTATTTGAATGACCTAAATTACCAATTAGGCATTGAGACTGCTGCCACACATAAAAGAATGAGTTGAAGTATGTTACCTTACATGATGAAAGATTAGTCAGGCTATAACAGCATGTTGAACTTCTCAAGTGATGAAAAGCATGGTGGCCATTTTTATCAGCTAAGGTTCAACATTGTATCAGTGTTACCACTGGCTATGTGGGACAGGACACCAGTCATGCATAATTTGGAACTTCAAAGTGTGGGAAATTCAAATACCCCTGTTTTTTTATTTCAGTGAATACCGTCCCCTGGTGAACAGATCTGACATTAATTTCCGTTTGAACTGATGTAGAAAATATAAACCTATCTGTCCTATCACTTTAGTACTTTTGAAGTCTCTAGCTATTACGGCTACAAAACGTCGGGCATAGTTTGACGGACGGGGTGACGGACTGACACGTGACGCCACTGAATACTTACTCTACTAGCTCTGCTGACCTTTGGTCAGCTGAGCTAAAAATACCTTGATTCTTGGGATGCTTATTGTCTCAAGTTTGTTGCATATTATAGTTGGCTGATTTTTTTCAGTTTTAATAACCAATAAAATTTTTTACACATGTCCAATATCAATATTGCCTAATTTCATTCTCAAACACCCAATCAGTCACACATTCCAATTACCCTTCTATTTAAATATTTGACCTCCATGCAAATCTGCTTTGAAAAACTGCCACTCAACTTATGAAGTCTATCTACTGAAACCTGACCAACTGAAAAATTACAACTAAATAAAGAAGTCTACTGACATCACAGTTCATTGACTCAATGATTTGGAAATCATTGGATGTCAATCTTGGTAAAATCACATTTTAGGGTGCCAAAATTAAACAACAGGCCTTTTTCATTGAGAGTTTGCCTTGGCCCGCTTGGAGGGATTCGCAGGCCAGAGCCAATCAAAACGACTCTTTTTCTGAACATGAGTAATACTAGCCTATTGGTAAATTTTGGCACCTATCAACATGACCACTTAAAGCCCCACTGTATTGAATGTGAAAAACGCAAATCATCGCCGCGATTCTCGCACGACGTCAGCGTAGTGTAAAATGTACTACGCTCTGTTTTGTTCTCATTCGTATCTCGCTAAAACATTATTTGACAATTTTGCAATTCTGTTTCTGAAAGCAAATGGCATCTTTTGTTGTGGAGGTTTAGAATTTCATGTTCAAAAGTTGCAGGGGCAGTTTTTTTATGTTTTTTAAAGTTCACATGTATCTAAAACTGTATCAGTGTCTGCACAGGCCTTCAAACAAAGTATGTACTTTCATCGGACCTGAATGCGTCCTATCTTTGAAGCAGTACTATATTGAGACAACATCAAAGGCATGCTCATTCTCAGTCACAATCGCACAACACAACGGCTCATGCAACTATGCTAGGTCCGATTCTAATGGGGCCTTAAACAGAATTGAAACACTTATTGTTCTGATAGGGCTGGTGGGTCAAGACCCGGCTTAATATTTAGATGCATGTCACGCTGAAACATCCTTCAAGAATTCAGCCCGAAGTTTCATACAATTCAGTACATGTAGTTCAAATAACTGCTTTGCTAAGCATGAAATGGGAATGAGAATGATAAACTACCAGAGGTCGAGATGGAATTGGGTACCAGCCATGAAGTCACCACTGGTCACAGAGTTCTACAACGACATCAACTTTGTCTACAAAATGTCAGCGATCTGCGGATGTTTTTCTTTGAGGGTCAAAATCGCCACAGCAGATTAACAGCAGACATATGTGAGCCGCTCCAGCAAAAGCAGACGTTTGTCGCAACCCGAGGGTTAACGGCCTTGCAGCACAACAGCTGAAATGTACATGTACATTGACGCAGGCTTACAATATTATTGGACAGCAGTGAATTAATAGTTGAGTGAACTGATGACCAATGACAATCACTTGCGACAAGCGTCTGCTTTTGCTGGAGCGGCTCACATATTTTTACTAATTTTCCATACAAATTCAAAGAGGTTTTCAGGAGGCCTGAATATCAAAATATCGTGTGACGAGACATCATCAGTAGCACAACAAAAGATGATACTTACAATCTTTGGTTTATAAGGTGGTTGCACTTCACGGTTTTCTATCTTCTCCCAGTCAATTCTCCTGAAGAAAGCATGATCTTTGATGTCCCGCTCACCAGATGGTAAACAACCAAGACGTTTGGATGGGTTCTTGGTCAAAAACTGGAAGAGGATGACAAGATTAGACAGATCAGGCACAACTGCCATACTCCAGATTCATTAATCTAAGGCTGACAGATATTCAAGCCTCCCACTAGCTACCTCTGAATTCCTAACTAAGACCAACATTAGCTATCTCCTGATTCCAAACTGAGACCAACGTTAGTTACCTCCAAATTCCTAACTAAGACCAACGGTAGCTACCTCTGAGTTCCCAACTGAGACCAATGTTAGCTACCTCTGGATTCCTAAAAGAGACCAATGTTAGCTACCTCTGGATTCCTAAAAGAGACCAATGTTAGCTACCTCAGAATTCCAAACTGAGACCAATGTTATCTAGCTCCCAATTTCTAACTGAGACCAACGTTAGCTACCTCCGAATTCCTAACTGAGACCAACGTTAGCTAGCTCTGAATAACTGAGACCAACATTAACTACCTCCGAGTTCCTAACTGAGAGCAACACTAGCTACCTCTGGATTCCTAAAGGAGACCAATGTTAGCTACCTCCAAATCCCAATCAGAGACGAACGTTAGCTTCCTCCAAATTCCTAACAGAGACAAATGTTAGCTACCTCCGAATTCCTAACTGAAACCAATGTTACCTACCTCCGAATTCCTAACTGAGACCAAAAGTTAGCTACCTCTGGATTCCTAACTAAGACCAACATTAGCTAGCTCTGAATTCCTAACTGAGACCAATGCTCCTCCGATTTCCTAAAACAAATCTATGGTACAAGCGAGACAAACTCACACCTACCCCTTTACAAATGGCAACTGCTTCTCTCGACATTGCTTTTGGATATGATACATTGTGGTCAGTAATGGATGTGAATAGCTCTTCTTCGTCTTCGCCGTCAAAGGGAGGCTGCCCGGCCAACATTTCATACAGCAGTACACCATATGCCCACCAGTCTACGGATTTTCCATACGGTTGGTACAACACAATCTGAAATTGAATATCAAAGTGCCCACGTGAAATAACTGTGCATTAGAAAGAATAGTATCTGCAATATTTACTTTTACAAAAGAGTTGA
>NMRB01000268.1:236895-249909 GCA_002633025.1 Notospermus geniculatus | reverse complement strand
TAGAGTTTATTTGTTGCCTGGAATTGAATTTATCATTCTATGACCTTGTGAACGTACATGAGAGACCAATTTTTTACAAAAAGGTCGAACATACAAAACTATAGAAGCTATCAAACTCTGATCTTGTTATAATCTACTCCAACTGGAATTTATTAGAATATAGGAGCCCTGGGGCCTGCTTAAACAAAATCACCTAAATGAACATTGTATTACTAAGGGAGCACAAACTATTTATTAACCTAATCTAATGATATCATAATCAAACACATTAAACTAAGTTGCAAAATATTGAAGGTTCGTCGGATGGGACTAAAAGCCATGGTCCCTTGTACCTGAGTGTCTATACCACGGCAAGTAAAAGACCCCACGCAGGTGGTCAGTAGTCTGTCATATTTTATCATATTTTTCTGTCGGGGCCGAAGCCATAGCATTATTGGCCCTGTGAGTACGGAAGAGGCCATCTCAAGCTATCATGTTCCTCACTTGGATGGGGTCTTTTATCTGCCGTTGCAAAGTCACAAGGCACCACGGTTTATTGTCCCATGCGACGGACTGAAGAGCCATGATTAATCCCATATGGCCTGGGATTCAAACCCGGTACCTGCCTCTTGCTGAGCAGATGTGATAACCACTACGCTATCAAGGCTCCTGTAAACTGTCATGGACGTCATACCCTCGGCAAAAACCCAACAGGGCATGATGCCATGTACATGTAATGATGACGATGAAATGGATCGACTAGGTAGGTTCACCCAGTACAGTGCTGCCAACATTGCAAAGAGGCAGAAACTAATAATTACATGATAATCTCATTCGTCTCCAAGAGCTGATCCAATATAATAAACAAATGCACTCGCAAGCTTGGCAGAAATGGCAATAAATGTGTTTACAATTATCACATGAACACCACAGTAATATCATAAAACTTGCACTCTGGATGAGATAAATGGAGCCGAGTGACACCATTAGTTAACCCTTGGATTTACACTGTGGATGAGGAATTTTCTTAGAAAAACATTCAAAGACATGCATCAGAAAAATACTTTTTGGTTTTGGCCCCCTAGTGACCAAGCCAAGAATCAGATTTGACCGAAATTTTGTCTGTGAGTTGCTATAACCTACATGTACATACATGGGTACAAAGTTTCAACGCGATAGCTCAAACCATTATCAAAAGCACTTTTAATTTTTAACAAAATGCCCCCTGTAGGCCAAAGTAAGAACATGTGACTGTGACTTACCTATATATCACACCTTTTTGATGCAAGTAAAACAGACCAATGGCAATCTCTGCAGCATAGAACCTGAAACAGAGCAAAGCAATGTAAAAGAGCATTGTGTCATGAAGTCCTTGATGCAGGGCAACACGGATGGAGGTAAAACTGCTTACAGTACCACCTCTAAGTTGCAACAGTTTTTCAATCCCAACAGTGTCCTTTATAAAGTATAATTCACCCTAAGGCAACAATCACAAAGGGCTCGCGACCGTGAAGCCATTGTTAACCGGCGTGTCCATGTAGCATGTAGCTCTATATGATTGCAGCCTAACTACAACATGGGCAAAGTGCTAGGCCAGTGCAACAGACACCATAAAGTGAACACAATGATTAAACCACAGGATTTACCAGTTGACTGGGCAAACCTTGGATTTGCAATAGGCTCATGGAAAGTAAACCAAGTTACCCTATTAAAGGCTTCCATTACATAGAAGTATACGGTATACGAAAACGCCGGTTAACAATGGCTTCACAGTGGTGAATCCTCAGAATGCCTTTGTTAACAGGCATTTTCGTATACCGTATACTTCTATGTAATGGAAGCCTTATTAACCGTGACATGGATTATTTACCACTGACCCGTGCACATTTCCAAGCTTGGCACTTTGCCCATGTTGAAGTTAGGGTGAATCATACTTGAGAGAAGTACACTATAGGCCTATACATGTACGGTATTATGATGTCAAGGGGATTACATGCAGATTTTGTCAGCAAGGTGTCTGTAAAAGACACATTCCATTTTATTGGAAAAACTGCAAATGTCAGTTTTTACCACTATCAACTTACACGGCTACTGGTTCCCTAAATTTTCCCTCTTGTTGAATTCTATACATCAGATCTCCTCCGTTGACATATTCCATGACAAAATATAGCCGATCCTGGAATGTCAAGCATCACAAATAGATACAGACTTCTATTTTTGCAACCGTGTCCCAGCGTAGGTACAACATTTGAAATCCTAACCGGCCAATATTCCATCACCAATACACACACTCTCCATTAAGGGTGGTGCCAATTTATCAAATTCTCGGTAAAACTTTTATTTGATTTGACTAATTTCTTCTTTCCAAAACAAATGAAAATAACAGATATCAGGCAAAATGGCCCAAAAATGAGTTGTTTATCAGTGTAACTGCACATTTTCTTCATTATTTTAAACCGTTTTGACTAATGGATCTGAGTTATCATATACCTTTGGGAATCCATTTTTTTAAACAGACACAATTAATTAATTTGATATTGCAGGTTCTGTTATGGATAGCACAAGCAATAGGACAGTAATGTTCCCAAGTGTCGGGGAATACTCGAATTTCTTGCAAATAAGGTTCGCAAAGCTTGGGGCGGATCCAGGATTTGGGAAAAGAGTGGGCGCCCTGTGCTAGAAACATTGGAATTTGTGCCAAGTTCCAGAATTTCACGGTCGATTTTACAGATTTCTTGGCCAAAACGGGGCGGGCGCCGGGTGCGCCCCTTGGATCCGTGCCTGTTTGTGTGCATTGGAATGGGCTGTAAGTTGTATACCAAAAGTAGGCCTACTGTAGGCTAGTTGCTGAGAAATGGGAGAAGTATTCAGAAAACCAATAAATATGGTTCCTTACCATTGTCTGGAAACATGAATGTAATTGGACTAAGAATGGTGGTTTATGGGCCATAGCTAATACTCGCTTTTCGATCATCGTGCATTCGACGTCATCGTCCTGTATAATGACGTCCTTCTTCAAGATTTTGATGGCGTATAATTCATCCGTTCCTTTTCTCTCTGCTAGCATAACCTGGAAATTTTGTGATAAAAGTAAATCAACTACTCAAACTTAAAGTTTTTCAAAGACTTAACAAAAGAATTTCATGAGTCAATGGCTGGTATTCATAAAAGTTAGCAAATGCTTTTACTTAAGTTTGCACAGCGAGGTCCAATGTAAATATACTACAAAATTTGAAGTAAAAGCATTTGCTAGCTTTTTATAAATATCAGCCAATTGGTCATATGAATAAAGACTAGTAAATGCTTTTCTTGAATTTTGCAATACAAATGCACTAGGCAATGCTGTACAAATCTGAAGGTAAAGCATTTGATAGTCTTTATTCATATGAGCCTATGTCTCTATGGCCACCCCTGGTCAACTGACATTCAAAAGCTGATCAACATTCTTTATAGATCATTTTCTGACGTCACGAACATCCGCCATGTTGTCATGATGTCGTTCTGATGTGTGCATGGTTGCTCGTCGGCAAAATGACGCTTCTCAATATTAGCATTTTGCAAGTCCGCATGCACCAAAAACATGACATCGTGGTTGCTGTGCAACCCAGTGAGGTTGTGACGTCAGAAAACGATCTACCGTATAATAAACATGATTCATGACACTTTCCCTTTAAACATGGCCGACCAAATCATGTTCTAACACCATCATTCCAGAATACAAGTACCCAAGTATGAAAGTACATGGCTGTACAAGCGCAGCCACCTTATCGCGAAAAAATAATATCAGCCGTCATTTTTTCATATTGGACACTGTGTCTGGGATCAGGCAATAGGGAAACAATTACCATATATTCCAACGACGAGAAAAAATGAAAACAGTGTGAGACACGTCTACAGAGAGTATGGAAGCCCATGAGGAATGTCCAATAACATGGACTACTTTTTACACTAGTTGGACTGTGGTTAGCGGGTTTGCATTAGGGTGGTTACCGTTATAACTTGGTTGTATGTAGAATGTGACCTGCTCCACCAAAAGCAGGTGCTTATCGCAAGTGGTCATCATTGGTCATCAGTTTACTCAGCTATTATCACTGCTATCCGCTACTATTGTCAACCGGCAGAGACACACATTTCAGTTATTGTTTTGTAAGGCCATTAACCCTTTCCTCGGTTGCGACAAGCACTACTTTTGCTTGAGCGGGTCACAAATATGTATTTAGCCATACAGCATAGCTTAAACAACACTTCAGTCTACCGGATGACTGAAGTCTATTCACAGTGACTAGACTGCATACCGGGCACCCTGGGAAGAGGCCAAAGTTAAGTTAAAGTTTGGGTTTATAGTCTGATATCAACAACGGTAGAGGTGTCATCCGACTAACCCCACCAGTCTATCCTGAAACCTTTCAGTAGAACTCGGATGAGCTGCTCATTCAGCACTACAATCTGAGCATTTCCGACCGGTACCCATTTATACACCTGGATGGAGAGAGGCCAGTGAGGCAAAGAGACTTGCCCAAAGTCTCACGCCACAGTGGGATTCGAACCCGGGACCCTTCGACCACTAGTCAGAGACCCGAACCACTACACCACCCTGGCTCCCCGAGAGGTAAGCGGGGTCTAGTCACTCTAGTCACTATAAACAGAGTTTAGTTAAACTCTGATTGCATATTCAGTGCTGCTTACCCCCAAAAAAATTTCTGGGTATTTTTCTACAAAAGTTTGGGTATTTTGCCAAACTTTTGGGTACAATATATGAATTGACTGAGTTTGCATATTTTGACAATGTTTTGGGTACAATATGTTTATGGACTGATATTTTTGGGTATTTTCTACATTTTTGGGGTACAATTAAGTTGGCGGCTCAGTGGGAGGTAGAGAACGACAAAAACAACATGTGAACCTCGTCACGTTTATTCCTTACAAATCCTACTTTCAAACGCGTAGAACGATTACTTTTAAACGTATTTCATGATGTTCCTGCGTACAACTGACCAAAAATCTCCAAAACGTCAAACGTACCACGTACAATTGGCAATGATTTCCGTACAGTGTACGGTGGAAACGTACAAGTGAGCACCCATGCATATTCTTATACATTGGTGGATGAAAAATGATAGAACAGATGTCCCAAAATCAAGATTAACAATGCATGGCTTATCACAACACATATCTCATGTACGATACACTGATTCTAGCCCGCCGTAGCAATCACTGAAGGCAAGACAGTGGAAAATTTCCATTTCTAAGCAAACATGATCGAGATGGTTGTGATCTCTTTTTGATTACATTGGAAAAATCCTGTGAACAACATCAATTTTTAAAATCAGACGTCTTACGTTGGAATCGCTAGACATCTCGTGGCGTTGGTAGTTTTATCAGTTAAGCTCGAGCAACTGGACAAGATTTGCTATTCAATTCATTTCTTTTTTGCAGGGATTGATATTCTTCAACAACTCAAGAATGGTGCAAGGTTGTGACTCAGTTTTCACTTTCAAATAGTCTTGATTCGAATGCGGTGTTCTCATAACGCACTGTAACCCAAGTTAGTCCGGCCACATCTTACTTTGACCCAATGAAATGCGGCTAAGTCATGTAATGTGGCAGACTTTTGCAGTTTTTAATCATGCCTGTCAACCATTTGTGCTCTTTCCCCCATTGTTCACGCTGTCCACCGGTTATTCAAGAGCCGTGTGCAATTAAAGGTCCGTCGAAAATCCAACTATAAATTTCTTAACTTCCTCATTCCATTGGGTCAAAGTTACATGCGGGCAGACTATGGGAGGGCCTAACCCACCAGCCAAAGAGGGTTTCCTTTATGGCCTCTAGTGATTTGCAAATTGGAGTCTGCATGAGTTGGAAGTTAAGCAACATTGAACCAAAAAGGGGATTATTTCCAGGGGGATTTTTTCCTACTTTATCAAAATGTGGATTTTTTCCGGGTGGATTTTTTCCAGGGGGACTTTTTCTGGGTGAATTTTTTTCCAGGTGGATTTTTTCAACGTACCGTAGGCCCTCCAAACGTGGTCAGTCCTTAGATGGGTCACAGTGCGTACAATGCACATAGCACTCAGCAGACTGCTATAGTCTGGCACAACCACTAAGAGTTGCACATTACGGTACACAGACACCTGTTGTACCCTACGTACCTTTCCAAAGCTGCCTTTGCCGAGTACCATGAGGAAGTTAAAGTCACTGGCTCGTATTATGTCTTGTTTACTCATGTTGTGTGGAATCACTTGTGGTTCTCGTTTTCGTTTCTCCTCCCTAGCCTCGAGGGTGGCCGCCTAAAATAGACCACACCCAGTTACCGAAAGAAAGTATTGCCAATGCCAGCGAAATATCTGCCCTACAGTCAACATTTTTACTGAAACAATGCTAAAGTTATGAGAGACATGAATCACCATAATGGTTTCTAAATAATATCCATGCCGTCTGCACTGGAATATAAATTTGATCAGTTTGGTGTGATTTTATGTGAGTGTATTTTCACCAACTGTGATTTATGGACTTCCAGAAAAATCTGCTGTTGCCAATTAGAAATTGAAACAGACCATATTATGTTTCCTTTCCATGGGATGTTTTCTGAAGTTAGATTAATGAAATGGTCCATGGACCATGTGCTCACTGGGTTGGACATAATAGTCTAATGACAGAGGGAGGTACATATCAGTTATGAGCAATCTGGGTCAAGTCATTCCCAGAAAAGACTTTGATGATTTTTGGGTTATGCCACCTGGCGGCCATATTAGATGTCCGATCGGGCTGCAACTTCACATGTACATAAAGGTCATCTGCAGGGGACCACATAGCACATTGGAGCGCTTTGGGTCAAGTCGTTCCTGAGTTACAGCACTTTGATGATTTTCGAGTTACGCCACCTGGCGGCCATATTGGATGTCCGATCGGGCCGAAACTTCACATGGACATAAAGGTCATCTGCAGGGGGCCACATAGCACATTGGAGCGCTTTGGGTTAAGGCATTCCCGAGTTACAGCACTTTGATGATTTCCGGCTTACGCCACCTGGCGGCCATATTGGATGTCCGATCGGGCCGAAACTTCACATGGACATAAAGGTCATCTGCAGGGGGCCACATAGCACATTGGAGCGCTTTGGGTTAAGGCGTTCCTGAGTTACAGCACTTTGATGATTTTTGGGTTACGCCACCTGGTGGCCATGTTTGAAGTCAAATCAGGCCGAAATTTGACATGCATGTAAAGGTCATCTAGATGGAGGTAAATATCAAATTTGAGCACTCTGCGTCAAGCCGTTCCTGAGTAATAGCACTTACTTGATTTTCAGGTTACGCCACCTGGCGGCCATATTGGATGTCGAATCGGGCCGAAACTTGGTATTTTTTAAGGTACCCCTCCAATGCATGTTTATGCAAGATATGAAGTTGCTCGGTGAAATAATGACAAACTGTGGCAGGTTCGTCACTTTTGTCGAACTTTGACCTCTGTGACCTTGAAAAGTAGGTCAAATCAAAAACCCGTTATATATGTTATGTATCCTTATTAGCTACACCTATGATAAAAATTTGAAGATGATCTAGTCATTAGTTCAGGAGTTATTGTACTTTTTGTGTTTTTGGTTTCTGCCACCTGGTGGCCAAACTGAGAGTCGAATCGGACCGAAACTTGGTGTCGTGGGTCATCTGACCTAGGGGTATATATGTACCAAGTTTCAGATCAATAGCTCCAGCGGTTACGAAACGTGCCCTGCTAACGGACAACGACGACGACGACGACGGACGACGACGACGGACGACGACGGACGCTGCACCATCGTAATAGCTCACCCTAGTGAGCTAATGAAAAACTGTACATGAACCTATGCAACAGGCCACCTGGCAGAGAATACCAATTTATTCACCTCTGTCTCCACTTCTTTCTTGTAAGATTCACCTGTGTTCACTATACATAATCACTTTTTGGTTTGTGCTGTAACTTCTTCAGTAGCAAGCCCGATCAAAGGGATAATACAGGGTGGCCCCAAAAACACACAAACATGCATATTTCCACCACCCTCAGTCGCAAACCACTGAATGGGTAGAGAATTTTTCGAAAAGAAAAAATAGCACCAAGATACCTCGATTCAGTCCAATAGTTTTAGCTCCAAAACCATTTTTGTGAAGTCGGAGGTCTTTTTATCAACTTTCCAACGAACTGCGAATTCAGCATGATAAAAGGGCCTTGACTTTGCTGTACAATATAGGGTCTGGAGCTCTAACCATTGGACCTCATTGGGATATCTTGGTGTCCTCTTTCTTCTTGAAAAATTCTCCATCCACTCCTATGCATATTTTGGGGGTCTGCCTGGGTAGTAGAAGTGCAGTACGCTGCACAATTGGCCTCCCTTCTGCGCCATGTACCATAAACATACCACATGCCGCCTCATGCGCGTACCGTCCTCGTATCTTCTGCGGACATCGCGCGCCGTCATGTAAGGCATGTAGTGAAGACGTAACGTCATTCGCCCGTGATGCGCGGATGTCACGCAGAAGAGACGTGTGACGCACCTGTGCCATACGCAATGAACTGAAGTGTATCTTCTGCGTGATGTAAGCGGAAGGTATGCGGATAAAGGTTGGTCAATTATGCAACGTAGCGTATGCTTGTGTTTTTTGGGCCACCCTGTATTTTACCTCAAATTTACTCTTCATGTCGTCGACGTTGGGTGCGGCACTCTCCTCCGGACATGGTATACTATAAAACTCTCCCTCCTCTGCACTGAGGAGTTTGTACCATCCTTCCGCTGGGTTTTTCTGGATTTCTGAGATTCCGAATGAAAGCGATCCCATGAAGTCATTTCTAGAAGTTCGATCCCAGTCCCAGACTTCAACCGACAATCGCTTGCTGAAGTCCTCCTCAGAAACTTCTCTGAAGAGACAAGAATGGTTGAACAACAAAAAAATTACAATGGTGACCTTGTTGAAGGAAAAAAAACAATATTCTTTTCTTTATGACATGACTACTCAAAAATTGCTATTTTTTGCCCATCCCTAGAAAGCACCCCCTGGTGGCCATTATCAACAAAATATTCTTTGGCCATATGACATTAGTGAGGTTTCGCAAATCTGACAAAACCCGAAGTACGAAATATGAAATTGGACTTCACTTCCATGACGTAATGTATTTCAGGAGAAGGTTGGTACCACAAATGTTTTCTGCTGCAAGAGCATCTTTTAGCATATGACGTTAGACAGATAGAGTTATGGTGTGTATTAAACTTTGAAATTTATCTTTCGTTTCCACTTTGTAGATACAGTGGAAATTTAAAGATTCAAGATGCACCACAACTCTCTCGGTCTTACATGATATGCTAAAAGACGCAGGGACATTTGTGGTACCAACCATCTCCAGAAATACATTAGGTCGTGGAAATGAAGTTGAATTTCATATTTCGTACTTCGTGTTTCGTCATAGTTGCGAAACCTTGCTATCTCTAAAACCCAGGTACCCAAGGTCCTACATCTGGTTTCAGAATTCCTCCAAAATGACATTTCCACAAACGACACAAGGACACGGACTATCTGGATCAAGCAATCAATATTCAGCCTGGCACTGGATGGATTCACGATCATCAGGAGCAATATCTGCCCGCTAACAGGAAACGACCGCAACACTGCATGTATAAACAAGACAGAATTTCCACCCTGTCAACATATCAATACATTTCTATGGTAAATCGCTCATCGACCATTGAACAGTGCATATTCATATATTCTTGAATATAAACGGTGATGATGAGGATACTCAGCTGGTTGCGCATTTCGCCCACTGCCCCAGGTCTCTGTGATCCAATCTCCATTTACGGTAAAATGGAACATGGTTTCTACACTACAGGGCGTCCCAAAAAGTGTCTCTGATAGGCCTTAAAGCCTCACTGTATTGAATTTTACGACATTTTCAAAGTGTTAGGAGAGTGCAGGTAGAGGTCTCATAGCCTCTTGAAGGTCCCCAAAATACTTGCCTGATACGTACTTAAAGAATCAAGCCCTAGTTTTCAGCACACATTGAAAAAACCGAAGGCAGAGCCCTAATGTATTCAGATAGACCATAGTACATTTTACACTACACTAACGTCGGAGGACGTATAAGCACTTCCTGAATTCAATACAGTGAGGCTTTAAATCCAGCAGGGACCAGACTTAAAGGGACCCTACAGGAAGCTAGCTTTAGGCTCATATCACTATCAGTGTGGTCACTTCATCAAAGGTGGCGCTAGCAACTGACAACTTACAGATTTTGGCTCAAATGTTGATGCCTATGAGGAGACTGTATGTAGGGACCCTTTAAAAAATTGAATATCACCACAAAATGTTTTTGCAGCACGACGTCGGACCATCATCATACATTTGGCAACTCATGTCCAAATGCTGTTGACCAAATGTCAGGCGCCAATGAAAAATCTAACTCAGGTAGGCCTACTGTACATAGAGGATATGCACACGGAACCTATTCTTAGTTCGGTAATAGCATTATGGATGGCGCCACCTTACGCACCAAGCCGTAAAAGCGCTGACGCAGTGCAATGCATGAATGCCCATTGAGGCATACTAGTATTCACCTCATCTTATTGTCAAATCTGAGCAGACGGCTTTGCCGCATATTGTCTGATTTCTCAAACGATAATACAAATTATTTGAAGAAGAGTTTTTTATCGTCTGCTCAGGTTTGGTCCTTGATTACCGAAAGCGAGAAAAAACCTCTGGATATGTGCTGTATACCCAATGGTAAAAAAGCCCAACACAACAAATCGCCACAACAATCAATCAGCTAGCCGGGGTAATGAATTTACAACGACCAACAACTAATCTAATAGAAAAGAAAGTCAAAAGCAGAGAGATGAACAATAATCACATTAGGACAACAAACAACACATCTATCACCAATTTCTTCCTCTTGAGATGACAGGGCCAGCCAAGCAGCCAGAATCGCTTTACTGGCATCGTACCACATACAATATGTCTTCCTACTTAGCTTTGCAGCAGAAATGGTATAAAGTTCAAACGACTGTTTGATATGTGAAACCAAGGCGTTCCAACTTTAAACCTGGGAAACTTGCTTGGATTTCACTAAAGAAAGAACTATCGTCTATTGAAGTATACAAAAGGCCACTTGTACGTACATTTTGCATTCACAAATAACTTGATTTTTTTTCACTGTGATGTACGGTATCCATAAAAGTACATGCGCACCCCTTGCGACAGAAACAATATCTCTGGAGTGTCTGCATGGTCTGTGGATTTCACTTTCGTCTGCTAACCTTTTTATTAGACGGCAAAGCAGTCTATCATTTACTTTTTGCCCTAAAATACCTTAAAGAGGCTGTCTCGGCTTGAGAACTCCGAGTCCAATGAGGATGTAACACTTTTTATCCAAGGGTTGTAGGAGTTTTAACCCTTAGAGCGCCGTTACCGAGTACACTCAGTGCAACAATTCTCTTTTTAAGGACCATTACCGAGTATACTCATAAAATTAAAATGTCAAAACATGCATTTTTGGCAATTTTTTTTCTTTTTTCGGAAAAAAAATATTTCAAAAAAAAACCCGGTCACGGGGGAAGGAAAAGTTGAAAACCCCTGGCGCTCTAAGGGTTAAAACACATAAATATTTTTTCTATTTTTCACATACTCCTTCATCAAACTTATTAAAAGTTGTATATCATGAAAACAATGGACCTTTTCAATAGGACGTTGTTTATCAAACATTTTTTCGATCAAATGTGTTACATCTTATACAACATCCAGGTTTTTGGAGGGATGTTGTAAATTACAGTTGATGAGACAGCCTCTTTTAATTCATCTGCTTCCAGGTTTTTGCGGATTGTAACTTCTGATGAAGTTTTTGCAAAATCATGGATATGAATTGGAAAAAATTTGAAGAAACATTCTTCAAGTGGTTCACAGGAACAACAGTTCTTCAAATGTGACCCTCCGATACAAAACCAGTGTAAAGTCGCGTGGAAAATGGGCCTAAACGCACCGACATGACACCAGGAGGTAAAGATAGAAAAAGAATTGCTCAGGCTTCACAACAGACAGGCAGACAATACTAAAACGGACAAATGCATTGTCCCAACTTGCCAACCTCAGAGAACTGATGATTGGTTTTGTGGTGGATTGTCAGTTTCGGTGTTGTCTATCTATTGTGAGGTCTGAGTGATTCTGTCTCTATCTTTATCTCCTGGTGTCATGCCAGTAGGTTTAGGCTCAGGTTCTGTGCGACTTTAAACTGGTTTTGTGGCGGAGGGTCACAAATATTTTTCAATACCATATTTTTCAATACCATGTGAGAAAACTTTGACAGAAGATACCGTCTGCTGTTGTGTCCAGCACTTAAAAGTACAAGTGCATTAACATCATTTATCTGCAACCAACGAAAGCTGCTGTACTCCGTGCTTATACACCTCTTCATTCCTACTTCCTGAGGGACCTGGCCAGATAACACGGCTATTACTTTCATAACTCAACAGACAGTGCCGGAATACAAACCAGTTCTTCCACTAAGTGTATGATTCATGTCGTGCGTTGTTCTTACAGCGCAACTCGCTCTGGACAACACTGATTGAAGAAGGAACACGATAGCCGGTCTAGTCGGCTTAGCGTGTCTCTTGATATATTGTTCATTAGCCAAATCAGCTGTGAAATATTCTAAAAGCACACTCGTTGGTGGAATCCATGAAAACGATCGGAGATCGGAATTGGATTTGGGGAAAAAATGTGACCTGCTCCCAGCAAAAGCAGATGCAGGTATTGTATTTCATTTTTCCGTCAGGGCCGACGCTATAGCATTATTGGCCCTGGTAAGTACGGAGGAGGCCATCACAAGCTACTCATGTTCCTCACTTGGATGGGGTATTTTACTTGCCCTTGCAAAGACACAAGGTACAAGGCACCACGGCTTACTGTCCCATGCGACGGACGTGAAGAGCCGGGAATGAAATCCCATATGGCCCGGGCTGGATTCGAACCCGGGACCTGTCGCTTGCTAAGCGGACGTGATAACCACTAGGCTATCAGGCTC
>NMRB01000268.1:225135-235648 GCA_002633025.1 Notospermus geniculatus | reverse complement strand
GGGGAATTGTCTGGGGGCAGTTGTCCTACGGGGGCAATTGTCCAGGGGCAGTTGTCCTAAGGGGGCAATTGTCGGGGGGCAGTTGTCCAGGGGGCAAATTGTCCTGAAACCGTGCCCCTGTGTGCCCCCTTGGATCCACGCCTGTGCTATTGCACAAGTGTCTGCTTTTGGTGGAGCAGGTCGCAAATATGTCCTTCCAAAAAAATCTGTATGACATGGTACCATGTCATCAAGGGAGACGACCACATTTTCCTTTCGTGTCCCTTTCCCCTCGGCACAATCACATAGACAAGTCTCTTTGTTGTCATCTCATCTGACTCCGTACAGCCTCCAATAAAAGGCAAAATGGGCATTGTATATTTGCTGTTCCTGTGATGCTATTAGTCCTTGTCTAGGGACCCCATCACTCATCAGATGAGACAGCGATACAGTGACATCAAAGACGACTAATTACCAACAGAAGGAGATGGATCGATTGCATTACGTCAGCGTGAGTTAGGAAATGCTGATACACCATAGGAATTGAACATGGCAGATTCTAGGATTATCTACGTTATCCAGCAGCGGTTTGGCTGACATGGGATACACTTTTCCTGGGGCTGATTTACTGCTGGATTGACTTGAAGCGGGTGTTTTCTGAATTAGTGATTTATTACAGATCCCTGTGCACGCACATGATCTCATCATGTCAACCATGTAGACAACATTCAGTGTGCATTTAACCACTTCAGTGGCATTTGGGATCATAGCTACAATAGAGGGCAGCACACCGAAACCCAGTCCTATAGAATGGATGCCTTTTGTGTGGGAAATTGGGACCGGGATGTCATTTTCATTTCAATAGTTTTAACCACTAGTGACACCTATTGAGGCAGTGGGCTAGGGTCCCCATTCCTGCTCGGTTGTGATTACATCGAGCTACACGATATTTGGCCACGCCAGTTAAAGCCTTTGCAAAGAGACCGTGACCACGAACCGTATACTCTGTGCAGCTCTGTAAGGGGCCATCTCAAAATTGTTTTGATGCCAAAAAAGACGAAGTGACTTCATCGACTTCGCCTGGGGGAGGGGGTTCTCAATTTGGGGAAGCCCACTTCATCTTACAGGAGAATAGATTTTACCATAAATAAATATTGCTTGCTTGGTTTACTAGTGTCTTCACATATTTTTCTTTATCATCTTTCCATCCCTACCATCCTACATGGATGAAGCCAATGTCAAGTGCTTCATCTTTTCAAGGGGGGAGGGGGTCAGGGAAAAGATGAAGCCACTTCGTCTTTTTTGGCATCAATGTAATTTTGAGACAGCCCCTAAAATCACAGCCTTACACAGAATGCAAAAGATTCTTGTCCAGATTGACGTCACGATACTGTTTTCAAGCGAAACTGCAACTGCATCACCACTTATACGCCGCAGCAATGACGTCATTGTACATGTAGTAGTGTTTTACCACAGGAATCGGCATTCAGGCAAATCGATATAATATTCTGGCACTGAAATGGTCCTTGTAAACTCCCCCTGTTTTTTATAGTCTTTAGGGCAATAATGTCTCATGGGAAACAATATCCAAGGTCAATTGATTCCCTCAAAATCCATTCAAATCACCCAAGATCTGCGATTTATATTCATTCCTGCAACCAAGACCAAATTTTGGATTTGACGATAGCGTGTGCTTAATTTGAGCAGTTTTTTAACCAATCAGATTGCACAGCAACCAACCACACCATCTGATTGACTGAAATTGATTTCATTCCAACTGGTTCAATTTAACACCTGGTGATATCAATTACCAGAGGATATGAACTCATTTATGAAGGGTGGTCCTCATGGTCGCTATCTTCTTAAAGGGAACTGATCACGCCTGTCAAGCTGTCTGAATGGAGAATCAAACCCTACCATCTTGTATCAATAGCCGTGGTTACACTCTATAAAATTCCCGGTTTTTTGCGATCACACCTATGAATTGCCAGGCTTCAAGAAACCCGTGTCTGAAAAACACGGGTCTTTTAAACACGGCAAGCTCGCCGTGCTTTTCGAAATCCCCGTGTTTTCGTTAGTTCTTAGCATGGCTACAGATGCCACAGCCACTAAGTGACGTCGTTATCACGCCAATAGACCATGTGCACGTGACGTCATCATTGACGTCATAATTCGCACGTCAGCCATTTTCGACGGCATCTGACGCTACGAATGCGTTGGACGTGCCGTCCAAAATGGCGGCATCTCGACGCCGCGGTGACGTCATAATCGTTGCTGCACGTCCTCTATACAGAAATGACCGAAGAGTCAGTGCATGCAGCACACCTGTTGCCGGGCTACGTAACTACGATGTGACTTCTCGACACGTGTCTGGAAAAACAGTGGTATTTTCAACAGGTGTAACTGTAGCTTATTACAGCTTTCACATTGGGAATTAATTTCCTACTAGGCCTAATTGCGTATTTGCACAACTGCTTTGCTTTTCTGCCTTCAAATACCATTTAGAACACAGTCAACTACAAATCTCGGCTTAATCCACTAAATACGGTAATTTGTAACTTTGAAATAGTTAATTTCGTGGGCCACGAAATTATTCTTAGTGTCATTTTTGACTGCTGTGACTTACCACAACTTTTATCATCACAAACGGCTCATCTTTGCATCACAACTGCACAAGTTGTAGGCCTACGATGTCTGAAAGTGAGTACATTTATCTAAACAGATACACAGAAAATGTACATCTGCATTTGACTTAGCAAAACACATCTCAACTGCAAAGCACTACACACATACATATATCAAACAAAGATTGAAAAAGCCATTAAACATGTCACCTGAACACCTGCTCATTCAATTTACAGAGTGCTTTTCATTATTGAACAGCACATGGCACAGATTGAAGCAGTACATTAAAATTGATATGGATAAGATTACGGTTTGGTTTTACATTCTCAAACAGAATCCATAAAATCTATGCTGCTATGATATATTTTTGCTTTGCTCTTCCGATTTAGGGTTATTCAATGTTTTTGCAATACTGCATATATATTCCACACGATTTTTTTATTAGTTAAGTTTTATTTGCAGGCTTCTAACCATTGGTTTGCTCATTCGCTAAGAAAACACTTTTGATTGCGAATCAGGGGACCTATAAACTTTTTATGATCATGAAAGAATAATAACAGCAATCACGATATTCACAGAACATCATGAAGAGTACAACAATCATGATTTTTATAGAGCATTGTGAAAGAGTACAGCAATCATGATTTTCATACAGAATCATGAAAGAGCACAACAATCATGATTTTCATACAGCATCATGAAGGAGAACAGCATGCAATCAAGATTTCCACAGAGCATCATGAAAGTGTACAGCAATCATGATATTCACAGAGCATCATGAAAGAGTACAACAATCATGATTTTTACAGAGCATCGTGAAAGAGTACAGCAATCATGATTTTCATAGAGAATCACAAAAGAGTACAGCAATCATGATATTCACAGAGTATCATGAAAGAGTACAGCAATCATGATATTCACAGAGTATCATGAAAGAGTACAGCAATCATATTTTCACACCGCATCATGAAGGAGTACAGCAATCATGATTTTAATAGAGTATCATGATTGCTGTACTCATTCATGATACTCTGTGAATATCATGATTGCCGTACGCCCTACTCCTTCATATGCTCTATGATTGCTGTACTCCTTCATGAATGAAGGAGTACAGCAATCATGATTTTAATAGAGTATCATGATTGCTGTACTCATTCATGGTACTCTGTAAATATCATGATTGCTGTACGCCCTACTCCTTCATGATGCTCTATTGATGCTCTACTCCTTCATGATGCTCTATTGCTGTACTCCTTCATGAATGAAGGAGTACAGCAATCATGATTTTAATAGAGTGTCATAATTGCTGTAGGCCTGCTCATTCATGATACTCTGTGAATATCATGATTGCTGTATGCCCTACTCCTTCATGATGCTCTATGATTGCTGTACTCCTTCATGATTCTCTATGAAAATCATGATTGTTGTACTTTTTCACAGCAATCCTGATTTTCACAGATCATCATGAAAGAGCAAGGCAATCATGATTTTCATAGAGAATCATGAAGGAGTACAGCAATCATAGAGCATCATGAAGGAGTAGGGCCTACAGCAATCATGATATTCACAGAGTACCATGAATGAGTACAGCAATCATGATGTTCATTGAGAATAATGAAAGTAAACATAAGTTGTCTCCGAATTTTGCAAATTTTCGACCCCAACCGGGGTCTTCCTCAAGCACTTTCTTGTAAAGATCTTTCGCTTCTGGGATCCTTACTAGAAAGTTCCCGAGGAAGACCCCGCTTGGGGTCAAAAATTTGCAAAATTTGGAGACGACTTTATGTTTACTATCATTTTGTGTGTCGTTTTTGTGCTCTATGTTGGATATCTGAGAATCCTGAAAGAGTACAGCAATCATGATTTTCACAGAGTAACATGAAAGAGCACAGTAATCATGATTTTCAAAAAGCATCATGAAAGAGTACAGCAATCATGATTTTCCTAGAACATCATGATTGAGAATGAAAACCAGGAGAGAAGTCACCAGAGGACAAAAGAGCAACCCAGCCTTCCAATTTTGTACCCAAGGAATGGGAATTAGAATAAGGTGTAGCTCTAGGACACATTAGACACATTGGACACCAGTCTTTTGATTCACTGCTCCAACAAAAACCACTGAAAAAGCACAAATAACTGACTCAGACAGAAGCCCAAACATTTATTCCATACACCGATTACATTAACAAAATTGTAGCAACTCACTGCTTGGAGAGTTGACTGAAAAAAAAATATAATCATTTGATTTATTTATCAGCTGTCATTCGGAATTCTGTCCATGAATCTTCGAGTGAAACCTGGGTAGTATTCGTCATTAAAAATCATAGGCCAGCTATTTCATTACGCGAATTTCTTGTAAAAATTTGAAGCTATCTGCGCATTAAGATCGAGTGCAATCTGGAATCCAATAATTCAACCACTCGGCCAGAAGCAGAATTGCACCCCACTGCACGGCATGTCGGCCTAACTGGTCGCCATGACCAGTGTCTATTTGAGAAAGGTTAGTGATAAAACCTAGAACGAAACGAAACGAAATGAAATAATTGAAATGAGCATGATCTGCATCAATTTATGTTCGTTTTATTGTCTTATTGTTTGTAATACCATATCTAAGTGGTTAACGTAGAATCTGCTCCGACATTGACGCTTGCTTTATTGCACCAACTGAATTGAGTGAAGAAAACGCAGAACAAAAACAGGCGGTAACTTGAGGAGCACCGAAGGGAATTTAGTAGATGATGATTCTGATTGATTTTGAAATAATAATTTGTGTGGTGTGTCGAAAAAACGTCAATCTCAAGGCGGAAGCATACGTCTGCAACACAATGTCGTTCGACACTTAATTAGGCCTACATTAATTCTCACTTGTTGGGAGTCCCTTTTCGATGATTTCATTTCGTTTCGTTTCATTGCGGGTTTTATCACTAACCATTCAAGATGGACAGGTGCTGGAAGCAGTGGAAAATGACCATAATGTACAGGTCTAATATAATCGTAACTGGAAAAGTCTCAGAATATCAATATTGCTGCAATAGATAAATTCCCGTAGAACTAGAATGAGAATCCAATGAAATGTCAACCTTTTCTAATCAGGTTCCTGGTGTTACCAGCATAAGTAGCATGCTCAAAGTCGGTTTATTGGTAATATTGCCTGATGAGATATGGCTTCCAATAATCCCGGGAATGAAGCACAATGTAATGACAACACGCCATTGACACTGTCTCTGCATTTTTTAAATTTTATTTTTGCTTTCGTTTTTGTAATAATTGTAAAAAGTTGCAAATCATTAAAACCAGAAGAACATAATTAAATTAACTCAAAGTTATTTGAGGCGAAAACTGATATATTTGGCCTTAGGTTTTTAAATGTAATGCTACAAACATGCCAGGGGAAGGTTGATCTTAAAAGTGGTTAACCCATCATAACTTCTGCGGATGTCACGCAGTGCCAAGGAAGGCATGCAGTGAAGACATGACATCACTTGCGTGTCGCGCACGGAGGTCACGCAGAAGAGATGTGTGACGTACCCATAGAGGCTTTGCAAATGATGTCACAAACCGCCATGCTGGAGGACACACGCTGCAGTGAAATGAGCCATGCATTCCCCGATGACGTTACGTCAAACAATGGCGTGGCGCACTTCACGCAAGTCACATCACAGTCGACTCACACCTCTGCACCCTGTGTCCTCCAGAGTGGCCTCCAGGATGATGTCATTACAAAGCCTCTATACCACACGCAATGAATTGGATTGTACCTTTCCTGTGAAGGTACACAGATAAAGGTAGGTCAATTGTGCTCCGTACTGAAAAAAGCAGAACAATTGAAAAGCTCATGAATAAGTAAGAAACTGCTCCCCACTCCCCCTAATACAGCCAAGCGCATTACACTGGTCAGGACAGAAATATTAGGACATTTTCAAAATTCTAAGTCATTTTCCTCTTACGCCTTCATTTTGTCTCTAACCGCTAATTATCTTTCTTATTAATCAGAAAATTTTTACCTTGGCAAGTGGGTTATATAATCCCCTCTGATTCTGGTAGCTCGACTAGAAAGTGCCTGAGGAAGACCCCAGGTGGGGTCGAAAATTTGTGAAATTCGGAGACGACCCTTCGTATTATCCCTCTGATTGTCCATACAAAAGTTTTTTAGACAACGGGTTGCTGATCCATGGGCAACAAAGATAATTATGATGGGTGCCATTCAAGCCTCTCTAATTCAAAGGCTAAAGCTATTGGAGGGGAGAAGTATGGATCAAGCGCATCATGATTGTCTTTGTTATTCATCTATCAGCACCCCCATGTCAATAACCTTTGGCATGGACAATTTCATGGGATTATATAACCCACTTGCCAAGGTAAAAATGTTCTGATTAATCAGAAAAATAAATAGTGGTTAGAGACAAAAGGAAAGCAAAAGAGGAAAATGACTTAGAATTTTGAAAGTGTCCTAATATTTCTGCCCACCAGTGTAAGTAGGTGACATACATGACAGAGACTCGAATTTAGCAGTTGACTTCATTCATCATAACCCGTGATCTCCTAAGGGACGGAAGCATCATACTCAAACCAAAATAGAATTCCATTTCATTTCACTTCAATCAGATAATTACATACAGTAATAACCTCCGAGTTGCCGTGTTGCACGGGAGACTAAACTGGGTGAATCATTTCTATGCTGTCGATTGCCACTGGGAACCAGGACGAAAGATTATCATTATAACTGAAACTAATCTACCCATCTCTCCAACAACTCCCCTGATGGGGCGATATTCAATAATTCAGACTCTGCAACATGATCGCATTTATCTGCTTATGTGTCGTAGTTTTGCACGAGAGGGGAGAGATGTTGGCTTCTGAAACCTCATATTCGACGTTTGATAAAAAGCAATGGGTTCGTCAGAATAGCACTTGTTTGAATTAGAATGCGTGTAACCTCATTTCTGAGCTACTACACAAAATCCATTATGAATCTCCAGATTGTAATATTCACGAAATATTGCAATAAAATTTAACACATTCAGGACGATTTTGAGTGCTGCAGTCACACTATCTGTTGATACACTGTTTTTGAATATCAGATACTGCGTTTGAAAAGGTGGGGTTCTGCAAACATGATATTCTGTTACACTACAGTACCCTGCACAATTGACCTACCTTCCGCACCGTGTATACCGCATGTAGCGTCGTGCGCGACCCAGTGCATACCGTCTTCGCATCTTGCACGGATGCTGCGTGGCACCTTGGAAGGCACATAGTGAAGACGTAACGTCATTCGCATGTGGTGCATGGAGGTCACGAAGAAGAGACGCGTGACGTACCCATGTACCATAATCAATGAATTGGAGTGTACTTTCTGCATGACGTACGCGGAAGGTACGTGCAGTGTTTCCCCCAGAGGGGGACGGGGATATGTCCCCCCATAAAAAGTCAAAATTACTCAAAATTCGTGTTTTTGACCAGGAATTCTGTCAAATTTTCACTTTGTCCCGCCCCTTAAAAAAAATTCCTGGCAGAAACATTGACGTGGATAAAAAGGTACATGTAGGTCAATTGTGCTCCGTATTTGTTTTCAAATATTAGAAACTGAGTTTGAAAGGACTGGTGGGGTTCTGCAAATATGACATTACATTATTCTGTTATGTGATAGTATAAGTCGTCTCTGAGTTACGCAAATTTTCGACCCCAACCAGGGTCTTTGCAGGCACTTTCTTGTAGAGGTTCCAGAAGTGGGATCTCTTAAGTGCCTGAGGGATCTCTACTAGAAAGTGCCTGAGGAAGACATGGTTGGGGTGAAAAATTTGCAAAATTCAGAGACGACTTTACTTATACTCTCATTTTGTGTGTCATTTTTTTGTGCTCTATGTTGAATATTGTGCTATATGTTGGATATTCTTTTATGTGAATTGTCAAATAATCAGAAATGTTGCATGAGAAGGGAAAATGAAAGGTGTTTTTGTTAATTATCAGGTGCATTTAAGTGCTTCCCCATTCCTGCGTCAATAAATGAAATATTGCTGTGCATGGAATTCATTCATCCTGGCCAAAGATTCCATCGATCAAAGACGCAATCCAATCAAAATCAACTGTTGGTGGAAAACATGGACATCGCCAGGTGGAAAACATGGACGTCGCCAGGTTTTCTGAAGGGGGGTTGGATTTCGTAAAGGTGGGACATAGCCCCGCCAGCTTGTGCAAAATGCGTTTGGCCCTTGCCCCGACGGGGGTCTGGGGGGCCTCCCCAGGAAAATTTGAAAATCTATGCTCTGAGACGCATTCTGGGGCATTTTGCAATCGGCCCTGTCCTCCTCAATGCGTTAAGCTGCTTTGAATGTGAGGCCACTGTTCACCAAAAGGGGGGTCGTTCGCACACCCCCGCCCGCCCCCCTGGTGACGCCCATGGAAAAGGCTGAGTGACAGTCCTTCAGGTGTATGGCTGTCTTTTGAGGTATGCATCTATAAAACTCATTTCGTGATGGATCTTGATGGGAAAATTATACAGTAATACTGTAAAGCAAGATAATTTCGCGGCTGGAAATGTTCGCGAATTCAGAATTATTGACATATTCGTGGCAGGATATTTTCGCGAGTCTCTGCCATTTTTTCAGTTTTTTTTCACGGTCTATATTTATCACTTGCATGTATTTAAATTCGCGAAAATTTCCTGCACGCGAAATTTTCCTGCTTTACAGTACTCTGCATAACTGACCTACCTTCTGCGCCGTGTACCATCCACGTACCACATGCAGCGTGTTCCATGTACTGTCCTCGAATCTTACGCGGATGTCACGCGGCACCTTGGAAAAGGCACGCAGTGAAGACGTATTACGTCATTCACGTGTCGTGTGTGGAGGTCACGCGGAAGAGACGCATGACGTTCCTGTACCACAGCAATGAATTCGAGTGTAACTTACAGGTGGCTTACACAGAAGGTACGCGGATAAAGGTAGGTCAATTGTCCTCTGTACTTTAGCTATGTTTAATCACACGAGGATAATTGAAGATGGTTTCGAGAAAATGCTCAACTCTTCCACTGCCGATACGTATTATTACGTTTTTGCGCTTGAGGTTCTTTTAGTTCCTAGAGCCAACACTAGATGTCTCCACAATCTCTAATCTCGTTCACATGGTTTCTCTTGCCTGGGGCCATCAATTTTACTGATTTTTTCGAAAGAGAGGCTGGGAAGTTGTCTGCTTTAGCCCATTTTGGGTGAAAAATGGCAGAATCAGTGAAAAAATACCACTTTTTACAGAACTTTAGAAAAACGAAGTGACTATTTACCCGGCTGCCGGTCGTATTCAACCGGCTGCCGGTCAAGCAGTGGACAAAAAATCCTTTGTTTAACCGGCTGCTGTTTCACCGACGGTTGCCGTATTCCTATGTTTTTGATAGGACTTTATTCACATTAGCGGGAAAATGGCGGCCAGAGAGGCGACGCCATTTATCTTGGACAAAGATGTCATTGGCAGATCCTAATGAGAAACTTCAAATCAGTACTATCGGGTCCTTTTTATTTGCCGAAAATCCGTTTCCGAGGAACACATCCTTAATTTCCCATCAGATTCCCAAAGTCAGCCAGAATGTGTCTAACGAATAAGTAACTAATGCCGTGATAAGGAATATTATTACTTTTATCCCCGGCAAGCCACATGCGCCAGTTATATTGACCCGCAGCCGGTTACCGAAGGAAAAATTTTATGCGTTCTTTACCCGGCAACTGCCGTTAAAATAACGACAAAAGCTGTCACTCCGTGACCGGCAGCCGGGTAAGCAAGAAGGATTTCCTCATTGCGTAAACGGCAGCCGGGCAAGCAAGACATATTTTCCTCAGTGCGTAACCGGCGGCCGGGCAAACAAGACGTCTTTTCACCACTGCGTACCCGGCTGCCGGGTAAATATCACCAGCCA
>NMRB01000268.1:198235-209243 GCA_002633025.1 Notospermus geniculatus | reverse complement strand
CGCAACCGAGGGAACCTCACATTCCGTTTTTCAGATATTTCAGACATTCTTTGGCCTTTTTGTGCATTCGTTTCGAAAAGGTCAAAACACGATGGGCCGTATTCAAAAAGGGTTATCATCGCGCGATTAAGACTTAGACGCGTGTCACTTCACTAAATGTACACATTTCCACCATGCATTTGACGAAGTTACACGCGTCTAAGTCTTAAACACCCTTTCTGAATCCGGTCCATTATCTCCACATTGAGACTGAATACGGTAGCCGCAGGTGCTGGTCATATTTCGACACCAGTCACTTCCACCCAGAGCACTTTGATAACAGGCAGACTATTCCGTTATTGGTGAACGTGCACGTGACATGTGAGCGATGTCTGATTGGCCTGTTGGGGGTACTTGGAGAGCTGGCATCCTTTATCAAATATTCTTATTCAACAACACTGTTTCTAATATTTGCAATTCATACAACACAGGCCCTCGAATTATGAAATATGAAAGTCATATGTTAAAGCAAATGGCTCGCGGGGTTTGTTTACATTTTTGGTGGTACCTTCCATAGAGAGTGAATCTAGCCTCCAGGCAAAGCCGTGCTCCAGTCATATGCAAAACCTGTGCAAATATGCGAACGTAAACACTGGGGACGAGGTTCTATTAAAAATTTGCAAAAATGGGTTAATGACGTTTTCAAATTCAGTCAGTCAAAATGTACATTTTGTGCAATTCACATTGATTTTGAAGCGGCAGATTTTGCAGAATACGCCTCCGAAGTTTGGCTGTCTAATGCATTTCCCATTAAACTAAAATCCTTCTTTCGCCTTTTTCTCAAAATGACGCTTGATATTGAGATGGCGCCCCAACTAAATGTAAACACACACCGCGAGCCATTTGCTTTAATTGCATTCAAGCGTAAGTAATTGACTAAGCGATGTTGATCATTGGAGAGTACTAGTAGTACCGTTGCGACCATCAAAGCAACCCTAACAAATAGGAGCAGGATTTTTTTTCACTCGTTCAGCTGAAGTGCATTTTCCTTTACAACGGAGTCGGTTTACCAAACATCTTGTCTCCCGCAGGACGACTATTCGCAAATAACAACGAGGTGATGCCGCTCACAGTTCAATTTCGTCTGGAGTTGATCTCCCATTTGCAGGTGATCCAGAACTATGGTCACATGATGCGAAACGCTAAGCCAGTGATAGTGAAATTTTGAAAATATCAGGCAACTTTGACATTGTTGCTAGCTCCTGGAAAATATTTCTAATCATAAAGAAATCATAAAATGCGAGGTACACTGGCAACTTTTCGTTTTATGTGGTGGGCAGAAAAGGTTCTACCACATCGACGGATAGTTGTTGGCGAACCGAGCAGGAAATCGATACTGAAAAATAAAGACGTTACAGATGACACGCCGTGCAATATCTTTGCAAACAAAATCTTACCAACCAATCTGGGTGTGGGCTTCTTTCGATTTTCTGGCATCCACAGAAAAACAACATGTGACCATTCATTCATCAGTTTTCGAAGAAGGGTAATTCTCCAGTAGAGAATGGATATTACAAAATCAAATTATTTTCATCTTTGATATTGTAACTCGTTCAGATCTGCAAAAAATCTAGGAGATTCCGGCAACAATGCTGGAAATTATAATGTGAAGTATTTTCAGTTATATGGCAAGGTAAATTTATGAAAATTAAAATTCATGATTTTTGCACAGAATGTCCTGACATGACCTTGTTTTGGTACCCTTCTTTAGCCCCCCCGAAGGTCAGATTACATCCATGAAAACCATGGTGTTTTGGTTGGTTTCACATCTACAAGACCTGATTGAGGAACATTGGACAAATACAACATAATACAGTTGGCATGAATGTGACTTTGAAGCCTTCTTTTCAGAAATAATTTTTTTGTAATTCCGTTACCACGTACTATCTTTAGAAATGTTAATTTCTCTTAGATGTAGAACGATTTGGTGACGGTTAATATCTGAACTACGAACTAACAACCTAAGCTGTATTATCATACTGTTATTGTATGTTCTGCGAGTATTGTGTAAGAATTTTTTAAAAGTTGCTGACTGTTTTTGCACTGTCTCTCCGATTAATTCCGTTACCGACAACAGTGGGCAACACTGCTCCTTATGCTTGAATTGCAGACTGGGTAGACCTGTTCAAAAATATTTTGGGCTGATTTAGGCCCAGGATATGACCGATTTCGTATCCGTCGTATTTGCCAGATAAGGGTGGGAGCGAAAAATATGGCTAAATTTTGCTCTGATTTGTAATTCCGTTACCGGAGAATTGCCCAGAAGCAACATACTACCATGGATAACATTATGCCATTAACACATTTTATTCGTCGATCGTTAGCGGAGTCTAACATTTTAGGCTTGATGATCGTTTTCTAGAATGCAAAAGGAAACCCTTTCTTAGAAAATGACTACACGAACTGAAGACATGACCATCAGGCAGCTAGACAGAAAAACGGGCAAATAGACGAATTAATGAATGAATGGATTGATGATATTCTCCCACCAACACTAAAAGAAGAAGGTACCGTACATGAATAGACAAAGTCTTTACAGTTATGGACACACAATATTAATGAAAAAATATGGCTACTCTAACCTATTAATTCGAACAGTAATTACCTCAAACTTGACGCTAGGTGGCGATATCTGAGAACATCACCACTAGTATCGACGCTAGGTTTACATCTTGAAAAGTAGTGCGCGTGCGGAGCGAACAGTAGAAATTCTTCTACATTTTCGTTTTCTACGCTTACAATACAGGGTTGTCCAAAAAAAACGCACAAGCATACTTCCACTACCCAGAGCCCAAAGCTGCTGATGGCATTGGATGGAGAATCTTTCTAGAAGAAAGAAGACACCAAGATATCCCGATTCGGTCCAGTGGTTCGAGCTGCAGACCCTATTTTGTAAAGCAAGGTCGAGGCCCTTGGTGAATTGTTCCATGCACAACAACATTAGGTAAACAGGGCCTTAGAAAATATGTTGCAGAAATACACCTTCCCACGTTGACTACTTTTACATAATCTTACATCACCTGGTTAATCTGAGCCACTGACCAAATTGCACCTTGCACCCCTCTGGTTATAAGTGAGCCATTCCAATCCTCTGAAGTAGGGCAGATTAAGCAATCATGTGTATCAAGGCAAGGGGGAATGCATAATGGTTACGGCTCAAACATGCTACGAATTTAGCATTGTAAAATCGTTAATTTTCATCGGATTTGAAAATTTAAAGCAGTTTTGTTATCTGTTGAACTTTCCGGCAAGGCAACAGCCTATTTTTTTCCATTTTGTTATAAATTAGGCAGAGAAGGAAAACAATAGGATTACGCAAAATCAACGTCTTAGATATCTTATATCTGTTATATCTGTGAAACGCGTTTCACAGGGGTCAAATGGGTCGGTGGACCCTAAGGGATGTAAATGTAATGTTCAATTGTCATGAATGCCAGAAGATTGTGGGAATGTAAGAGACATGAAAGGCCACCACAGTGCTACAGGATTTGTTTCCGCATGAGACCTGTAACTTCGTTCAGTTAAGTTTCAAATTATCAGAGTTATGTATTACATTAAAATATTTTGAAGACTGAATTGGAGGTACATGTAACTTGATAACTACATTCTCAGAAATAGAAATACGCAACATGACGTTTAAAGATTGAGTCTCGTCAAGTTATTATAGTATCAAATTTCTCTGAAGTAAAAACATTCTCAAACTTCTGTGATCACATATTGGCTCAGGAGCCGTTAAATTGTTTAGTGTAACAATCAGCAGGCCAATTTCCGGGACAGGAACAACGTTCCAAACGACTGGGAAGAAATGGTCCATCTGTTTAATTAATTCCTTTCTAGCTCACCCGTGAGCTTTTGTCATGGTGCAGCGTCCGTCGTCGTCGGCGTCGGCGTCCGTCGTCGTCCGTCGTCCGTTAGCAGGGCACGTTTCGTAACCGCTGGAGCTATTGATCTGAAACTTGGTACATATACCCCTAGGTCAGATGACCTATGACACCAAGTTTCGGTCCGATTCGATTCTTGGCTTGGCCTCCAGGTGGCCAAAACCAAAAACACAAAAAGTGCAATAACTCCTGAACTAATGACTGGATCATCTCCAAATTTTTATCATAGGTGTATCTAATTAGGTTATTTTCAGATTTCAGCTCAGTCTTTTCTAGAGTTTCAGATTGTAAAGTTCCACTTGAAAAAGACCCCGGTTGGGGTCGAAAATTCGTGAATTCTGGAGATTGACTTCTTGCTTATTATTATTATTATGTATCTAATTAGGATACATAACATATATAACGGGTTTTGATTTGACCTACTTTTCAAGGTCACAGAGGTCAAAGTTCTACAAAAGTAACGCACCTGCCACAGTTCTTCAATATTTCACCGAGCGTCTTCATATCTTGCATAAAGCTACGTTTAGCTGACACGCGGAATGCGGATTGCGGAACGCGGAAGCGGAAAATGCAATGCATTTTCGTATACAACATATCGTTCCGCCGGGGATTCCGCGTCCTTATACCGCATGCCGGATGTCTGGTAAACGCAGCTTAAGGGGGCGGTAGTGGAAACCTACAGCGCCGTCAATAGTGCGGCGGTCGAACGTTGAACCGTTTTATTTATGAATAACCATGTATTGTTAATAAAATTAGGCGTCAAGGACAAGCTGATCATGGTTCGTTGCCAAAACCTACACTGTTTCAAAAATATTGTCCAGCACAATGCTTTTATACACCCGGTGCGTTCGTGCGCATAGGCCTATTTTAATGACAATAAGGAGGTTACTTTAATAGCCCGCGTATTTCGAAAAGCGTAGGCGTGTTTAGGCCAAAATATGAAAATTTTGGGAAGACTTTTCTCGTCCATCAGGCATCGCACTTCAGTGGTTTCTTTTCATTTGGCAGCAGTATATTTGTGCGCAGGGCGCAACGTTGAGATTTTTTCACTATTCAAGAGGATTGGGGAGATATTCAAAAAGTTCATTTTTGACCAATTTTTGGTACAAATTACATAATTATCATAACTAAGAATTAGAATTTGCAAATTAACTCAACGTCGGCACCTGCACATATGTATTCCCCAACATTCTGTGGTAAAACGCCAGGTCCCAGTCGCCTTGTTTCCGAGAAATCTATGACGAAAAAGTCAAATGGGGGTCTCATTGTTTGCTTAATTAGCTGATTAATGAAAGATGAAAGCACATCGTTTTCAATTCAGATGTGTAGAACAAGAGTAGCAATTTCATAGAAATACATGAAATCGATGCTACCTTTTTGCTTGAAGAAAATATGAATTGTTTTCAGTCGCCATTTGCAGTGCGCTTCCTTATGGCTACCGCCCCCTTAAACGTGGTCCATGGCATATGGTCCATGGACCATTTCATTCACTAAAAGATTTATCTTAAATGTTGGTGGCTGGATCCATAGGACTCAACAACACTATTTCGAGAGAAATCCGTCGATAATGCATCAGGAAATTAGCAATACGTCCTCAATGGTTACACCGTCTCTTTGTGAATCGGATAGCTTTGCGACAGCAGCGTTCAGTTCGTTGAAATACGCTGCTGACATTGCTATGTATGTCATGACGGTTCCTTTGCCGCCGATTCTTGGCATTGTTGGTCTGCTGGGAAACTTTCTGAGCTACATTCTAATGAACCAAAAGAAGTACGACAAAAGCACGGCATGTTTCTACATGCGCTGTTTGGCTGTTTCCGATTGTTTCTACATCTACGGGAGAATGTTTCTACGTTATGTTTTGGTGATGGCGCCACAACTTTTTGAAAGCATCCGTGTCAAGCAGCCATATTGTTTGTACTATTTCACGCATTTCAAATTGGGACAGTTTCTCTCGCCATGGTTACTGGTTGTCATGGCATTCCACCGGTTCCTCGCCGTCAATTGGCCGCTTAAGGCTGCCACGATTTTAACCATGCGGCGGTCAAAGGTAAGCGTTATTGTCGTGTTTGGATGCGGTATACTCTTCGGCCTTGCGCAGCTGCCAAGGACGTGGCAGGAAAAGTACAGTCACTGGTTCTGCCCTTATCAATACAACCCGCCATTTGACATAATCAATGAATGGATTGGAGAAGTAATTGAAACATTTTTGCCAATATTGTGTATTTCGTTCTCTAATATTGGGATTATGATTGCCATCAGCCGAAGCAGACGAGACAAGGAGCTGAAGAAATCGACAACAGGGTCCAAGAGCTCCTCCGTTAACCTGGCGACGTTTGTGGCGACCAGTACGTTCATTGTGTTCAGAATTCCACATGAGATTAGCGCTTTTTACTGGGAATACAGACAAGGGGAAGTGACCCCTGACATGCAGTACTTAAAAAGAATTTTACTCAATGCTGGTGTTTTGGCTGAGGGCGTTATCTACTGCCTCAACTCCTATTTTTATGTGTTTGTTTGCAGACGCCTGAGACAGGAGATGTTTCGAATAATTTCTTGTTTTCGAAACTGAAACGCCCTTTTAGTTGATACTAGGGTGGTTTAGAAATCAAACGACAAACGTAAACTTTACGGATACGTCTTTTTTCATACTACACACTAACCAGATTTTATATTGCATTTTCGGTACAAAAATATCGTTGTCGTTAACGTTTCGTTTATCGTTTGATTTCTCTAACCTCCGTACCACCTCAGTGTTAACAGAACCAGTCGAAGCCTCCTGCCGATTTTCGGATGCTGTAATAATGGTGAGTTCTTATACAGCGCTTCATAGCGTATTACGCTCTCTAAGCGCTTCACACACTATACCCTAGCCTATGATTCAGAACTTTCTGTAGAAACCAAAGGGCAGCCACAATATAGCGCACACGATGGACATTTCAGGCCAGTTGAGAGTTACAGAGTGGCACGGCCGGGGATCGAACCCGCGACCTTCCGATCGAGTCCACAGCCCTATGCCACCGCGCTCCCATTATGGTGCCATTATGCTACAGCTCCCCTGTAATCAAAACTTTGTAATATATTGAATTTCGTATGATTATGAATGCAATATTGTTATATGACATACATATAATTTGAATAAAATATTCATATAATTATGAGTAAAGTGGCGTTTTACAATGATGTATGGTATTTTAATGACTACATGTATTGATTAATGTTATATTGATTGTTGATTGCTGGCAAAGATATCAAACTCGTCCCCAGTGGGTTTACGTACCTACAAACCACTGGAAAGGGCTGCGACTGGTACTACTTTAGGAATACTGCGCATGCGCGTTGTTTACATCAGCGCATCGATATGTACTAATATTGAGGCGAATCACATCGTGGCTGGAGGAGGCATGAGCCAGTCAGCTGTCGCGCTTTAAACGATCCATGGTCACTGTAATACGCCTTTGTCGTCCTCCATCGTAGTTCTCGCCCAAGCCATGCATTGAAATGATTGGCTAATGAGTTTAAGGAAACACAAATCCAAGATTTTACCAAATGTTGACTTTCATATTTCAGTTTCAGTATCAAATTACGGATGATTTCGAATGAGCCTTTTGTAATGTACAGCTATGAATGTCGATATGATTGGCCACTAAACAAGATGCAATGTATCCTATACGCTGATTGGCTGTGAAGTATATTGAATCTCGGATATCGGATTTCGAATTTCATGATTCAGAATTTGAAATTCGGATTTTGGATTTCGGGTGAGTTTCCTTCATTCATGCTAGAAAAGTGTCATATATAATGACACGAACAGAGAGTGCCTCATCTCCATCAGATATGCTGACGCATAAAACCATATTGAACGTGTAGAACACCGAAAAATATCGAAGTACACTTGTGCTTTGATCAACCTCGCGACAGGTGCCGCAGCAGGTTAAAATACGCTGCTGACTGGCAACTTTGTGAAGACATTGGGCCGTATTCAAAAAGGGTGATCACCGCGCGATTAAGGTCCGATTTTTTAAACGATAGTTAAGGTAAACCTCGGTTTAACCATCGGCTTTTCTGACAAACCGTGAATTAACCAAAGTAAACCTTCTGACTTTTAGAATGTTTGGCTATCAACGATTCATAAAATTGAAAAATTCACTTCGATTAACAAACAGTTTGTCAACTGAGGGTTAATTAAACCCGATGGTTATCTTAGCCATCGTTTAAAAAATCGACCCTTAGGGTGTTTAGCGTAATCAGCGTACAAATTCTGCATTACACAGGTTAAAGGCCTAGAAAACTCTTGTCGGATGTCTGTATTTTGCTTCACCAGAGGCGTTTACGCGCAGGATAATCACACGCGTCTAACTATCCTGCGTCTACGTCCAAGAGGAAAAAGGAAATGTTGAACGATCAGGCAGGCTTGTCTAGAATTTGAACACCACTTTCTTTTGTCCTCCCACACTGAGACGCAGGAAAGATAGACGCTGTGATCACCGTGTGGGTAAATGCCAGAGATCAGGCAGCATACAGAAGGCAGAACAATAGTTTTCTAGGCCTTTAACCTGTGTAATGCAGAATTTGTACGCTGATTAGGCTAAACACCCTTTTTGAATACGGCTCTGTTTGTTCAGGAGACCAGCCACATGTGGATTAACGATTTTTACTGGGACTGCAGACAAGGGGACAGGGGTAAGTGCCCCCTGACATGCAGCAGTTAAAGAGAATTTCACTCAATTCTGATGTTCTTGCTGAGGCTATGATCTACTGCCTCGAGTGAGGATATTTCGCCAGTCATTTTTTTGCCGGTGACCAGTCATTTTTCTGCCAGTCATTCTAGAAATTATACGGTAGCCCGTCAGGCACATTTCAATTTTGATGGTGGAGGTCAAATCACATTTGGGCTTGGTCCTTTGTAAACAAACGACCGAATTTATTGGAAGATGTCGGACAGCCTTTATTGTGCATGCGAAACGGAGCAGGGGGTGCTGCGCTGACATTAAAGGGAGACTCCACTCATTGTGTGAAATTGTGAAATATCGATAGTCCATTCAAATTCCTTGATATCTGCCAAATGTCAGACTTTTTTAAAATCAGCAAATTCATCATTTTAAGTGCAATAATTGAACCATTGCACAGCACATGTGATGTCATGTGTGCTCAATGCATATTTACGAAGGAACAACCAATAGGCCTAGGCAGTCACAGTATAGCTCATTCACTACAAAGGTCGTGAGCCTGTTGACACTAATGTAGTGACATAACAATTCATGATATTAGTCTCCATGGATTAATAAAAATTCAAAAGTTTACAATGAGTCTCCCTTTAAAGGGGCTCTGTTCAAGTTCACGAACATAGGTGGAACACCTTACATCCTAAGCATCAGCTTATTAACCATAATTCAGCAATTACACCCATTCTGAGTCTAATTCCATAAATTTAGGCCTATAGGCCTAATGAAGGTCAAATTCCAAACCCACCCGGGCCTCATCACCTCATGCCATGAACTCTACAGCCAGTGCATGTGCTTTAGCATGTGCGTGTGGATAACAGGCACTGGTGTTTGTTTTCCACAGGCACATGCATAACATGTAGGCAATGCCAAACGATAGTGGTCCCTCCCCCTAAAAATTGTATCTCATTATATCAGTGAAATAGCACTGGGTCAGCATATTTCAATCAAAAATGTATTAAGTTGCGTGAAAATCTGAGAAAATGAAGATTTCAAATTTCACAAGTGCAAAACTAATATACTCCTTACGGGCCACCGTAGGATCCAGATACAAATCCTCAACTCCGAAATTCCTTTCGGTTTTAACTTACATTCAACGGAATGCTAAAATCCAGCCCTAATACATTACAAAATCATCTTTACAGTGATAAAATATACTCATCCTAACTTCAATCAACAAAACTGGTATGTTTAAGGCAAATTTCTATAATCTTTGAAATGACTGTCAGAAAAATGACTGGTGACTGGCGAAAAAAAATGACTGGTGGAATATCCTCACTCCACTGCATCAACTCGTATTTTTGTATGTTAAAGCCGCAAAGTATAGACAGATGGGTCATAATCGGCGACCCTAGTCCCGGTCACCCAGCCGCTGTTTCGAATCCGGGGATCCACCGTGTAACAGTACTGCGGAACGAAACAGCTGGCTGCGCGAGACTACACGCAGCATTGGGGATTCCCCCAACCTCGATGCAGGATAATGCTATAATATGTGGTTCTATGGTAATTATACATTACACACGCCTGTAAACGAGGTTGCACTATGATTGCGGCCGTTTTGGTAGCGAGTAGCGGTGCATACTGTGCGGCTTTAAGTGGTCCATACACGGTCAATATTATTGCTTAATATGGGGCTCAGAATAGGGGCACGGTGTTCTGGCATGATGGATGGAAGAAAGATTGGCAATAATATTGCCCATGTTGGTCCTCATATTCCGCAATAATATTGAACGTGTATGGGCGGCTTTAGCTTGCAGACGGCTGACACGGAGGTGTTTCGAATAACTTCATGTTTACGAAAATAAAACAATGGACACCGTATACCGAGTTACGAGGGGATGAAATAATACCAGGTTTCTAAGGTGAAAGACATAGCTTCTTACCGGACTCGAACCCACGGACCCTCGCATAAGGCTTCCTTTACATAGAACTATACGATACACGAATACCGCGGTTAACAATGGCTTCACGGTCGTGAATCCACTTGAAGCCTTTGTTAAATGGCGTTTTCGTATACCGTATACTTCTATGTAAGGGAAGCCTTAGGCATCAATCGCCAGTATACGGAGTTACGATTGATGTAATAAAATTACTTTCTGTTGGCCTATATTGAAGTATACTCTTCTGCCTAAAAAGATTCATTCTGTCCGAATTAATTGGTGTCAGGTGTACTGATGATAATCAATGTTGGTTGGAATTTGACGCGGAGTAACTTTTTAACACATCCCCATTCGACTGTAAAAAGTCAGGCAAAGGGGTAGTGTTGTAAAGTGCCTCCAAACCCGCTAAAAAGTTGCTCAGACATTTCTTCATGCCCGTGGGTAGGGAAATTGCATTGATGACAACAATAGGAAACTGCAGCAA
>NMRB01000268.1:146643-189862 GCA_002633025.1 Notospermus geniculatus | reverse complement strand
GCCCCCCCCCCCCCAAACACAGCCAACACACAACACAGCCCCTTGCCCAGTTCCCTCACTCTGGGTACAGTTCAATAGAAACGGATTTAATAAGGATGGTGAAAGAAAAAGGATGATTGAAATGTAATAAAAAAAGGTAGTGGTGTTCACGGCGAGTATCCCAAGGCAGTCACTCCCTAACCAAAACCCACCACTCCCGCGGCGCTACTGTCCATTCCACAATCACAGTGCTTCGTCGTATCCTCTACGCTGTCGAAATCATCAAAATAAAGCACATTTGTGCAGGTAAATTTTGTTAAACTATTTGATACGGAAGTTAACCTCTTTATTGTGAAGTATAGGCAATGTCAACAAAAGGAAGTGATGGTATTTTTTTCGTACATGTATATTTCCCTTCAGATTTGTGGTGTCCTGCATTGGTCAGATCATCTCTCTCATCGTAAGGGCGCCGCACACTAGCGACTAAATTGAGGCGACCAGCGATGCGACTGGCGACTGCGATAATCGCCTGTGAGGTCGCTGAGCTATGTCGCACGCAACTTTAATTTCCTAGGACGATCCGCCAACGGGCGACTCTTTTGCTGGAGACGGTCGCGGTGGCAGTGGACTGTGGCATCGCGTCGTCTCATCTGCGGAGAATACTCGGCCAGCGCGACCCATAATAATTGTCGCATGGGTAGTCGGAAAGGGCTTGTTGTACTTGACTCGATGACGCGAAGACTCGATGGCGCGATGACTCGATGACCGCCAAAATTATCCATTGAAGTTCAGCTGGTTATTTCTAAGAAGTGGAATGGATCAACGGCGGAAGTGGACCGACATAGTGTCGCCAGCTATGAAGAGGTGAATTGAGGTTGATATTCAGCCTAAATCATGAAATGAAGGATAGCCTCGAACTAGGCCTACAGCTCCTAAGTCCTTGAGAATTTACTATGGGTCCCTTTTGAAAAGTTGTAGAGATTGGACTTGTCTCCCTATTCCAAACCCCGGAGGAGGTATAGCGGTAATTTTCAGCCCTTTTGAGCAATGATCCTACTGCATGTTCTTCACCGGAAGTGTCCCAATGCGTCAAAGCTGCCACGCAAAAAGTAAATTCATGAAAATGACGAAATGCACCCGGGTTTTTCATGTACTTCATGACGTCATCAGTTATGTGATCACGTGTATCTTGGCAAGACGCACGTGACAATTTTGGACAAAAATTTTTAAAATAAATCTTGCAATGTATTTTTTCAATTTGGTAAACCTTTTTTTAATTCTTGCAGTGATTTTTACATTCTTGGACGATATTTTTCAAATTTGGAGCAAATTTTACAACTCTTTGAGTTCTTTATTGTGTAATAAAAATTAAATTCTTGGCCTGTACATTTTCAAAACACCTGAACGAAAAAAAACAGCCTTGAATAAATTCCGCTGCTTCACGCACAACCACAATCATGCATTCCAAGCGGAAATGACGTCACGGCTTTAGAGTTATATTAGGGAGGTTTCGAAATCAAACGATAAACGTAAACGTTAACGACAACTTTATTTTTGTACCGAAAATGCAATGCAAAATCTGGTTAATGTGTTGTATGAAAAATAACGTTGTCGTAAAAGTTTGGTTTATCGTTTGATTTCGAAACCTCCCCACTAAAATTGGGAAGAGGTATGCGGTTTAACGATGGTTATAAAAAATATGCCAGAGGTGGCTTATTTCACCTTCCTAAAAATATCGCATAGTAACCCAGTGTTCTGAAATGCGGAACTCGAATTAAAATAAGGCATTCACCAACTATGCAGGAAATTTAACTGGCCTTCTTCGCGCGTTCGAGTCATCGCGCCATCGAGTCATCGAGTCAAGTACAACAAGCCGTCAGGGCTTTTCACCAAGTGACCAAAAGTTCAACATGTTGAACTTTCGGTCGCTTGGTTGCCGCGATTTCCTATTGTCCTTCTTCTGTACTCGGCAAGTGAATGTGAACGCAGCGGTCACTGAAGCGATTATATAAAGAGACCAATCGGAGGGACTTACCGTGCGACCAAATTGTGTAATTCAGTCGAGTAACAATCTGCCGCAAACAGGATACCAAAAAGTAAAAATGTTCAGTCGCTGGCCTGGTTGCAAGGCCAATCGCCAAGAAAATCGCTCGAAAAATCGCCGGTGTGCGGCGCCCTGTAGCCACACAAGCCCACATACATTTCACAGCCACGAGATCGGCGGCAACAGGGCGGCATGCATTAACGGGCGTGTATCAGATTGCACATTGGCAAAGGCCGACATTACTCTGTCCATCATCATCATCGATCGTGTGGACGGCCTAGGAGTACTGTGATCAAAGTAAACAGTGTCCAAGGCGTTCAGGGTCGTATTCATAAAGCGGTTCTATCTTAGAACCGCCTTAGGCCGGTTCCAGGTAACGTCAAACACTGTACTTGGAACCGGCCTAAGACGGTTCTAACGATAGAACCGCTTTATGAATACGACCCTCAGTTTCTTAGCAGGCCTCGGGGGTGTGTACATAATTATGCAGTGCACTGCACTGCTATTTTACTAGTGTAGGCCCATACACGAATACGGCACTCTTTTTCTGGTGTCAAATTACTGATACTGTATTAATTGTCAAGACCCTTCTCCATTGGTAAATGGAATGCTCACAATAGAGTTTTCGCTGCAAAGGTCGGTTCCATGTCCCCATGACTGAGTGCTATACCGTAGGACATGCCAAAAGCATGAATAACTATGGTCTTGTCAGCGAATACCAACTATGACACAACTTGTTGCCGTAGTGTTATTCGCCGTTCTGCGTGGCTGTGTTGGGTAATTATTAAGAAATGTGACAATGAGCCTGCATTTACTTCAATTACGCCAACAAAAGAAATTCATGTGCTGTGGTCAAGCGCAGGTAGAGCATGCATGAATGGAAAGATGTCCTTTGGCCTACAACAGAAACTTTGTACAACAGCACGTTTTAGTACTGCTGTCAATCTGGTCAATTTCTAAGTCAGCAGGTTTGTTTGAGGCTCTCGATGAAAAAGAAACACCGCAACAGAGGAAAACCTGTAAAAATTTCCTTGATCAAGTTCGGTCTGCTTGTCTGAGTTTTGAAGTGTAACATCTGTGAGTGTTTTTGTAGCTCAGTGTTCCACAACAATAGACACGGCCTAGAATGGTTATTGTTGGGTCAGTTGCCGCTTAATCTGTCAGGAGGGAAACAATAAGAAAAACACAGAAATACGGGGAACACTGATCGACGTTACAGCGGGCGTTCATTCCATCGTCCACAGGGCTGAAAACAATTCTAAACCCTCCGTCTTTCTCAACTACCAAGTCATTTTACTCAAATTTAATGAAAATGTTGGTGAATTGACGATAAAACATTAATTTCGGCATCTTCAATTGAACCGACTAACACCCCGAGCTGCCGTATGACTTCAGGACCGCCAGAATGGCGCAATAGAAATATGGGCGCCAGTCATCTCTGATGTTCCCAGTTAGATTCCGGGTCGGAGCTATTATTCAATGTGATAGACAGGGCAACTCTCTTTAACACCGTAGGTTTCCACTGGAATTCTGGTTTCCTCCTGCATTACAACAAATACAAGAGCCAATAATGAGCCAAGTTAGCATGGAGCTCAATCGTTCTCGCCCCAATATTCTACGCTTCAGGATCGCGATTCTCTCCAATGTCAGGCCAATCATAGGATTTAACGTCGGGATATCAAAGGCTCTAATGTCGTACAACCACCAGGAAGAAATCCTATTCTGCGCCGACGGCTAATAACCTCAGCTTGCATTCACCTCTTTTGTTGTAGCTCTAGGCCCAATGCACAGCTGACCGAAATGCACCGTGTTTACGCTCGTATTGTATTGACGAAAACCATATGGCCTCCAATCCAGTGACCCAAACCCAAAGTTATGGTGTAGGACGTTGTGGTGGGCAATACCCATAACTCATGACAATAACGCTCTTACATTCACCCTACCTCTCCCGCTAACAATAGTGAGCAAAATTGAACTTAGAAAATTTTAGGCCTGGATGAAACGATGTGGTAAGTGGGAGTTTCCCGTATGTTTGTTCGGTGTCGTGCGTTCAGCTACGTCCGCGAGCCGTGCTGCGAGTAGCCTACTATTGCGGATTTGAGTGACGATAAACGGCACGTAAATTTCTTTGATCACTGTCGGTACGATATATTAAAATGATGCCCGTCGTGTCGGGCGCTAGAGCCATGTTTTTCGACTTGTCATGCTTCTGCATGGTCATATGGCATTTGCAAGGACAATCTCGTCTTCAGGTGCTTTATCCAATCCCCTGTATACTTTTGTAGATCGAACTATACCCAGGGTATAGTTTTGTGGGACGGCATTGAACCTGGGTATATTTCTGTTATACCCAGGACGACATTAACCAATTCGGCCATACTCAAGACCATCTTCATTTTTCCTTGACCATCTTCACTGAGTTCAGGTAAAGACTCGGCTTCTCCTCCCTTGACCTTCACGCAAGCAAACCACATTCCGTGTTCAACTGATTTCCCTTGTCCCAACCAATCCCGGCAAAGCCTGCACCGACCCACGTGCATGACGTGTTCCCGGTAATGACGTTGACCAATCAAAATTAATTTGATGAAATGGCATCATTGATATTTTTCTTCCATGAACAACGAAGAAACGAGGCTTCTGATTGGCCGCACGAGAAAATCCCAAAGCGTTGAACACGGAATCTGGCTGCTTCAGAGTGAGAGAGTCAACCAATGACAGCGCCGAGCAACCGGTAACCAAGCTGGCCTGAGACACTTTTTCATTGGCCGAACGGCTCGTAGCCATGGTAGCACAAGAACATCCGTTGCCAACGGGCCAAAGAGTTCTGAAAGCAGCGTGCTGATAGGCTGTAAAGCTCGCTCCAGGCCCTGACGCCATCTGTTGAACAAACGCGGCGACTTCCACGAAGTAAAGCAGTTGTGGAGAGCAGGTAAACCGAAGGGGGCGCGGTACACAACTGCGTAGGGAGTTTACAGAGTGTAGGAAGAGGTTAGCTGATTTCTACACGATGCATTATGCAGAATGCTCTTGACAGGATGAAGATGAAAACAACAAAGTTTTCCAAAAAGAATGCGTCCAAAAGATCCGTCTTGGTACCTCGTGTCATAGGACTTGATGCCGTTCTCTAGAAGATATTTGCCCAAGAAGCACGACATGGTAGACAGTCACAATCATACCGTGATCCTGGTTGCAGTCAATATCAGTCATGGTGGATTCATCAGAGGCAGCAGGGGGTATGTCACTCCATGTATGTACATTAGATGATCAGTCTGCAGTTTCATTATGACAAAAAAATTGTACATTGATTACGAGCTGCATATTTTGATCACTTGGTCACTGCATTTGTACACATAAGCCTACATGTATACTGTACCTTAGCTTGTAAGGTTGTCGCGTCCATGATTATGAGGTTCATGATCAGTTCAGTTGGTTATTCAGACGCCATGTCGTTGGATGACTACGATTATATTACAGGACATGAAAATGCGAAATCCGTCCAGACGAAGAATGACAAATCCACAGCGCACGAGTTCACACAATCTTACTAGGTAATTCCACCTACAACTAGCATCCATAACCTACGTTTTCAAGTCTGTTGATTAAAGGAGCACGGTATTGGATCTCAAATACGTTATTTGACTGTCGACGTAGAGGGAGCCACCTAGCGGCAGTAAGACGAACTACAAAAATTCATTACAAAATGTACGCAGTAAATCGGGCCATTCGCCGAGACGTTGTGAGACCCATGGGTTGGAAGGTTGCGCGGTGGCGTCGGCTGTCGAGAAAAAGTGTCAATACCCTGCTCCTTTAACCTAGTTTATCGTGTCGAATAGTCTCCTCCCCTACCACTGAGTGAAATAGATGTATTATCTACAGGACGCACGAATGCAAAAATGCCGAAGTCCCCTGTAGGCTATACCAGGAACAGATAAACGAGAAGTATGCCTATTGAGGCATAAAATTACTGCTGTGAGTTACATGTACGACGTTCATAAAAAAACTACAGTTGGATTCATTACAAGACGTTTTCTACATTAGCGATGACGTCATCAGCTAATGGTTAAGCAGAGCAATTTGCGAGTATTTTTACTGACCAAAGTTGTTTTATTCGGAACACACTGCTTGGCTGTCGTAAACCATTGGGGACCCTAGCCCACTGCCTCAACAGGTGTCACGTAGTAGTTAAAACTATTGAAATGAAACTGACATACCGGTCCTGATCAATTTCCCACAAAAGGGGAGGTGCCCATTGTATAGGACCGGGTTTCGGTGTGCTGCCCTCTGTAGGATCAGGTATACGGCAAGCCGTGCGTCCAGCTATTTAAAAAATAGAAACTTAATTTTATCGATAGGAACAAAGTTTCCTTTCGTAATACCCAATTCCTTTTCGAAACAATTTAAAGGAGCACGGTATTAGATCTCTAAGCTCTCTTTGACTGCCGACGTAGAGGGAGCCACCTAGCGGCAGCAACACGAACTATAAAGATGCATTACAAAATGTACGTAGTAAATCGGGTCAATTCGCCGACAACGTCGTTAGTTCCTGGGTTGGAGAGTGACGCGGTGGCGCCGGCGGTCGAGAAAAGAGGCATCACCGTGGTCCTTAACTAACTTTTTTACTAACAATGTAAAAAATCTAACTGGACAAAAATTGTTCATGATAATTTGGTCGCAAGGGAAAATCACGTTTTCCCTGAAGACACTTGACGAAATTTGTCCATTAACACGATGTGTATTAAATTAACTGAACGTTGAAAAAATGTAGTGTACACAGACCTTTTCGTCAGAAGGTGTATGGCCACTTTTTCTCGACAGCCGGAGCCACCGCGCCACTCTCCAACCCAGGGTCTACATGTAACTACGTTGTCGGCGAACTGACCCGATTTTCTTTGCACATTTTGTAATGCATTTTTGTAGTTCGTCTTACTACCGCTAGGTGTCTGCCTCTACGTCTGCAGTGAAATAACGCATTTGAGATCCAATACCGTGTATGGCAAGCGGATTGTCCAGTTATTCAAAAAACCAATATTTTTGCACTAAAACCTAGTTTTTTTTGCTCATAAAACTTAGTTTTTGTGGATAAAATATAGTTTTTTTGACAAAAAAACAAGTTTTTCTCCTAAAACACCTAGTTGTTGTCTAAAACCTAGTTTTATAGAAGAAAACTTAGTTTTTTGCTTCATAAAATATAGGTTTTTGTCAAAAAACCTATATTTTCTCCACAAAAACTAAGTTTTTAAGCATAAAATATAGGTTTTTTGAATAACTGGACAATCCGCCTGCCATTACCGTGCTCCTTTAAATTTTGAGATACTTTGCTTCTGGAGAAAACATAGTCTCGCTTGGCCAGACGCTACGGGCTCACCCCTTCGGTAAATCACACTCCGCGTCTGGCTCTTTTAGAGAATAACAGTCGTGAAGACCGCGTGGTGGCAGCACGGGTGGTTGGGTTTTCCCAACCTCGTTCGCTTTCTGACAATATGGCGAGTGGTCCAAGGTTGTCTGAGCGAACTCTACCCCTGGGGAAGAATTTGGGTTTTTCCTGGAAGTAATTTCCGCGGGAATTATGAGTGAGAAAGCGTGGTGATTGGCTGGAGCCCAGTGGAGTGCCATCTAGTGGTGTTACCGGCTTTTGAGCCCCAAATGTGCCAGTGTGTAGGAGACCGGGACGGCGGATACACACTGGGGCCGAGTGTAGAGGAAACAAGACCTTATTAAAATTCCGACAGCGGCCAATGTCCCACCAGCGTGGTAACGTGTTTTTTTTGTGTGTGTATGTAGATCATTATATTTGTTGACTTTTCCCAACTTTAAGATGCAGGAAGTTACCCGTATTGGTTGCTTCTACTCTTCGTCGGTCGTGCTGGGATCCGGGTTTCTTTGAAATCGAGCCCTAAAGCCTAGAAATCGTGCTCGATGTAGGCCTACAATGTACACACTAGTCAGATTTAGTTTCCCTATGTAGGCCTAATCGCTCAAGTTAGTGCCTTGAAACACTCGACGTTACTTCCAGCACTTTTCAATGTACCGGTATTTGATTGATTGTACCTACACGTACACTACCAACCTCGTCGTCTCAAGTCGATGAATGTTTTGTGACGGATTACCGCAAACGTTTACGCTGCGTTCATCGAAGATGCGATCTAACTCTCTCTAATGCTGTAAAGGCCGAGTCCTACTTTTAAGATCGGTCGGGTAGTTTTTATTGCGCCATCATCAGAGTGAACACAAGACTGCGCTGGAAAATACAATCGTGAGGTGGATTGTCGATCGTTTTTGTCCTCATTAATGTAAGTCTCAACTTTGTGCATGACAATATCCGTTACTTATTCCTGCATAATCCTCCTGCTTAATAGGTATACCTAGAGAAGAAGAGATGATGTCATTGCAAGGAGCTAATCCGTAGGCCTATCTAGGGTGTGTTCTCAACAAAATTTAAATTCACCACTCACCTCGAGCTCTTGCATTCGGCCCTGGCCCAATCTGTGAAATGCCCCCTTCCCCATTATATGGACCCACCCTCTGCCAAACTCACAGGTAATGTTCATGCTCTGTAGGCCGAGTTTCAGTCACTTTTATGAGAGATTTAGGTCGCCGTACAGTAAATGCAATACTGGATAATTCCCCCAATACCGGTCAGTATACAAATCTATAATTATCATTTTGAGGTAATGGACAAGGGCCTATTTTCCACCCCTACCATGTCCATGCTCTTCATTCGTGAATATCAGTTGTACCCGCGTGAACTTGGCCCCCTGATATCCGCTCCCATTCATGGCGATTTCATACACTCTGAACGGTATTGGAGGAACTATCCAGTATTATGCTGCACACGCTTAGTGGACTTTGGCCCGTTTCAATTCAATGCCCTTCAGGTGCTTCTGACGTCCGTCTTGAAATATCAATGCCAGGTTACCCTCACTTTTGCAACTTTGGACGAGTCGTCGACCTTGCGCTCACGAAAGAGCGTGATTCATGATGCGTGATATGAACCAAAATGATGGTTCCACGTCCACTTTAAACATGTTGAAACTGCTGTGCAAAATGATAGGGCCTACTGTCATGACCAGTTTTCTACCAGGTCACACTGTGGCGACTTAAGCCGGTGACAGACTAGCGCGACGCCGCGCGGAGCTAAGCGTTTTCTTTTGTGTTTTCAGGCACCACTGAGCACCATGTGCAGTGGAGCGCAAAAACACAAAAGAAAACGCGTCGCTCCGCGTCGCGTACGCACTAGTCTGTCACCGCCTTTAGGCTGGCTGTCCATTCACGCGATTTTCGAGCGACAGACGCCCTNGCGAACTAGAATGAAATGGTCCATGGACCATTGTGCTCACCCCTTTGGACATAATAGTGTAATGACAGAGAGAAGTATGTACCTGGTCCATGGATCATTTCATTCTAGTTCGCGGGGATTCGCCCACCTAAGTCGCCACAGTGTGACCTGGGCTTTATCTGGCATTGTCGCCTAAATGTTAAATGTGGTATATGATAGATCTCTCAAACCGGTGAGCCCGATGCGCCGGCATCTCCCCCCAGCAAATTAAAATATACGACTTTACATGGACGCATGGTGTGCAACATGGTGGTGGACGTCATCACCGTCACCCGAAAGAAGTCGAATACCCAGGTGTTCATTTTAATTCAGGCCAACCTGGAATATTGCTACTTGTATTCATTCATTTTAGGACAACCTCTGACGGAAGAATGGTTCTCAGGACACTACTGCTGGTGGGCATCTTCATCACTGCGACATCAGGCAACATAATCACTGCGACATCAGGCAACATAAGGAGTAAGTTAGTAGCCGATTTGAAAGGGTAGACCTGCATTTTGAAATGATTTTAATGAATTCAGTGACTTAAAGGCGCTCTACAGGGTGGCCCAAAAAAGCGCAACATCCACCCTCTAAATCTCCAAGGCATTATGAGCCCAATAATCCCTATTACAGAGTATGGTATTTCATTCAAAACTGGAATGCGGGCACTGGCCCATATGTCGCCTGACCACAAATAAAATACGGCTACCACAGTATTTACCTAACAGGGCAATTATCATTCATTGCATCATCCAAAATAGGTTTGGTAAAAGTTTGAAAAGGGCACTCGGTCTCTTGGAGGGCCCAGGTCTATTTATGACTAATCCTACTGTGACCTATTACTAAGTTTGAAATGGACATCATACAACCTGGTCTCAAGACCAAAATTGGGCTCCCCATGTTGCGCTTTTTTTGGGCCACCCTGTAATTCGAATTGTAAACATTACGGTGTGCCACCTATTGTCAACTTCTGGTACTAACAAATTGGATAAAATCGAATTAAATCTCGCCTTTCACAACTTTTGTTTGTTTTTGAGCATAAAATCATAAATATATTTCAGTTACAAGAATATTTATCAAGATAGATATGAAAATAGATAACATTAATTTGTTTTATACACGGTGCTGCCACCTGTCCGCAGGAAAAATAACTAATTATAATCAACCAAGTCAATAAACCAAACCGTAATGTTTACAATTCGAACTAGAGCGCCTTTAAGGTTACAAACCCCATCAAGACACTCGAAGATAAATGGTTATGAACAATTAAAGTGCCACTGTATGCGTGAGATATGCCTCAGTATCTCTCCCCTGGCGGCGCAATCTGGACCATCGTGATAAAACTGCTGTCCTGTCCAACCCATACAAAACGCGCCGAAGAGAAAAGTAACAAAACAGTCGAAATGGGCTTACGAGAAAGTGGTGAAATTCGGCTGTTCAACAATGATCGAGTCCTGTTGAGTCCATATTTTATGATATAATCCATGTATCTCCTCATGACTAGCCTACCTGGAATTCCCATGGTGGCAAGTAAGGGGCCTACCCGGATGGACCCTCAGGATCCTGAGTGTCCGTCCGGATATTTTAAATAGATTGTACCGTAATAATATCCATCCAGCGGAGGATCGTGGTACCAATCTCTAGGCCAGGAAACTTGAAGTTGCATTTCGTTTCGTGTGATTGGTCATGTAGATTCAGTAAAAAATGTTTGGAAAAGTAATCCTCTCACCAGCTGATCTTAACGAGTCAGTGAACTTTTCAAGACAACCCTCCAAAATCATAGTGAAACTGATCTAAAACAAATTCTAGTCTGTGCCTTCCTCGTCGCTTTACATCAGGTATGTGCACTGTGGACAACGTACAAAAGATATACTGTACCTTAATCTCGCATTTGTAACATCAGCCTTAATACAAACGCCCACTTCATGACGTTTTTTGTCACATGCCATGAATCGTGATGTCACTAGTGTCAATAGGCTGAGTGACGACCTTTTTAGTGAATGAGCTAATACTGTGACTGCCTAGGCCTGTTGGTTGTACCTTCATAAATATGGATTGAGCATACATGACATCATGTATGCTATGCAATGGTCCCCTTGGGATCCAATTAAAATACACAGTACTTAAAATGATCAGTTTGCTGATTTAAAAAAAAAATGACGTGTTGCAGATATCAATGAATTTGAATGTATTAACGATATTTCAAAAATTCAAAATTTTACACAATGAATCGGGTCTCCCTTTAACAGATTTGGTGAAGTTGGGATTGACTGGCACCGTGACCGGCTTTACCGATGTGGTTTTGTGGATTGACTGGCACCGTGACCGGCTTTAACGATGTGGTTTTGTGGATTGACTGGCACCGTGACCGGCTTTAACGATGTGGTTTTGTGGATTGACTGGCACCGTGACCAGCTTTAACGATGTGGTTTTGTGGATTGACTGGCACTGTGACCGGCTTTAACGATGTGGTTTTGTGGATTGACTGGCACCGTGACCGGCTTTAACAATGTGGTTTTGTGGTTTCAAGAGCGGTTATTAAGGTCAGGTGTAATGAAATCTGATGTTCCCGTCTTTCTGATCTCCCCATTCATTGTTTGCCATGGATTATATAAAAGCCGGTGACAGACTGGGGCGTACGCGACGCGTCCTGCAGTCGTTCCGCCAATCAGACTCCTCGGTAGGTGTTTCGGCCCATGGTACCGCCTCCCTGATTGGTTGAACGCTTACGGACGCGTTGCTTGCGCGCCAGTCTGTCACCGCCTTAAGGGCGGCGCACACGAGCGACTAAATCTGGGCGACCGCCGACGAGACTGGTGGTGCGACTAGACATCAGCCAATCAGAAGCGCCAAATCTTGTCGCTTTGGCGGTCGGAAGCCAAGTCGGCCGACAAATCGGTCAAAATAGTCGCTCGTGTGCGCCGCCCTTTAAGGGTCTTGGTCTCTCTAGCGTCCAATTCAATGGTGCCGCTTAATCCGTAAATGTATTGTTGGGGGACATCACATATCGGGGGACATGAGATTCTACACCGGAACTGATCATTGCCATAAGCCACTGGTATTGTTGGAGTGGGTAAGGTACATATGTGACCCTCCGCTACAAAACCATGCCCGTTGTACACGGTCCAATTTTTTATTACTAACTTTTAGTAATAACTTTTCGTACGATTTTTCTGCTATGGGCTCCGTTGTAAACGGTAATAAATTTTACTGCATTTTCGAAAATGCCACCCGTCCAGCCAAGGTTACTGTCCGCAATGGTTCCCTGTGCAGCGGCTAAAACCGCTATCTTACCAAGCACAACCTTCCCCAGTCCTGAATTTCCACCTGGCCGAACTGTACGTCATGGTACAGGCTCCTACCGGTACAAGGATTACTTCATTGCGGTTGCTAATTTAGGCGAGAGCTACATAATACAATTCAAAATCAATCCACGACAGGGCTGCATGGATAGATTTAACTCTCCTACCCACAAAATGCTGAAAAAATACCAATATCCGCGAACGATGCACAAACATTGTTTGACCCACAGGGGGTTAATTGTACTAAAAAAATATTGCCCCGATGTACACGTTCGATTTCAGTCCAAATATTTCATTTAGTACTAAAAAAATAGGACATGTCCTATTATGGTAATATTTTTTGCAATAAAAAATTTCATCCAATTTCCCGTTGTACACGATGCAATTTTTTAGTACAGAAATTTTATTACTAAAAATTGTATCGTGTACAACGGGCATAAACATGACATGACACCAGAAGATAAAGATAGAAATAGAATCGGTCAGACTTCACAACAGACAAGCAGACAATACTGAAACTGACAAATGCACTGGTCCCATGCCAACCTCAGCGTGACTGATAATTGGTTTTGTGGTGGAGGTTTACATTTGTCAATTTCGGTGTTGTCTGTCTATTGTGAGGTCTGAGTGATCATGTCTCTATCTTTATCTCCTGGTGTCATGCCAGTACGTTTAGGCTCATGTTCCATGCGACTTTACACTGGTTTTGTGGCGGAGGGTCGCATATAGTTGTGTTAGTTTCAATCACATACATTCTATCCCCTCATTGGGTCACGTTATGAACAGCATTCAATGTCTCTGAATATGGTAATGCCCTGGGGCCGTATGCATAAAACATCTTAAGTGTAAAATTGCCCTTATCTTTTGTTTGGAACAATAGTTTAAGGGAAATTTTACACTTAAAGGAGCTGGACGTCCAAGTTGTAAACACTCACTCACTGGTTCTCTATCCACGCGACGCCTGCGGTGCTGCCACCTATTGTCGGTGATATGTACTGACGTGAATATCGTGAGTGAGTTGCATTGGACCGGGAACCAGTCTAACGATCACAGGGCGCTACTGGTGCTGCCACCTGCACGAAGGAATAAAACTAGTTTGCCGACCATGTTTGTAAACAAACCAGCTTGTTTACAACTTCGGCGTCTAACTCCTTTAAGATGTTTTATGCATACGGCCCCTGGGTGGGAACCTTGCCTACCGAACAGTGAGGTTACAAACGCGAGATGAAGGTATATGCCGAAAAGAAGAGTCCATTGATCACGTTCTTTGTTTACACAGGGTTTGTCACCTTGGTTTGTTGACAGGAGCCAACCACTCCCGCGACGTTTTTGTGTCGGCTGTCGGCTTTCCCACCCTAGATAACAAAGAGCGGTCATTGGTCCTTTCTTCCTCTAGTGTATCTTTTGCACACTGTCCACATCCATTGAAACCCGCGAGGGACATGACAAGTTTCAGAAGCAGTAAACCTTCAATCCAAGTCAAACCCAGCACATTTCTTTCATTGAGTGCACCACGACTGATAAACATCTTGATTTATGAACTGTTTGGACCAACAAACCTAAATACATGTACACTACTAAGAAATCATATCATTGACATCATTCTTTTTGGCGACTTGCTGTTAAGGGCAAGCTGACCTTGTGAATTTTTGGAGTGTTGGAAATAAAACATGTCCAAATACCATAAAAGTACAAGTTATATGACGAAAATGAAGGCACCTGCGGGATCTATCAGTCGAAAGGAATTGAATGAGATGTATCTTAGAATGCAATAATTAGCTAATAAGCCGAAACAAAAGACTAGTAGTAAGGAACACTTTCCCAAGAAATGTTACATTTTGAAGATCAAACAACATGCTGATCATAAAGATCGTGGTTTTTTCTACCCAATGCACCCGTTTTAATAGCAATATTTTCAATAGAAATAGAGTACTCCGAATGTGAATTCCATGAATGCTGCCAGATTATACAAAACAGGGCGGCCATGACTCTTTTGGATTATACTTCCTGGAACTAGTTCAATGTCCTGAGGAGCATGTATGGTGTATATTAAGTGCAGGTCAAGACACCCTTGCCACCCCAGGTTCTATGGGTTTGTGACATTGCTGCCACTCCCTGAATGTGTTATTTACATGCTTCTTCTCTAAGAAAATTGTACCTGTTTTTCATGTTTGGTGAATTTCTTTGTTTTTGATTACGTAATGTAATTAAGCTGTAATTCCTGGGACTTTGCTCATTTTCTGTTTCTGAAAAGCACAGTGATCACATTGGACCATAAAAACAGTCAACTGGAGGTGTCTTTATTGATTTTCTCAGAGGGGCCTGGATCCAAGCAATACACTCTTAAAAAATTCTTGTCACCGCAACTTGTCTGCGAATATTGACGAGATGCTTTAGTCAGTTTGACGAGTTACGTCATTCATGACAAGATTTACTTGTCATGGCGAATCGCACATCTCTGTGACGAGTTCAGTTTGTCCAGTTGACAAGATCTCTAGTTATGACGATAAGTTGCAGGTGGCAGGACATTATTGCGCATGCGCTTCCCTCACATCCATCGCTCAATTTCAAACTCTAAGCATGCTGTCACCCTCGGTGCCTCATTAGCCGCGTGGGTCTAGGGGTTGTTTAGTAGTTTGTATGTTTCATAGGTCGTATGTTCGAATCCCGTCGTAGGCTCAGAAATTAGGTAGTTTTTTCTGTCACATGTACATGTAGCTGTTGTTAGTACTTGTAACTGCCGTGTAACAGACACTTTTATCACCATCGTATCTCTTCATTTAAGGCGGGGGGCTACCTATAGCTGAGCTCATTCCCTAGTGGCAATCCACGGAACTTTCCTTTGTGCGCTGATCATTCAGATTCAGATTAAATCCGATCACTCTGATATACTGTTTTCGAAAACCAATCTTCAGTGTACGTGCCGACCCTAAATCTTTTGTGTGCACTGCGGGTATTGTTCAGCTCTGTCGCTGTGCTTTGGTCACAAAGGGCCGAACAGAGTTTACTCGAAGAGCGGGAATATGCAGATCTACATAACAAAGAAGTAACTGGCGAGCGATGTGGAAATTTTCAGATTTCCCAAACAAGTTTTCTCTTTTTTGGACACATATATTTGAAAAATTTCTTTTGTATGTTATTGCCATATGTGCATTCTAGGGCAACACGATCGCCTTTTTTGAATAGTTGGTCGGGAATATGAAATATTTCGAAAACTGTAAATCGAGCCTCTTTTTGGCATTAATTAGTTTATACCAATTAAATGAAAAGTACTTTCGTAAAAAACGGATCGTTAGGCACTGCAGGCATCAGGCCTGTATGTTACAGACATTGTGGGAAACTGATGTGTCCCATCCCAAGTCTGCAAAATTGTTTGCGAACTCACATTTTGACAACTTGTTATAACTTAATTAACTCCATCGTAATTGGTCAAAATGAACAATTCTTTCACAGAACGGGAGCATAAAGGTTGTAGCTAAAACATTTCGTTGAAATCAATTGGTTACTTTTTGTCATGAATATGTTAGGACGCTTGTTTTCAAAGAGCGTCAATAAAGTCGGCATAGGTAGCCCCCGCCTTAAAAAAAGGAATGGGTTTGAAAGAAAATTTCATATGTTACACGAGGATGTAAGTTTTACTGTCGGGGGACCAACACAAATGATTCATTTGCACGCCAGAAATAAATGGAAATAACGTAAGAAAAAAGAGATTTCGGTACAACCGCTCGCAGCGCCACGTCGGGACGTTAGTGTGCGGGTTCCCCATTGGTATCTCCTGGAACAAAGTATGCATGAAAGAAGGCCTATTATTTTGCTTATATGAGGGAATTACCAAAGTCTAAGATTTTCCTGGTCGTCATTGTTTACAGTTAGAGGAAAGTTCTTTTTCAACCTATGACCTATACCAGGATGTTCAAACCCACCAGTATAATGAATGTTGATCTAGGTCATCTAGGCCTATGTATAATTTCAGACAATCAGAATTCCCGGAAGCTGGGCATTTATTAAATAAATCTTGATAGGCCTACCGGATATGTTTTTATTAGTGGTTGCTGGAGTTTTCTTATTATAATGTGGTTCGCCACATTTGAAACATCTCCAGCGCAGCTAAGACATCCTGACTTTTACACGTACGGCGCGCGTTTGTCAGAAAATTATTTTACTTTCTCTAGATTCATAATAATAATAGGGAGGTTTCGCAAGCGCCCGGTTAGACCCTACGTTTATCTATTGTGTGGGTATACCCAAACAATAGATAAACGACGTCGTATGGCCTAACCGGGCGCTACCCACACAATAGATAAACGTCGTCGTAGGGCCTAACCGGGCGCTTGCGAAACCTCCCTATTAATGATGATGTGTGGGCTTATAGTGCCTTTTACATTTAAGTGTCAAGGCACTTCACATTATTACCCAGCCTAATCCAGAAACCTTTCTGTAGAAACCAAGGGCAGCTACAATCAAGCGCACACATGGGCATTTCAGGCCAGTTGAGAGTATACAGAGTGGCACAGCCAGGGATTGAACCCGCAACCTTCCGATCACGAGTCCAACGCTCTAACCATTGTGCCACCGCGCTCCTCCTCATGTACAGTCCTGGTCAATAATTCGAAGTTTAAATGTCAATATTTCGAAAACTACTGGGGCTATTTTATAAATTAAATTGGATCTAAAAGGAAGTTTTGTCGGCAACGTTTGATGTCATTACAATTGTGAATATCAGAAACTATCATGATTGCGAAATCGCTCATTTAAAAAACCCTCAAAAATAATTCCTGTTCTGATATTTTGCAAAACGTGCAATAGTTTCATCTGCGAAACTCCAATCAGCTTCGAAATTGCATAGGTGTATGTTTTGAGGATGGCTCTGTCTCCTGCAATGGAAATACTTGGGAAAAGCTAAAATACTGAAATATCAAAATTTTTAAATCTCGGCGACCAGTCATCAGGCTTTCCCCGTTCAAGTGGTGCAAATTATGAGGCATCCAACCCCAGGCCTACAAAACCCCCGGAATAATGCCATTCTTTGAGATTTTACAAGTTATAAGCAAAACGGACTTCAGTTAGATACAAATCGAACCCAGACTTCAATAGGCCAACCTCCTCATAACCATCCACTACCCAAGCTACGAACAGGAGTATACAAATAAATAATTGGGGTTAACGGCCAGGTTACTGATAAAACCCAAAACGAAATGTCGAAATCATCGAAATGAAACGAAATCACCGAAATGATCGAAACAGCCTTTAAAATAGCAATAATGTGATTTCTTATATAATAAAACAATTGTACAATACTTCGAATTCTTCCTGTATTTCCTCTGCCCCATTGCGAAATGGGGCAGAGGATACATCATGTCAGGCTTGTGTCCTTCTATGCCCCTGGTGTGAATTAAGTTCGTTGTGATTCATAATTAGTGCTGTGTTTGCTACTTAGTTGCGTCACGGACATGACCTGTGCGATTTCACGTCCGTGACGTAACTAATTAGCAAACAGTGCACTAATTATGAATCACAATGAACTTAATTCATACCAGGGGCATAGAAGCACAAGAGCCTGACATGATGCAGGGTATTACATCTTTCTGTGGTTCCAAAATTTGCAGAAACAGCACTGAATAAGTGAAAAAATGTCACGTCCGAGACCGTGGAATTGCCCTCAATTGAGATCATACAGGCGTACGAAAAAGTGGCTTTAGTTGCCAGGCAGCTGCAGCAGGTCCGCCACAATGCTATTGAATTTGCTGACAGATACAGAAAATGCAGAAACGGCCGGTCAGCCACTAGAAATGGTATCAGTGTGCACTCCAGACAGTCTATTCGTAATGGATATCTTTCCCGGTAAAACCAAACCTCGCTCTGAGTTCACCTGGATGTCATTTAACAAGATATCAGCACTGCCTCTTGACCTATATCCATGTCTAATTGTAGCTGACAAACCTATATTAAGAACTGTAAACAAAGAAAGGCATGGGGGAATGGGACAATCTAAATGAGGCAACCACATTGTTAATCCAATAATGAAAGAAGTATTCCAAACAAATAGCCACTCTTTATCCTACATCGAAATGTACATTGTAAGCCATGATGAAAACCTGAAGAATACTGACCATCATCACCCTGACTTTAAAGTGACCTGTGTGTGGTATCTCAGCTTCTTACAACCTTGGAATTCATTGGATTAGTCTGTAAGTCATGTTATCCAGAAGATGAAACAATTTGTTCCTAAGCCCATGGTGACCATAAAGTTGATGGTGACATAATCATTTTATTTTTACAACAACATGCACTTAAAATCATCATACTGTTGGAAAAATTACTCTTGTAGTATTCTGGGATGTTATGGGTTAACAAAAGTCGCACAATATCTAAATAGGCCCTAATAATCTTCAATTGCATTCAAACATCAACTCAGTGTCTATCCTACATCTCATGATGTGGCACGTGGACATTCGCTTCCTGGCACTACCAACTGGGTCATTATGATAATGAGCAGTGGCAACAGGGGCTGTGCTGGTTATTTCTTGCATGGAATACCACCAGAATAGAGGCATATAATTGCAATATGCAATGTACATGTCATAGACCTCAGCCTTGACAACAGAATGGTGTGGGTGTAGGATGTCTGACCCTTCAGAAACTTTTTTTAACAGAGTTCAAAGATCAAAGGCGGATGCCGCCTCTGGTTTCCAAGACTTCCTGACAAATGTCATATTATCTCTGACATGTGGATAAACAAGCTGGTCCAAATGACTGGAAACCATCAACAAGAGGNCAGTGCCAGTGGATTGAGACCTGAACATGAGGCCTTTGCATGGGACGAGGTAAGAAATTGGGTTACTGAAAACATGGAATCCAGACCAACCAGAGTGGTGTCGTCTGGTATTTTTCATTTTCATTATTTAGGGATGCATTCAAACTGCTAATTTACAAACATGACAGTACGATTAATCAGCTTGAATTCTTATTGATTTATTTTAGTGTTTTTAGCAATTTTGCCAGTGTTTCCAAGGTTTTCTGACTGTTTTCAAGGTTTCACTGTTTCCAAGGTTTATCACATACCACTAGAAATGATTTGAACGGCATCGCGTCAAACTCTCCTTAGTAATGTCGATTTCGCCACGGCAGAAGAGTACTAGGGAGGTTTTGCAAGCTTACGTTTCACATTTACGATTACAATTTGAAAACGTCATGACGTCGGCTCTGCGGGACGTTTTTACGCGCAAATCGCTTGCTACACGTAAGAAACTTACGATTTAATCAACGCCCAATCTTTCACCTTTGTAATCAAATAATTCGCTTTCAATTTGACAAACCTAATAATGGGTAAATATCCGAGTTGCTATGATGATTGTAAGTAAATTCACGGACCAATGTGTCTTTGAGGGCCGGCCAAACATGGGATATATTGACAACATTTTATCATACACGGGAAGCCTCACGCCAGATGGTGGCACCATCGCGTCACGTCGTCTGTAATGACGTCATGACGTCGTTAAATCGTATTCGTAAATGTAAAACGTAAGCTTGCAAAACCTCCCTATTATCGCAGAACGATATTTATTCCATTCGTGGATGATCTGATCCAACAGCTAAATGACCGATTCTCTGGAAGAAGTTCCAAACGTTGTTCAGGCTCTCTATCTCCTACCCACGAATGTTGGTGAGGCAGGCGAAGAGTCTTCTGGACGCATTCTCAGCACTACCAGGACAACATCCCAAGTCGGGCATCATTCAATCAGGAGTTGTAACTTTGGCACTGCACTGGTCCAGCGAGAGTCAGAAACCATCTAGAATATCTGACAACTTGAAGGCCGTTGCGGCAAGCCATTTGCGTCAGATGTTTCCAAATAAGGCTGAATGGGTGAATGTCGTCCAGTCCTGATCCTACACACTGATCCCTAGCCCAAGCCCCTAACCCTAACTTCAACCCTGACCCTCAACCCTTGTCACTGACCTCTACCCTAATACTAAACCTAGTCCTGACCCTAACCGTTAACGCTGACCATCCTAACTCCGTATCCTGGGTACACTGGTTTAGATGACATTAACAGTTTGTACCCAAATAAGTGTATGCCGCATTCTTCAGATGTTACTTACTGTTGCGGCCACAAGGGCGTCCGCTGTAAGGGCTAGTTCGGCACAAAGATTTGTAAAAAATGACTTCAGAAGTATGATGACAGAGGAGCGCTTGAACGCTCTGGTCCTGTTATGGGTAGTTATTATCCCCGGAACGGAATACTAGTGTAGTTATTTTTGACGGAACGGAACAGAAATGGAAATGCGGAAAACACTAGCACCGGAACAAAACCATAGAATGAAGTATAGAGCGGTGAAATTATCGGCAATGAAGCTTTCAGCTTTTTGAAAATATATTCGAGAATTATTATTGAATAAAAGATTTAATATATAGATTTGACGAATAACGGCATAATTACATCCACACATAAATAAAAAGACCGCCGCAGCTTTAGTTGTCAACGACGACCACCCTTTCCGTTCTCCACGATACTTGTGAAACCTGTAGTCGCGTTGAAAATGTTGACTATAGACGTGCGTATTAAAGGGAGACATGCGAAAAATATTGCCCGGCGGGCACAAGTTGTCTTTGTTTTGACCAAACTAGTGTTTTTTGGTTAGATACGTGTTCTATACTCACTGATACCTCTCCAGGAGCCTGTGCTATAGCGTAGTGTCACCGCGTATTAACAGACGGCGCTGTGCGCTAATCAAAACAAAGACAACTTGTGCCCGCCGGGCAATATGTTTCGCATATCTCCCTTTAATGGCAGAGGGGTGGAGAACCGAAGCGGAAATCGTCGTTGACAAAACTCGTTCGATCACGTGTTCTTTTGCTATTTATAATATGGTGGGATATTTAAATTGGCTCCGCCATTACGGTTTTGCGGTCATTCCGCATTTTAATTTCTGTTCCGTTCCGGCAAAAATAACTATTCCGTTCCGGGGATAATAACTACCCTCCTGTTATATACAATTGTATCCATCGGGATATCAAGCTATGCAAATAGATATCCGCGCAGGATGCTGTTTTTGAATACACTTCATGAGGTAAATTCGTGTGACATTTCACTAGCGTTTTTGTCTTTATTTTCCCATGATTGATGTTTCTTGTGCTGTGTACTGAAACATCAGAACTGACTGAAATGGGGACAGTAGCTCAACAGAGGGCAGCACACCGAAACCCGGTCCTATACAATGGACGCCTTTTGTGTGGGAAATTGATCAGGACCGGGATGTCGGTTTCATTTCAATAGTTTTTACCACTAGTGACACCTATTGAAAAAGTCGGCTATCATCCCCATTGGTTTACTGAACTCTGCATTAGTGTACTGTTACATCAAAACTGACTGAATTATGGATGTGATATTAAGTCGTTCTCGGGGTCTTGATGTTACTTTTACTGAATACAGTTACCTTCCGGCAATTGTTTGATGCTTCAGCTGTTAAAAGTATGTACGTCAAATTTTGGAACCTGATTGTTCGCTGTCGTGTGGGCTGCCGTCTTGATCCCTTAGTCCAGTCAGTAGTGTATATTAATTTGCTATTTTCGTTGGCGTTATGTCATTCAGAAGGCGGTTTTCCAAGCAGCGACGGGACCTAGATTTGCATTCCGAAATGCCGGAAAATCGCGTTTCAGGGCTTCTAGATTTCAAAATTTTACCCTTCAGTTGTGAAGGCATGTAGGATTGCAATATTTGATTTAGTAGTGTGTTGGATCACCATTGAGTAGCGAAGGCGAGTAGGATTGCCATAGTCTGTTTATTGGTGTCTTGGCTCACCATTCAGTAGTGAAGGCATGTGGGATGGCCATAGTCTGTTTATAGCGGTGTGTCGGACATGGATTGCCATATTTGATTTAGAGGTGTGTGGGATCACCATTGAGTAGCGAAGGCATGTAGAATTGCGATATTTGATTTTGGCGTGTGGGATCACCATTGATTGAGTAGTGAAGGCATGTACGATTGCCATAGTCTGTTAGTGGTGCCTAATGGAACACCTTTGAGTAGTGGAGTCATGTATACGAGTGCCATAGTAGTGGTGTGTTGGATCACCCCTCCTGTTGGAATGCGTAGTTGCCCTCCATGGATCGTGGAAGAATTTGTTTTGGCTTACCGATGGTAGATGCATTGTGTGTATGGTACTTTGGGGTTTATGGTTGAGCTTCACCCTCATCACCTTGAAAAGACTGGTGTCCTGTCCAACCTATATATAGCCAGTGGCAATACCTAGGCTAGACTACTATGTCGAAACCCTAGCTGACAAATTGGCCGCCATCATTTTCATCACTTGGGAAGTTCAACGCGCTGTTATAGCGTGACTAACCCTTCGTCAGGTAAGTAACATGCTTCAACTCATTCTTTTATGTGTAGCAACAGTCTCAATGCCTAATGGGGTACCGGCAATACAAAAGGCGGCGATGATCATCAACCAGGGTAAAACGCAAGTGCGCATGCTTTGCGGTTGTTGAACGCCATGGGCGTCGGGCGTCATTCTTACGTTACAAAAAACTACATCATTCACAACCAATGACGTCGATCATTTGCCTGTCATTTACGCTAAAATGATCAACTTTATCGAATAAATTCATCATGTTCCCGCAGACATTTTTGCTCAAAAGCAATAAGATATATTTAAGCAGTTCTGTACTTAATGATAGAATCGTAAAATTAGAAATTGAGTGCAATGTTTTAGTTATATTTGGCCTAGAAACAGGGTGTGCTATTCAGAATTACATGTAATTGGAAAATAACGTTAGCCTCACTTTCAATGACGCAGTTCTGACCAGATTGATAGTCAGCGCCGCGTCGCGGATTAGGTTTGCCAGAACCCCATTGGTAAAGCAAGTATCAAATGTGTTGGACGTCATGTGCAGTCACACGTCCGTCTAAGATATGGGAAACAGAGAGCTCTGACCAACGCGCAACTGGCACAGACGCCGGATCGTAGGATGCCAAAGGGTGGGCTGGGCGAGTGAGAGAAAATTTCTCCTCTCTTCCGTATAGAGTTTGGGACGTCTCCGATCCTACCAGGAGGGAACACCTGTCCCTGACCTGCACTGCAGCCCGACCGCCCAGCTTCCAAAAACAGACTGATCAAGGTGGACTACGTGTGCTTTCATGACGTCATCACTTTGGATTAGCAAGTATCCAATGTGATGGACGCCATGTGCAGTCACACGTCCGTCAAAGATAATGGGAAAATGGAGAACTCCCCCATCGCCAAGGAATGGCTGACAAGACACCACAGCGCATGACTGGCAAGAAATCCCAATTATTGTTTCCTGTAACACCCCAATTAAATTGATAGATAGATTTGAACAATCTCCAATGCAGAGGTCAGACGGCTCACATTACTGACTCTGCCTTCAAACGTCAGTGCCCCGTACTTCTTTTCGCGTAGGAATGACGTCATTTAAGATGGCTGCCTCCAGGTAGCACGTGCTTATGTTTTCCTTCACAAAATCATGTGATCAAATTCGACAAACCTGATTGGTGCATCAATTTGGTTGCTTCTAAAATGGAAACTATTTCTGCCGGAACGACCGAACCGAAGCACAGCCATACGTGTAATCCGCCGCAAAAAAGTGCAACACAAAATAATGAACAAATGTTTAAAAATCATGGTGAGTTTGGTGTGTTGGTACACTTCTAAACTTGACAATACGATTATGATTTTATTAGGGTGTAAAACTAGCTGTAGATCAGTTTTTGTTCATTCTGCTCATTCCGAGCAGAAGTGATGAGGGCGTTGGAAGCCAGTGGTACAAGTGGAGCAAACCGAAAACGCGGAACGCCGTACCGCTGGGCTAGCGAGTTTGAGATTTGAACAGTCCTGTCGAGCATGCATTGACACACGATCATCATCAACCTCGCCACCATGAATTAGTGCTGTGGTATACGGTGTACATGTAATGTACGTCGGTCGTGTCTGTAAACCTCTAAACCGGGTTGCCTAAAGGTCAAATGATACGTCGACTGCCACGATATAGAAAACGAATTGCATCTAGCATTTCTTTATCATTCTTTTCGAAATTTTACAAACTTAGAAAAGATCACCTTTATTTCATTTTGGTAGATCTTTAGGGTTGAGGCATAAATCAGAAAGTTAAAACTGTAATTCATCATAGCAATGGATGTGGTGAGTGTACCAACTGTGTACAGTACATCAATTTCTTGTTGAATGTAGTTTGTGAAATACTGCAGGTAGTCAAAATAAACCCAGACGGATATATGGGGAGCTGTACCCCCGATGTACAACAGACAAACAAGGAGTAGGCTAACCTGGCTGTTGCGCTCCTGCTTCTGATCACGACCATCAGTCCTGATTGAAGAACTCTCCTCAGCTGCTCGGTGGAGACCAGTTATGATCAAAATGCTAAATGTTAGAATGAGCAAACAAGGCAGGATATGTGGAAGAAGGAACTCCACTATCTGAACCAGGCAGTACATTTCGATCATCGATAGGTATGGGGCATAGAAATAACAAACAGTGGTATTCACACCACTGATACGATGTAAATTGTAATACACCAAGATTGTAATGTTCAGTACGATAATCAAAACAAAGGTTGTCATTAGAGTCGTGTGTCGTCTGCTCCTGGTAAACAAAAGGTGGACTTTCAACGGTCGCCAAACGCCAAAACACCTCTCAAATGAAAAAAGTACAAGAATATACGAAGACATGTACGCAGCACTGCGATATACATAATGCACGACTTTGCACAGAATCTTGGGTGCTAAAGAGAAACGTGGCTCTATGAAGAAATACCCCCATGATTCGTCCAATAGACCTGTCACAGTCCAGGAGTAGGCTCCGTAAAGAAGGGTGATGAGATCAGCGTAGGCCAGTGGTGTCAGATACGTGACTGTCACGACGTCTCGCTTCTTGCACCTCGCAAAGACGACAATGGACAATATGTTTCCCATTATACCGACGATTACGATGAATCCCATGCCGTACCTGTTGGTAAAAGTAGTGATTTTGCGGATCACCTCTAAAAGCACTGATGAGACGTGGTGTCCCTCCGTTGAGTCGTATTTTGCGGTTTCTGTATCGTTCATCTCGACACAATCAAGTTTTGGTGTTCAGCTGTCAAGTTTCTAGTGCAGGGTCTCGATAAGTACATGTACCTTTGTCTTCTTCCCCTTCTATCGTCTCTCTAGGTATTTTATGATGGAGATATGGCAAAGTTCTTCAACCTCCGGGCATCGGCCCGATCATACAAGGTGGTGCCAAAAAAACGGACAAGCATACTTCCACCACCCTCAGTCCCAAACCACTGCTATGAATGGATAGCGAATCTTTCTAAAAGAAAAATAAGACCAAGATTCCTCGATTCGGACCAGTAGTTTTACTTCCAGAGCCATTTTTGTGAAGCAAAGTCAGCGGTCCTTAATAGCTAACTTTACCAGTGAACCGGAAATTCAGCGTGATTGCCAGAGGGGCTTAGTTGTGATGCAACAATGCTCAAGTTTGATTTTCATGTTCTACATCTACCTGTACTTCATTTTTTGTTCCACCTAGTCCACATGAAAATCCTTTTGTCAGTTACAAAGCTACGCTGTTGTGTAGACTGTGTATGCTCTTGATGGTTCTGTATGGAACATTTCACCATGGGCCTCAACCTTACTTCACAAAATATGGTCTGAAGCTTGAACCACTGGACCGAATCGGGATATATTGGTGTCTTCTTTCTTCTAGAAAGATTCTCCATCCAATGCCGTCAATAGCTTTGGGCTCTGGGTACTGGAAGTACGTTTGTCCATTTTTTGGACCACTCTGTATTGTGTAGCGTTTTGCTGGAGAATACTTCTATGCAGAATGCCCTACATGTACTTCACATTAAGAATATCCAGGCACCTTGGATACTCCCTATCTTTGAGTAGGCTTTCAGTAGACGGCTGGATCGTTAAATGATGGTTGCCAGCGTTCCACAGAAACCCAGCTTCATCGATAGCGATGACACGACATATTTAGATCGTCAGTGCGGTACGTCATTTATTTAATTTTATGCTATTGAATACCTTTTATCAATAGAATTTCCATAAATGTAAAACCAACGCGCAACCCCTGCCGCGTCTCTTTTATTAATAGAATTTCCATAAGTATAAAACCAGCGCGTAACCCTTGTCGCATCTATTTCTGGATTCCAAAGTTAGTCGTACTGATGCCTCGTTGTTTTTCACAAGTTACCGTCTAAAATAGATTTTAACATGTCGCTCAATCACACCAAGATAGAAATTTGCCGCAAGCGTTATCATGTTCATCCTTGTGTTGGGTCGTCCCGTAGTTACGCCCTTACTTGTCATTCAAGATTTTCCAGCAATTTTTGTGTATGAATAGTTTGTTCCAGCCAGAACTTTGGCGTCTCTTGCCAGATTTTAATGACACTTGGCTCAGGAAATGATCGTCGTTCTTAGTAAATGATGTGTCGTTCTTAGTAAATGATTTTTAAAACTGTTGAAAATAATTGAAAGCGAAATTAAAAAATCTGGCTCCAACGATTTGTGTGCAAGAAAGCAAACTTCCCTGACACCAATTTTCAGCTGAATTGGAGAAAAAACTGTAGGATGAGATAGAATTTTTTGGTGGGACTACTGCGATTTCAGCAGTGTTCAGCGATGCGACCTCGGCTCCAGGTGCCTGAAATGTACAAAGCTTCTATCCCCTATGCGACGCAATGAAAATTAATTTAATTTTATTTATTCGTAATACATGTACATGTACACTCATGGAAAAAAGTAAATGGACAGCAGTTTTTTCGTGAATATCTCCAAACCATTGCAATGTAGGAGACTAAGCCTAAGATATGTGATAGCAAATTTTCCTGGCTGTCTGATGATGTCAAATTGCAGAAAATCCGGTGAAATCCACCTTTTAATCAAGAAATTTTGTAAAGTCGTGTTTTTGGCTACTTTTTTATTTGCAGGTTTTCACTGAAAATGTTGATAGGAGTGTGTTCCTCTCATCATATCTTTAATTTTCAATTATTTTAATTAGAAATGTGTTTTAACCACTTTTATCGAAATTATTCTGCACATGGGTATCCGGGATCCTCTGGGAATGAACAACCTGAAAAATAGAAGGATCAATTAAACATAAATAAGTTACTGACACTGCCTGCCACAAGGCATGAATGAAGGGCGACCGTCCATGATGTCAACTAGGCCCCTACATGCACAGACGCATAGACCTACACAGCAGGCAGGTTGTGATGATGATGGCTGCAACTGCCATGACTGCTAGCCTAGCCCCAGGCCTGTGTGTGTGTGACCGGTCTATAAAATAACCCAAGGCCTAGGCCCTATAGGTCAGGCCGACATAGGCTACCGGTAGCACTAGCAGTGCAGTGTCAGTGCGTAGAGGAGCAGGGCCTAACCTAGTCTAGGCCTCCTAAGCTGAGTGAGTGAAAACAAATGAATTAGGCCTACCTTTGCTTTTATCAAATAATGTTCACAGACTCGTTTGAGTATCTCCTTCACCCATCCTGCCACGAAGTATTTATAGGCCTCCAGACCTTTGTATGCCTTCAAGTCTCTTGACCTGTAGCGTGAGGTTGTGTGTACAAGGTAGTTATACACGTCAGGATAGTATACATCGGGCACTGAGGAACAATCTAGCAATTCAGTGAACATCGATTTCGGTATGATAATATGGATCTTGGAGTCCAATCGCCAATACTTTCGCCCTATATCTGTCCTTGACTTCGCCATTAAGGTGGCTGACCTCACTGGATAAAATAATATCACCATTATGATGATGTGCAATTTGTGACATTATCATGAGTATTACAGTGAGCTTCCACATGTTGCAGATCTTCCATTTTCCATTCAACATGGCGGCGTAAACATTGGATCACGTGGTTTGATGACGTAGGTGCATAGCCTCTATAGGCGTTTCAAATCTGAACGTCAGAGAACGATTCGTGCCATCATCGTAACGTATACATGTATTTCACAGCGCAATATTGCTCCGGGAACTACTTTGATGAAGATCTGTTCGACAAGACTGTTCAAATCTATCTACTAAGTCACCAATTAGGCATTGTGAGTGTTGCTACATACAGAAAAATGAGTTGAAACATGTTACCTTACCTGATGAAGGGTTAGTCACGCTATAACAGCACGTTGAACTTCTCAAGTGGTGAAACTATGGCGGCCATTTTGGTTTCGTGATCGATTTGGGGAGGGAGAAAGAGTCACCTAATGTATACATTTTTTTCAATAAAAATCGTTGCAACATGCACAGTTAACCACTCAAACGTTTTTATGTTTATATTCATTGCGAAATAACTCATTTTGTGTAAACAAACATCAGTTAAATAAAAAAATATATGTGAACTATTTCCAGTCTGCGCAACGCTACAACCGCATCACTTCTGACCTGTTCACCGATCATATGGTGGTCGAACTTAATCCGCTATATACGGACGAGGTGCTTTCAATGGCGGCCCGAAGGTTGCCGAAAGCTTCCGAGTCGAAGACGAATGTAGGCGTTTCTTCCATGACGAAGAAGAAGGATTCCTTGCAACTTTTTCTGACTGGGATGGTCGATAGATCCAGCAGGGAGTTGCGGGATACAGGTGCATAACCGGATGTAAAAGACATAAGCATGGATCTGATGCAATCTCCAACGCAGAGGTCAGACGGTTTCACCTTACTGACTCTGCCTTCAAACTTTAGTGCCCCGTACTTCTTTTCGCGTAGGAATGACGTCATTTAAGATGGCTGCCTCCTTGTTGCACGTGGTTATGTTTGCACTCACAAAATCTTGTGATCAAATTCGACGAAGCTGATTGGTCTATCGATTTGGTTGCTTCTAAAATAGAAACTATTTCTGCCGGAACTACCGAACCAAAGCACAGCCATACGTGTATTCCGCCGCAAAAAAGTGCAACACAAAATAATGAAAAAATGTTTAAAAGTCATGGTGTGATAGGTGTTTTGGTACACTTCTAAACTTGAAAGTACGATTATGATTTTATTGGGGTGGAAAACTAGCTGTAGATCAGTTTTTATTCATTCTGCTCATTCCGAGCAGAAGTGATGAGGGCGTATGAAGCCAGTGGTACAAGTGGAGCAAACCGAAAACGCGGAACGCCGTATCACTGGGCTAGCGAGTTTGGATCTGATGATGCATGGAGAGAAGGAATGTCACTCTCACTGGCTAGATTTTCAACATCGGTTTGGGTTGGACAAAACAAAAAGACGCTCAGTCCGTCATCGCCACCCTATTTGCCTTTGCAGGACGAACATGCGATGTGCCTGTGTCTGTTCCAAACGGACAGTTAGTCTACATGCCAAATTACGACTATGATGACGACCTAGCTGGGGATCCCGATAAATCAAAACACGGTGATTCGATTAGCGTCGTCTGCGATTATGGTTTCGAACTGGTCGGTGAATAGTCCAGTAAACCTAGGAATTAACCGGGAACAAATTGCAACAGAAGGTTTTTTTGCTTTAAATGTTTTATTAGGTCACCTTGGACATCATATCCCAAATCCGCCAAAATCGCACGGCGGGAACCCACTTAATTTGCATATTCAATTTTGTGAACTGGCTTCAACGTTGGACACCGATGGACGCAACAGCTGAGCTTTGTACAGGAGAGTGGGACCCGATGTACAGCTAACTTTGTAACGGTTAATTGAGATAGCACTTGTACACGGAACGGAACCTGGGATCCCCCCATCTATTCATGTTCACGAAAAGGTACGAAAATAACACAGAAAGAGGAGGGTTCCTGGGCGAAGGTGTTACTTTAGGCAATCACGCATGATGGAATATGTTGTATCCACACTCTTAAAAAAATCTTGTCACCGCAACTTGTCTGCGAATATTGACGTGGTGTATCTGTAAACCGACAGGTCTAGATTCATTAAACATTGTCACTCTTGGTCCAAAAATGAACGATCATCAATAGATGGCGCTGTTTGACGAGGGTTGCAACATGAATCGTAAGTCATCCTCACGGGTTTAAAGCCTGAGAGTATGCGTTAGATTTTGTATCTCGCGACGGGCGACGTAACCTTTGACCTTTAGGCAACGTGGTATATGCATGCTCGAAAAGACTGTTCAAATCTAATTTGAATGATCTAAGTTACCATTTGGGTATTGAGAGTGTTGCCACACAGAAAAGAATTAGTTGAAGCATGTTACCTTACCTGATGAAGGGTTAGTCACGCTATAACAGCCCGTTGAACTTCTCAACTGATGAAGGTATGGGGGACATTTTTTTGGACATTGTATCAGTCCAGCCTCGCTGTTACCACTGGCTGTATATAGGTTGGACAGGAGACCAGTCTTATCAGGGTGGGGAGGGAGAAAGAATCACCTAATGCATACAGTCGTGCCTTACGTTGAAAAGAGATATGGGCAAGTTCAACATTGGTATAGCTTAGGTTCAGAGTCAAAAAATCCAAAAAGGAAAAGAAATGCGGCTAACAAAAATGTACACTATGTACATTATTCTTTATACTTCATAATCTTCATATTTATAATATGTACATGTACATTATAAAGCTTTGCTATTCTGTGAATAACGTACATAGTGTAAATATGAAGACATTTTTGTTAGCCGCATTTCTTTTCCTTTTCAACATTGGTATACTTTTACACATACTTTTACATGTATGTGTTCAATTGCAGCTGGAAGTCGCTCTGATCTTGGTACGGTGACATGCAGCCTGGGGAGTTACCATGCTGGTGAAGGAAGTGTACCGATATCCCAGTACGTGCCCGGTGCAAAGGTGTTCCTCGCCTGTCATCCGGGTTACTACTTTGACCGGGTTCTGCAGACGCCCGATTATGATGATGACGAAAGTAGCGACGGTCAGACGTATATATACGACAGAGACCCGCAGGAGCTGACCTGCCAAAGTGATGGTCGATGGGATAAGTCGGTACCAACGTGCCACGGTAGGTTTTACACTGCTCCTGCTCAAAACACTTCCCTTCACTGCCAGATTTCAGCGAAATCTAGAGAAAGCAGAGATACTTCGTTATCCCGTTCCAAGAACCATGTCCAGAATGAGGAACCCGCGTGCCGGAAATCCCGACAGGTCGGCGCTGCGAGCAATGCGACCGAAACGACGTCATTGACGTCGTTTTAAGTGTTGACGTTGCGTCATGAAAAAATGAGCTGCACATTTTCTACAGGAAAAATGAGATAAAGACGTTGCCGAAATCGTCATCTATGTCTTCATTTTAAGGAAAAAAGCATTGCAAAATTGCCGACATTTTCATCTGCTACAAGATGGTGTAAATTTTCATGTCAGGCGACCGAAACAAAAGGGTGCTTTTCACGCCAGAAATAAATGCAAATAACGTTAGAAAAAAGAAACTTCGGTCGCACCGCTCACAGCGCCACGTCGTGACGTTAGTTCCTCCGGTTCCCCATTCGGCAGAATCATTCTCGAAACGGGACGACGAAACGTCACTAACATTGCAATCACTGCGAGACCCTGCCATGTGATTATTATCAAGTATATAGGGCACTGAATAAGTGAAAACATGTCACGTCCGTGACCGTGGAATTGCCCAACTATATCGACGTTTCAATCTTGATTGACCGGGTATGGGAGGAAGGAAGGTTCACTCGAAACCATGCTAAATCAAGATGGCTGGCATGACGGTCATGTTTAGGGTCGATCTCCTTTTAAAGGTGCTCTGGTTCGAATTGTAAACATTACGGTGTGACACCTATTGTCAACTTCTGGTACAAACAAATCAGATAAAATCGAATTAAATCTCACCTTTCACAACTTTTTGTTTGTTTTTGAGCGTAAAATCACAAATATATTTCAGTTACAAGAATATTTATCAAGATAGATATAAAAATAGATAACATTAATGGTTTGGTATACACGGTGCTGCCACCTGCCCGAGGAAAAATAACCATTATAATCAAGCATGTAAATAAACAAACCGTGATGTTTAATTCGAACTAGAGCAGCTTTAACTCTCTGTACCCCATAACCTGAATTTTTTGGGTTGGTGTTCACAGTTCAAATAATTTAATCGTTAATGCTGTAGACATTTGGGGTTTTGTATTTTTACTTGATAGAAACATTTAAATATTTAAAAAATTCCAAATATCTCCCTTGATTTGTGCAAAAACGCTTTTTCCAGCTTTCTCTTGTCAACGCCCGTCGAGTCCGCGACACGGTGCCATACGGCCAAAGTGGCAGACTCTGTTCAGAGCAAATGAGACCATCAGATACGTCTGTGGACCAGGCAATGTTCTGATTGGCTACTCCACGACAGAGTGTGACATGGAATGGAACGGCTGGAATACACCAACGCCGAAGTGCATGAGTAAGTTGGCTGGACCCATCTTGTCCAAACAAGGCCATCGACTGCGTGTTTAGCCTTGTCCGAATCATGTCATGTTTTGTGTTAATGCATAAATTAAATGAATCTGACCCCTACTTGACCCCGCCTCCGAGCCAATCACAACTCGTGAAGCAACTCCCCGTTCGGCACTTTCTCTTCTCTCCGCGCACGCATTTGTAACACGGATTTTGATTTGGCACGTCGATTTGCCATCGCACACCGATGATTGGCTGAGGCTCTGACCTGCTCAGAAGCAGGAAATGTAATGGATTCAAACCAGGCTAGATGGCCGTCAGGCCAGATAGACTGGTGAGAATCAGATGGCTGGACCATGAATAAATATTTCCCTTAGTTATTTGCGATGTTAGATGTCTGCATATAGATCTCATGTGTGTTGCTTTTTGTCCTCAGGTAAAGGGACCCTGACGGCCTCAAATGATTATGATAATAATAATGAAAATGTGGTTCAGAAAATGTGCAAACAATTCCTGCATTGCCACAATAGCCACCCAAAGTAAACAATTTTCTGCCGCTATGGGTTTGCAAACTCATAGCGGCAGAAAATTGTTTACGAAGAGTTGAAAAATACATGTATTGATTAGACTTTTACATGTATGAAGAGAAAATTGTTTACGAAGTGTTGAAAAATATATATACATGTAGTTAGGGTAGTCAATAAATCTATTGAGTTGGGGTAATCAACACATGTAGCCCTATTGATTACCCCAACTCTTCATACTTTATCCTCGCCTCTAAGAGGTCAATCAAGAGTACTCATGACGAGGCCTTTGTTCCATTCCATAATTGGCGCCGGAGCTTTGTTCTTTGTTTGACCAATCAGAACAAGGAAGTTTGTTGGAATATTGTACTCACAATGACCTGGCAATGCCTAGACTTGCCCAGAAGGTGTCACTTTCTTAACATTAATGACTGACCTCTTAGAGGTGAGAATAAAGTATTTCCGCGACATTTCAGCATGCGTGACCCTGCGCAATACAGTATTCTGTGAATCTTCTTTTTACAATGTACCTGATGCCGTTTTATATCAGTCATAGTAGATACTGATAAAAATTTGAGATTTTTTTATATCAGCCGTGCGGTGCCCGAGGCCGGTTGCGCCAAAAAATGGCTGGATGACGAATGGTAATCAAGGTACCGGTATAGGGTCTACAGTTCACTACTACTGCAACCATGGATATGAACGATATGGATCACCAAATCAGACCTGTCTACCTATTGGAAAGTGGTCCAATATCACGCCCATTTGTCGTCCAATTAACCTACCGCAAGGTAAGCGAATCAATTCACTGAACATTGAGAGTTCTGCTTGTACCAGGGTTTTACTTGCAGCAGTTCAACGTGAAATTCACCATTGCCGGCGCTTTTTTGCTTATCCCGACAGGTCGGCAATATCTTAAAGGTGCTCTTGTTCGAATTGTAAACATTACGCTGTGCCACCTATTGTCAACTTCTGTACTAACAGATCAGATAAAATCGAATTAAATCTCGCCTTTCACAAATTTTTGTTTGTTTTTGAACGTAAAATCATAAATATATTTCAGTCACAAGAATATTTATCAAGATAGATATAAAAATAGATAACATTAATGTTTTGGTACACGGTGCCGCCACCTGTCCGAGGAAAAATAATTATTATAATCAACCATGTAAATAAACAAACCGGGATGTTTACAATTCGAACTAGAGCACCTTTAAGACAAATTGAAGCACGCTGACCGTGCCGATTCTGTCCGTGAACAATAATTGGTTGGTAACTTACGCTGAATGGGTAAATGTCGTCCTGGGTATGTACAAAGATTACCCAGGATCTCAATCTTCACTAAAACAAGACCCTGGGTGTACTTTCGGTAGCCGAACAACACACAGCATCGTAGTATGACACCTGGATTCGAGGTTTTCTCGCCCGTGGTCACGTGACCGCCTGAAGAATGTCATGAACAGCTACACTCAACAAGTACCGCGGCGCGAGACGGCGAGATTCCACGGAATATCTATGTAGGACTCGTTCCTAGGAACAGATTGCGGAAACTGGGTGATGCTCGGCTACGGAAACTGCCTATACACCCAGGGTATTGTTTTAGTGAAGACTGAGATCCTGGGTAATCATTGACTGTGTATACCCAGGACATTTACCCGTTCTGCGTAAATTACGAAACGAATAAAGCCAGGCGCACACAGACGAATAGTGCTCAGCTTAACTTGGCACAGGGTTATCTCTGCCATGGCCGACTGGCCGAGACCAGAATATCACTGCGGTGTTGTGCGCGTAATCGCACAGCCGTTTTCGAAACCCTCACCTGGAATATGCCTTGCTTGCGCTGCGCCAAATATAACGATTGGATTTAAAGCAAATGGCTCGCGGGGTTTGTTGACAGTTGTTTGTTGACATGTCCTCAAATCAATCGCCGTTTTGAGAAAAAGGCGAAAGAAGGATTTTAGTTTAATGGGAAATGCGTTAGACAGCCAAACTTCGGAGGCGTATTCTGCAAAATTTACCGCTTCGAAATCAATGTGAGTATAAGTAAATTGGGGGGATCTAGACGGAAGATGGGAAAAACGTTTCTGCAGCGGCCAAAACACTAAAATTTAAGCATTTTCCCTTGAAAAGTTCAGGTGTCAAAAAACATCAAAAAGTACCTAAAAAGTAGCAAAATCGCACTGCCGCTGCAGAAAACCTTTCACATCGTCCACTTGGACCCCCCAATTTACTTATACTGTAAAAAATCATGAAAAAACATGAAAAAATGCTAATGAAAAAATTGCTACATTTTATGGAAAACCATGCTACTCCCCACAAAGTAGCTTCCTTTTGGTCCATACAACACATTTCCTACTGAATAAATGGCCGTGCCGGAAGTTTACTGCGTTAAATGTAGAAAATTCACCCCAAATAAGGGGAAAGCAATTATTCACAAATTAGCTGGTGGTAAAAAATATTTGATAGTTAAGTGCGCTATATGTGGGAGTAAGAAAGCAAAGTTTATTTAGTAAATAAATGGGTAAGGAGAACGAACAATATCTCAGAGAATTGTATTTTAACCCTAAAAGTTCAGTTGCTTGCTCAAATATTGCTCAAATTTGGAAGAAAGTAAAGTCGATTGGTAAGTTAATTAAGTACAAAGAGTTAAAAGAGTTTCTTGAGAATTTACCAACTTATCAGTTACATAAACCGATCACTACAAAATTTCTTTACAGAAAAACTATGGTTTCTTACATTGATCAACAATGGCAAGCTGATTTAGTTGACATGAAGTCTAGATCTGAGAAAGGTTATAATTACATCCTAACAGTTATAGATTTGTTCAGCAGATATGCTTGGGCTTTGCCATTAAAAAGTAAAAGAGGTGAGGAAGTAAGAGAATTGTTCGAAAATATTTTCAAGGACGCTGTACCAGGAAAAATACAATTTGATGATGGTAAAGAATTTTACAACAAACATTTAAAAGACCTTTTAGAGAAAAATGATATAGAATGGTTTTCTTCATTTTCGGATAAAAAAGCTGCAGTTGTAGAGAGATTTAACAGAACTTTAAAAACTCGAATGTGGAAATATTTTACTGCAAACGAGACAAACAAGTGGGTGAATATTTTACCAGATTTAGTTAAAGGTTATAACAACACATTTCACTCTTATGAAACCAATAGATGCAAGGAAAGAAGAAAATGAGGGTGCAGTTTGGTTCAATTTATACGGTGCATTTTTAATGCATGATTTCGGGTTACCTAAATTTAAGATTGGCGATAGTGTAAGAATTACTAAATAGAAAACTATTTTCACTAAAGGTTATATTCCTAACTTTACTGAAGAAGTTTTCAAAATTAAACAGATTATTTACTCAAAACCATTTGTTTATCAACTTGAAGATTATCAAGGTAAAATCATTGATGGTTACTTTTATCAAGAAGAATTGAGTTATGTTCCAAATCCCGAACAACTAGAGTACAAAATTGAGAAAATTCTAAGATATAAAACCATTAAAGGAAAAAAGTATGGGCTAGTAAAATGGAAAGGTTATAGCGATAAATTTAATGAATGGTTAGCAGTTTCTGATATAAAGTTGATCGTGTAACGTGAACCACGAAGTGACAGCAAAGCTGAACAAAGTTCAATTTAAGAAATTTTTTACTATATAAATGAGCAGTGAAAATCACGAAGTGGCACTGAAGGTGAAAGTGTATTGTGAAGTATGTAAAACAAGTGTGTCACGTACAAATTTTGCTAGACATAAAAAAACAAACAAGCATCTTCAGAATTTGAAACCAAAGGAAGAAGCTGCTGAATTATTTGCCGAACTACCAAAATATTTCAAAGAACCAGCTTTGTCACCACCACGGAAAAAGAGTCGTTTAGAATTTAAACATCCTATCATGAAACCCGAATCACGAAGTGGCAGCAAAGCTGAACTTAAAATTATCGAAAAATTTGGGAAAAATGATAATTATGTTTCAATGCAATTAACATATGATAAAAAAGCAAAAGATGTAAGAGAATATCAAGATAAATTTATTGAACTCTTAACAAATGTTCAAAATAAACGTTTCAAAATAAGTTTATCGTGTAAAGTGCAGTTCTTCAAAGAAAATATTAAGGTTACTCATAGTATTCAATCACCGTTTGAAGTAATTATCTCTAAACAACAAGGTCGGGAAATGTTAAATAAATCATTAGATTACATAAAATTGCAAATTGATGAAAGATATTTTAATGGAAGTGGTTTATCGTTAGATCAAATAAAATACATGGATATTTGGGTTGTCGGAATGAAAGAAACAAAAGGTGGACATTTTGTAAAACTACCATTTAAAACAAATGCTGTTATAAATGTAAAAACTGATGATGGGAAATGTTTTTTATGGTCCTTATTAGCGGCTAAATATCCAACTTAAGATCATGTAAGTGAAATATATTCCTATAAAAAATATGAACATACAATTAAAATTGATGATTTTCCGGTTTTGATAAAAGATATACCAAAAATTGAGAAAGAGAATAATCTAAAGATTAATGTTTTTGGTTTAGTAGACCCTAAATATAAAACAACTAACATTCTGAAAGGCGAGCAAAGCTCGATCCTATATTATAGCCTTGAACCATTATATCTTTCAAAGGATCACGAAGATGATGATGTTATTCATATTTTATACTACCAGGAGCATTATATGTATTTGAAAAATATTAACCTTTTCTTTAGAACAGGCCAAAAACATGAAAAACATTTATGTAGAAGATGTATGAATGCTTTTTGTAGAATTGAAACATTAATAGAACATAAAAAGAAATGTGGTGAACATGATTATTGCGAAGTAAAAATGCCAACTGGAAAATATTCAACTCTGAAATTTAAAAACTATCACTTCAAGAATAAAGTACCTTTTGTTATTTATGCAGATTTTGAAAGTATAAATATAGCAACACCACCCACAGAGCTTGATGACCCCGAGATCTTAAAAACTAAAAAACTAAAATCACAAATTGCAGCTGCAGTAGGTTGTTATGTACATTCCGATTATCCAAATTTATGGCTAAGCAATTATTCATGTCACAGAGGGCCAGATGTTGTTGAAGTATTTTGCAATTGGTTAATAAATGTGGAAAATATTTTCAGTCAACTTCTAAAAACAAACAATGAAATGACGTTAACTCTAGAGGAGGAACGTGAATTTCAAGAAATAACAGAATGTTACTATTGTAAGGAAGATCTTTACGCTGACCGAGTTAGAGACCATGATCATTATAATGGAAAATACAGAGGAGCAGCGCATAATTATTGTAACTTAAGAGCTAGAAATATAAATTTTGTTCCAGTTTTCTTTCATAATCTAAGTAATTACGATGCACATCTTTTCGTTAAAGAACTCACCAAGAAAACTGGTAAAGAAGTAAAAGTATTAGCTAAAACTGCAGAATGTTATATTTCTTTTCAATTCGGTTGTTTGAGATTTTTAGATTCCTACAGGTTTTTACAAGGTAGTTTAGATAATTGCACAAAATCTATGATTGATGATGATTTCAAAATAACTAGATTCCATTACCCAAATGAAGATGATTTTAAGTTGTTAAGGAAAAAAGGATCTGTTCCATACTCATTTTATACATCCTTTGAAAGTTATAATGAAACAGGCTTAACCCCTGAGATGTTTTATGATGACCTTAAAAATGAAATGCAACCAATTTCGGCTTATCAAAGTGCTAAAGAAACATGGGATCACTTCAAATTTAAAGATCATGGAGAATTTATAGATTTGTACTTAAAATGTCTACAAAATGATAATCGTCTGAATAAACTCTCTAAGTCTCGACAATTAGATTTTATGAAACTTTAACTAGGTACAGTAACAATAAGTACAGGACCAAATTGAACCGTTCGACCTTTAAAATACATGAATATAAACTTAGATTTGTTAACAGACTACGACACATTGTTATCATTTGAAAAAGCAATAAGAGGCGGAATTTCAGGAATAATGGGAACAAGATATGTTAAAGCTGACAAAGACCATAAGCTACTTTATGTCGATGCAAATAACTTATATGGCTGGGCTATGATGCAGTTTTTACCCGAAAAGAATTTTGTAAAATATGACTGCGTCTTTCCTAACTTTGAAGTGACAAAAGAACTTATATTAAGTATTCCAGAAGATTCTTCTACAGGTTACTATTTTGAAGTAGATTTAGAATTCCCCGAAAGTATAAAGTTTAAATCTGTAAATTTTCCATTTTGCCCTGAATCTTTATTTATTCCAGATGATGAATTAAGTGATTATCAGAAAGAAGTATTAGGGGAAGAAAAAAGGCCAAAAGTAAATAAATTAATTCTAACCCAAAAAGATAAATTAAACTATATAGTACATTACAGAAATCTACAATTCTATTTACAACAAGGTATGATTCTGAAGAAAGTACATTATATCATAGGGTTTGATCAAAGACAATGGCTTTCATCTTACATTGATCATAATACTAAACAGAGAATGCAAGCAACAACAGATTTTGAAAAGGACTATTTCAAATTAATGAACAATGCATTTTACGGAAAAACCTGTGAAAATATCAGAAATAGAAAAGATGTAGAATTAGTTAATGATAATGACAGAGCTTTAAAACTTCAAAGTAATCCTAAATTTGATTCCAAAATTATATTTGAATAAGATTTATGCGCTATCTTAATGCGAAAAACATCAATAAGACTTGATAAACCTATTTACATAGGAGCAACAGTTTTAGAATTATCAAAGTTGTTAATGTACAAATTCTACTATGAAATATTACAACCGTATTTTGGTGAAAAGAACATAGAATTACTCTACCAGGATTCAGTAACTTCTGATACACCAATTGTTTTACGTTACGAAGGTAAAATCAGTATTAGGAGAATTTCAGAAATATTATCAGAGCAGGAAAAACATTACTGGCCTTACGGGGAAAAGCAATTAATACAACTTCAGTTTCCTCTAGAAATCTGGACAGCTAATGGATGGAAAAAACTGAAATCAATTATTAGACATAAAACAAATAAAAAGATTTACAGAGTACGAACAAAATTAGGATTTGTTGATGTAACTGAAGATCATTCCTTGATAAAAAAATCAGGAGAAAAAATCAAACCAACAGACGTGTCGATTGGTGATGAACTATTACATAAAAGATTTTACCCAAGTCAGAATCACGAAGTGGCGACAGGGTCGATTAATCTATCGTTTGATGAAATAATTGATTATATCTATAATAGAGAGCCCGCTACTTTAAAAGAGAAAGAATACTTCATCAAAGGATTCTTTATGGGAGATGGAAGTTCTGGAATTTATCACTATGTTAACAATACTAAACATACGTGGNATAATGCAGAGACAGAGCTCAACTTGAGCAAGTGACAGACAGCTCCAGGTGGCCAGTAGTTGGAATAATGGTACATTTAAGGTCACAGTGACATCTGATATACTAACACTGGGTCTGGCATGGGTCCCGAGATGAGAATGTTTATAGTACCAATATCAGCACACATGCATTGTCATGTAGGTATGGATCCAGGAATGTCAATAAAACAAACAACACTTTACTTTTTAATTGACGGCACATGAAGTGCAAGTTGAACTCTTCTGAGACAAGGTCAGCTGTCAAGCTACAGTAAAACTAGCATCAATCACACTCAGAGGCCACTGCATTATCCGCTGGTCTGTAGACGCAATCTTTGGTGTCGCATGCGTAGTGACCCTGAATATACAACTGCTAGAGAGATTTCAAGGATATCAACTGCTAAATAAACAACTGGAGGATAAACAACTGCTAGAGAGATTTCAGAAATATTGCCAAGAAGTTTATCCTCATGTTAACTTTAAAATCTATGATACAATGAAATCCTCCAGTGTTTATAAATTGAACGCCTCATGCAAATTCATGGCGGAGGAGTATGACGACTTTTATGTGCCAGCAATTGTTCACAGTAACACATCAACGGAAGAAAAAACTATTCCAGATTATATTTTAAACTCTGAGGATAATTTACGAATGTGGTTCTTCTTAGGATTTTATGCCGCAGATGGGAATAAAAAATGTAAACGGCAGAAAACCATTACATTTGCGCAAAAAGGTAAATTGGCTATTTCTGGTTTATATTTATTATCAACTTCTTTAGGGTTCAACATGAATGTCAGTATTCGTAAAGATAAACCAAATATTTTCCAATTGACTCATTCAGGTGTAAACCTTTCAGAAGATGTTCGTCATATGTATGAAGTCACTAATTGCAGTGATTATGTCTACGACTTGACAACGGATCACGAAGTGACAGCAGAGCTGAACGACGGAACGTTTAATTGTGGATTTCCAGTAATTGTTTCAAACACGCACAGTTTTGTACTAAAACTGAAAACAGATGATTTAACAAAAGATTTAATGAATTTAAAGGAGCATTTTGATTTCAGCAATTATCCAAGAGATCATCCATTATATGATACAAGTAAAAAGAAAGTGCCTGGTTATTTTAAAAATGAATTAGCTGATACACAGAAAGGATTAAGGGAAATGACAGAATTTATAGGTTTAAGAAGTAAAATGTACGCATATAATTCAAAGTTAATTTATCGTGGTTCTGAATATAAAGTTGAGTATGAAAATAATTTAGACATAAAAAAACTAAAAGGAATGAGTAAACATGTGGTTAAAAAACAGATAACATTTGATGATTATTTTGATTCACTACATGATAGTAAAAAATTCAGTCATGACATGAGAACTTTGAGATCAGAAAAACATAACATGTATGTGGAAGAAATAAACAAGAGAAGTTTAAACCCATTTGATGATAAAAGATATATTTTAAGTAATGGTAAAACCACAGTTCCGTTTGGTTTTTATGTATAGCCAGTTTAAAAAAAATTTACTTTATAAATGAGCACTGTGACAATAGAAGGAAACATAGCATCTGGGAAAAGTACACTAATAGAACAGCTTCAACAACACTTGAACGGCGTCGAAGTCTTACCAGAACCAATAGAAAAATGGAAAAATTGGAATGGCATTAACATGTTAGATTTGCTATACCAAGAACCTAAAAAATACATCAAAGATTTTCAATTAATGGCGCAAGAAACATTAATTGAACATCACGGAGTGCGGACAGAGTTCGATCACAACTTCAACACTGATGGTCCCGAAGGGCCGCCAAAGGCGAATTTAAAGATTATGGAAAGAAGTATTTATTCTTCACAGTATATATTTACAAAGATGGCTTATGATGATGGTATTTTGTCCATTAGTGATTATTATGATATTACTGGTAAATTTCTTCAAAATGAAAGAAATATAATTAAACCAGACTATATACTGTATAATATGACTTATCCGGCCACCGCGGCCAACCTGCGAACCACGCGAATTATTGACTATACACGATCCAGGCCAAGTTATGAAAGGCCTAGTCAGGGTTACATGTTCAATGGAAATCGTCTTACACTTGGTGAGCATCGTAATGGATATCCCGCCGTGAGGATCAGTTTCACTTTTGTCAAAATGAATTGACCAGTACGATTTGTAAATGATGTCAATTAAACCTAGGCCTACTGTGGAATAAAACTGCGGTCTGCCGTTGAAAGGAAACTCACAAGTGATGTGTAACCCTAACAAGGCCTTTCATAACTTGGCCTGGATCGTGTATAGTCAATAATTCCCGTGGTTCGCAGGTTGGTCGCGGTGGCCAGA
>NMRB01000268.1:123188-137204 GCA_002633025.1 Notospermus geniculatus | reverse complement strand
TGAATTCCTTGAAATACTAAATTATCTCTTTCTTTTTCAGTTAACCATAAATCTTTAAAAGTGCTATATAAGTTAAAACTTTCAAGTTCAAAGATTATTTCTGATCCCCATTTTACAGCTAGGTTTGAAATCAGATTTCTACTAAGATTATTAACCACGTAATTACTTCCGTGACCTGAAATTTCAACATCAGCTGATAAATAGAATGATTCCGGAACAAAGAAAGTATTTTCCGTTAATCGTGGAACTCTTATGTATAATTTTTCTTTGGGGTTTGCAGAAGATGGGTTATTCGTGATAACATGATGTTGTCTTTCAGCTTTTAAACCTAACGGAATTCTACTATTTCTGTTAGTGTTTAGTATCTTTCCTGTTGCCATTTATTTACGACGATTTTTCACTCTTCGGACTCCCTCAACAAGGCCGTACACTATAGAACTAACAATAATAACAACAAGTATAATTAAATGTTCTGCTAGAAACCCAACAGCAGCACCAGCAGATTTTAAGATAAATGAAACTATTGCTCTGATTATTCCTGGTAAAGCTGCCGCTGACTTCTTTGCTAATTCCTTTAACCACTCTGCAAATTTCTTTAATCCTTCTTTCACGGCACTGCCTTTACCACCAACTCCGCCACCTCCACCGCCTCTGCCGCCTCCACCACCTCCACCGCCTCCACTGCCTCGACCTTTCAAACTGTTACTTATTGCTAAGCCAATAGTAGTGAATGTCATTATAATTGCAGTTATGATAGCACCAACTGTTAAACCTTCCAATTTAAAAAGTAACCTAATTTTAACTTTTAATGGTAAATCTGAATTCATTAAAATATCAATTATAAAATTCTTAATCCTTCTTAACTGTGATTCTCTTTTCAAACCAAGATCAATTGATTTCATCTTTTCGTCAATTAAATTATCCCTTAGTTTCGCTTTCTCTTCTCTCTCTTCAGTTATTTGTTTAATTAATTCCTCTTTTTCATTATCAGGGGTTTCTGATAGTTTTTCTTGCAGTTCATTAATCCGTTTATCTCTTTCTTTTAATCCCTCTTCCAGTTTATCTATAATCTCTTGTCTTTCGAATTCTCTTCTTAAAGCTTTATCACAAAAATCTATCATACCTCTTATGTCTCTGATGTGGTTGATTGATAAACCCATTTGTTCAAATTGTTCATTACTGATATGTGATAATTCTCTTGGTAAATCATCTATATTTATCAAACGATCAATTCTTTCCGTAAGATCTTCTAATTCTGTTTCAGATTCTGTACTTATTTGTTGTTGTTGTCTTCTGTAATATCTCTCTGAGGCTTCGATTTCTTCCTGTAGTGATGGTGGTAAATCGAATGGCTCTGCATGCTTTAAAAACATGTCTTGACGTTGTCCAGTAGTTATAGTGGTTAATAAAGTTCCGGGTATATTTTCTGGTAGTGGTGGTGGTAAGCTATAATCAGGTAATTTAATAGTTGTTTCTATGAAACGTCTAATTGGTTTTCCATAATTATCTTCGATATCTTTGTAAGGAACTAATCTTCCATGCATATCAGTTAATATGTAACTTCCCCCTTTGAAAATAAAATAAATATTACCACTATCCACTACTATACGTGACGCCAGCGCCCTTAATCCATGCATAGTATATTTACGCTTTGAAGGTTTGATAGCCGTTTCTAGTTTATCAACAATATCTTCAATTCTAATTTCTTTACTCTCTCTCTGCGGCTTCCATTTCTTCCTGTAGTGATAGTGGTAGTTCTAAAGTGGTTGGTTTTTTAGCCTTTAAAAATATGTCTTGACGATGTCCCGGAGTTTCAATGGTGAACAATGTTCCCTCGGGTGACTCATCTAATGATGGTGGTAAACTATCATCAGGTAATTTAATAGTTGTTTCTATGAAACGTCTAATTGGTTTTCCATACTTAGCTTCGATATCTCTGTAAGGAAATAATCTTCCAAATGTATCAGTTAATATGTATTCTTTTCCTTTGAAAATAAAATAAATATTACCAACACCATCCACTAATACATTTTTTGTCAGCATCCTTAATCCATGCTCAGTATATACACGGTTTGAAGGCTTAATAGCCTTTTCTAGTGTATCAATAATATAATCCTTTTCCATTTGTTCTTTCTCTAAGTCAGGATCTCTTGCTCTGGGTGCTGAAATAAATATATCATTTTCGTTTAAAGTTCTACCGTCGTCATGTTGGGTTTTATCATCACTAAAAGGTGTATCTTGTATTTGATTTGTTTCTTCTAGTTCTTGTATTGTACGTGAAACTTCAAGTAAATCAAAATCATCAGAACCTCCTCTATCAGCCATTTAATTAGCGTAGAAGTAATGCTAAACCAACTAATCCACCAGTTACACCATATAACGCGAACTTTATTGAACTATGACTTTGTCGTTCACCTTCCAGGATATTTTCATGAGTTTTGGTTTCAACTTTGTTGGTTTCAACTTTGTTGGTTTCAACTTTGTCGGTTTCAACTTTGTTGGTTTCTGTAGGTTTGGTTTCTGTAGGTTTGGTTTCTGTAGGTTTTATTTTAGTTCTAATTGTTTTAACTGGTGATCCTTCCATTAATGGTGAAAGTCTTTTTTTTTCTTTATGTCATTCTTTCCAGGAAGAATATGAAATAGGAATCGGGTTTCTAAGGTGAAAGACATTGCTTCCTACCAGAATCGAACCCACAGACCCTCGCATAAGGCATCAATCGCCAGCACTGAGGGGCAGCACGCCAAAAACCACTAGGCCAAATCCCCATCTTCAAAAAAGATGGTTCAAAGGCCCATGTTTAAACGAGGCGTCCATCAGTACCCTGCGAGTAGTATTCTTTCCAGGAAGCATATTTTTAGAAGCTATCAAGATATTATTGTTATAATTATCTATTTTACCAACTTCTAAGATCATATTTGAACTTATGATGTATAAACCTGGGCCAATTACATAATCTAATCTAACATGTGTGTCTGTTATTGCTTTTTGATATCTTGCAATAGAGGTTGGAATATCAGCGTGTTTATTTATAGAATCATTCAATAGTTTAAGAAATTGTTTTTGTGCGTCAAGATCAGTTCCAAAACTTCCTATTATTGCAGTTTTAGCATCAGCTTGTGCTCCTAAAACACAATAAACAAATGTTCTGATTGAATCGTTTAATCTTTGAATTCCAGCTGGTGTCAATTTCCAGTAGTATTCTTAGGTATGAAATGCAGATATCTGGGTGACAAAGTCCCGTCTACCGACGAATAATCTGTTTGTTTTAGAACATCAAATGTTTTTTCACCTCTTTCATCTGCTATATGTTTATAAAAGAAAGCTGGTGGGTTGTGTTCTTTTCTCATAAGTCTTACACCTTCATCCCAATCTTTTTTAAACATATGTGGATATTTTTTAGGATGCCCGCCAGATGTAACAGTTATTCCTTTCCAGAAACTAAGATTAGGATTATAATGTAGATAATGCAATGAAAAATATGGGTGTTTTACCTTCATGTAATGCCGCTCAACGGACAAACAATTACCAACAACCAACTAGCAGTTACCAACTAGCTCCAACTAAAAACCCACAAGGTTCAACTAAAATTCAACAAAACGGACTACCAGTTAATCCTAGTCAGAATCCTTGTCAAATGTTGTCTGAACAAGGTAAACAAGCTAAAGTAGATTTAGAGATTTTAGTTGCAACTGGTTTAAGACAAAAGAGTTTATTGGGAAACAACTAACTTTTCAAGACCTTGACAACATGTTTGAAAAAGACTTAATAAAATATCACAGGCTTTACAAAAGCACAATATCAGCTAGAATTAATGATACTTTTGGTAAGATGACACTCAAATCTTATTCTAAACTAGCAACTTGGCTACTTCCTATTAGTGATGAAGATAAGCTTTATGAAGACTTAAGAAATGATTACATTGTGAATAGTGAAATGGATAGATGGACAGGATGGTTAACTGTGAAAATGGGATCTTTAATGGTTGTTGCATCTACAAGTTTAATTACATTTGGAAATTGTTCGCGTAGCGACACCTTTGGTGAGTTTAGAGAAACTTCGTTGATTTCAATGGATCGTATAACGCAACTTTCAGTGAATATAAATGGAGCAGCAAACGGAGAACCAACCGACAACAGTGACGGCACCAAAAAAACCTAGATCAGAAAAGCAAATAGCATGGAGTAAAGAATTAGGGAAAAAGTCTCAAGAATTTAAAAAGAGAAAACAGGATTTATTGACTTCGTCGAACCGCATAGCGGCGTCAGAGACGAACTCTGTTCACCCCTCGGGATTGACTGATGAGGCGGACGAAGTCGGCGAAGCCAGAGCTGAATCGCAGAAACCCTCATGGTTATTACCAGCAGTTTTAATTGTTGGTGGTGGCGGCGTAGCCGTAGCCATAATAGTTTGGTGTAAATTGAACAGAGTAAAACCTAAAATGGTGACGCAGTCAAAACCTGAACGGCAAAGCCCTAAAAGAGCTCAGCAAACTCAAAAGGTTGAACAAAATAAAAATATATTTTCTATGGAATAAATGAACACCGTGGAAAAACTTCTATTGATTGATTCAAAAGATTACCCTGATCAAGAAGCAAATGACCTTACAATTCAATTAGATGAAGAAGTAAATAATGTAGAAAGCATCAGAATTGTTTATGCAGGAATGCCTTGTACATTTTACAATATTTCACAATCAAGAAATACTAATAGATTTGTTATTGATGAAGATCGTCGTGGAAAACATATTATTATACCAGATGGATTCTTTATATTACCTTTATTCAACAAGGAATTCAAAAATCAATTACACGCAAAAGGTATGGATAGAAACAAGATTTCGTTTGATTTACGTCCTTATGATGCAAAGATACAAATTTTATTTAGTATAGCTAGAGGTCGTACTGTTGATGATTATAAACTTCTTATAGATGAACATTCTAAAAAATTATTAGGCCTTGATAATAGATATGTCGGACCGGTTGCAGTAGATAGAACAAAAGGAGTTCTAACAGGTGATAAACCAATCAATTTCAAACCTTTTGATTATTTCGTTATTCATTGTGATATATGTAATACAGAACATACACTTGAAAATGGTAAAAGAAGTGATATTTTAGCCAGATTACCAATTAAAGAATGTGATTTTGGAGAAATGCTACAATACAACTTCGGTAATTTAACAAAGCCACGACCTTGCAAGGAAAGATTTAGCAAATTAAGGCTTTGGATCACTGATGAAAAAAATAAAAAAATAAAATTTAATGGATCAATCGTGATCAGCCTTGCTGCCACTTCATGGTAAAATTTTGAAAATTAAATGAGTAGATATTGGGGCTATTCAAAGAGACCGAAGAATGGCACAAAATATTAGAGGAATCGAATGAGTCTACTGAAAGTGATTCGCTTTTAAAACAAGACCCCCCAGAACCAGATTCGCCAGAACCTGAATTAATTGATGGTGATTGGTATATCCCTGAAGCGCCTAAACCTAAACCTGATTCGCAAAGCGACGTTTCACGACCACCTAAACCTGAACCTGAACCACAGAGTGGCGACTTCGTCGTTTCACGAGTACCTGAACCTGAACCGGCTAAACCTGAACCGGCTAAACCCGAACCACAACCGCGCCCTAAACCCGAACCCATCGGCATCCCAGACTCGTCTAAATCTTACTAAATAAATGGCCGAAGAAAATGAAACTAAAAGATTATATCACGAAGTGCCACCAAAGGTGTATCCCGATTTACCACCTTTACCGAACTCTACGGAATTTAGATTACATCATATTTCAGAAATAAAAAAGTTTTTCGAGGATGAAATAGAATTTAGAAGAGCTATACATTCGAAGTACATGAAGGCATTTAATGTTATGACAGGTGTTAGTCATTTTTTAAATTTTACAAGTGTTGCTGCTGGTTCAGTTGGAGTAAGTGCAATAGCTTGTGTGATTACAGCCCCATTTGGTTTTGCATTAGGAGGTGTAACAATTGGTGCTGCTTTACTCTCATCGGGGTTAACATGGAAGAAAAAGAATATTCAGAGTAAAATTGAAAAACATGAAAAGATAGGAATGGTAGCTATTTCAAAATTAAACACTGTTAATAACTTAATTAGTAAGGCTGTATCAGATTCACATATTACACAAGAAGAATTCTCACTAATTACCAGTGAAAAAGAGAAATATATTGTCTTGAAGAATGGCATAAGAAAAAAGCAAAGAGAAACTACTGCAAACCAAAATATAGACGTAGAAGCCCTTAAAAAGACTTTTTTAGAAGAAGGAAAAAAGTTAGGCCGATCAGTCGCCCAAAACGAGATAATAGAAAAGTTGAAGAAACAATAAATCACGAAGTGCCACCTACGGTGAATTATCATTATTATTACTATTATTCACCACAAGTTGTGCCTTCAGAATTGACTCCTTCAGCGCCACCAAATTATTATGAATTAAATGGGGGTAGAATATTTTATTGACGAGCAAGAATGTGAAGAAGCTACATTTGATATTTATTTAGAGAATTATTATTTCATCAATTCTATTACTATAAAAAGCATCATTTTACAACTCGTGGTGGAGTGGAGATCTTCTTCCAGAAGGTGTAAAGGTTTTTCAATTTCTAACCACTGAAAAATGGGACCAAAAAGGTGAAGTTATAAATGCTTTAGAGGTTTGTACAGAGGCAGTTGAAAAATTACCGAGGTTACCACAGCAAGAAAGAGCATCTGCTTGTGAAAGAGAAGAAAAAAGACAACATAATTATTATGATACACCTTTTATTGATGATAAAGAGTATATTTTCCCACTGAATAAGCATTTTAGTTTAAGCGAGTTCTGTAATGAGTGGCAGAAGATAATAGAAGAAAGTGAGATACACCATGTAAAAATTGGTTGTGATAATAGTAACTATATTACCATTGAGTTAACAGAAGATAAGGATTTTAACTTTGATATGTTGGTTAAAAGTAGGGAACCTGAAGAAAGTTCGATTGTAGAAGCTAAGGGAGTGACTAGTGTTTCTTTTGAAATGGATTTTAAAATTAGAAAAACCTACTACAAGAGATTAACAGAGCATTTAGTAGAAATTGTTAATAAATGGTTCGGGTTCAAACAGGAAACGTTCACCAAAAAAGGTACATATTACTCGACAAAACCTTTACCATTTTATGTTACAAATCTCTTTTTAAGATGTAACTTAGTCAACCAAGTAAATACTTTGTATAACAATAAACGGTCTGATATTTTATGTTCAATACCAGTTGATGATGGTGTGCAGATTAAACTTCAAAGATATGAACCTAACAGTTGTACAAAAAGAGTTGATAAAGCACAATGGCATTTGAAATTTCAGATAACCGATAAAAATGGAAAGGTAGTTGATTTCAGAGGAGCTAAAGTTATGATACATTTTACTCTTGCAACTAGTAAACTTGATCCTGTAAGGTGAACAGAGTTCGTTTTAGTTCCGAGGATAACTAAGAGATGGAAACACTTAACATCTGCTACCTGGTCGACATTCAGCGTACGGCTATGCCGATTCAATGATGAATTATCCGACGCAGTCATAAAAATACGGCAAAGCCATACGGCCTATCAGCCATGCCACTATTGAGCGATCTAAACCTATAAACCACACCTGTTACCATAACCAATACACTAAGCATTATACAGACCGTTCCTTAGTCATATACACTGAAGCCGTGAAATGGTGAAACCCTCTGGATCGGTCACTACAATCTGGAATATTCGAGAACGACGAAGTCGTTCCAGAACTTTCTTAAAGCTCAAAATTCTCCTTCACTTCGGTTTGTGAAATAAAGATCAACTTTGACCTTTGTGACGGATGTGGTGGACAAAATGAGTGAGTTATTCATTTATTCAGTAGGAAATGTGTTGTATGGACCAAAAGGAAGCTACTTTGTGGGGAGTAGCAAGATTTTCCATAAAATTTTAGCATTTTTTCATTTGCATTTTTTCATGTTTTTTCATGATTTTTTACAGTATAAGTAAATTGGGGGGGTCCAAGTGGACGATGTGAAAGGTTTTCTGCAGCGGCAGTGCGATTTTGCTACTTTTTAGGTACTTTTTGATGTTTTTTGACACCTGAAAAAATAGCACTTTTCAAGGGAAAATGCTTAAATTTTAGTGTTTTGGCCGCTGCAGAAACGATTTTCCCATCTTCCGTCTAGATCCCCCCCAATTTACTTATACTAATGTGAATAGCACAAAATGTACATTTTGACCGACTGAATTTGAAAACGTCATTAACCCGTTTTAGCAAATTTATGGAACCTCGTCCCCGGTGTTTACGTTCGCATATGTGCTCAGGTTTCGCATATGGCTGGAGCACGGCTTTGCCTGGAGGCGAGATTCACTCTCTATGGGAGGTACCACCAAAAATGTAAACAAACCCCGCGAGCCATTTGCTTTAAGGAATATCGCACAGGCTCAAGTACGATTGTGCCGTCAGAGGTACGCTGTGTGCGCCTTGTTTAAAGATTGTGGGCCGTATTCAAAAAAGGTGATGATCGCGCGATTAAGAGTAAGCCTAAGAATCCATTCACGCGATTTTCGTGCCGCGCGGTGTCGCATCCATTGTTTGTTTCTGCCGCATTGGTCGTGGACAAAGGATGCGATATCACGCGGCACGAAAATCGCGTGAATGGATTCTTAGGCTAAGGCTAAGAATCCATTCACGCGATTTTCGTGCCGCGCGATGTCGCATCCTTTGTCCACGACCAACGCGGCGGAAACAAACAATGCTTTCGAGCGTCTGCGGCAAGAAAATCGCGTGAATGGATTCTTAGCCTTAAAGGAGCTGGACGTCCAAGTTGTAAACACGATATTCACTAGTCTCGGTCACCCAGCCGAATCTGAGGATCGAACGTTTGTGTCGCAGTACCTGCGGAACGAAACGGTTGGCTGCGCGAGACTAGATATTCACTTCAGTACATATCACCGATAATAGGTGGCAGCACAGCATGGATAGAGAACCAGTGAGTGGTTGAGTGAGTTGCATTGGACCGGGCACCAGTCTAACGATCACGGGGCGCTACTGGTGCTGCCACCTTCACGAAGGAATAAAACTAGTTTGCCGACCACTGTTTGTAAACAAACTGGTTTGTTTACAACTTGGACGTCGAACTCCTTTAAGCCCACTTCATACTCTGACGCACGACCATCGACGTCCGACCCGCGATCAAAATCTGGACGCCGACTTCGCGGAGTTGAATCATAGTCCAGCGTATTTAAGCGACGGCGACCCGTTCGAAGCCGACCCCGTCGTGCGATTTTGCCGGATGCCGACAAAATCGCACGAGGGGTCGGCGTCGAACGCACGGTTGTGCGTCGGTCGCGGGCGATGGTGTGTGTCGAAGCATGAATTGGGCTCTACACGCGTGTAACTTCTCTGCATTCACTCACTTCCACTATGCAGTTGACGAAGTTACACGTGCTTCGAAGTCTCAAGCTGGGAATCCACCATTGATTTTCAAGCTGATTTTGCGTTGCAACTTGCTTTGCAACTGGGTTGCGTTGCAACTGGGCACTCGATTGCCGTAGTGGACTCGCTAGACGTAAATTCCGCCAATGGTGAACATGTGGTCAATTTCAGTGGGCAATCTGTCGGCGACCGGTGTCAGTTCCATGCGATCGTATTCAATCGCAGGTAGCAGGTTGCAAAGCAAGTCGCAACGTAGAAAATCAGCAGTGGATTCCTAGCTTTAAACACCATTTTTGAATACGGCCAAAATGTATCATGACTTCATTGTTTACATTCAATGTTTGTAAACATGCATGTTTACATTATTTTGGACATTTGGGACATGCCAACCCACCAAATTGAATAGTTTCGGTATAATCAAAGAATTTCTAGTGGGGGCATGCCAGCGACAAATTACACACAAGACAACGAAAGGCTGGACACAAACAAACAAAATGTAAATAAATAAAATGATTTCGTGCCCGGCAAAAATACCCGTGATATTTTATCTTTATGGCAGTAAAGATATGACTTTGTCATATACGGGACAATCCAACTTACCTCGACGCGAGTCCATGTCACAAAAAATTTCTAAGTTCGAATAATACCGTAATATAGAGGGTAGCATAATGGTAAATGGAACAGCTTGTATTATACCTAAGCTGTTCCATCTACCATTATGCTACCCCTACTATATTACTACTATATTACTACTCGCAGGGTACTGATGGACGCCTCCTTTAACATGGGCCATTGAACTATCTTTTTTGAAGATGGGGATTTGGCCTAGTGGTTTGAGGCGTGTTGTCCCTTAGTGCTGGCGATTGATGCCTCATGCGGGGGTCCGTGGGTTCGAATCTGGAAGAAAGACGTGGTGACTTTCACCTTAGAAACCCGTTTCTTATTTCATTCCTACTATACAGGGTGAGTCAAGAAAAATGTTCCTGCAACTTTCTTGGCCTGCCATACAAAGTTTATGACAGGTACTGAAACATAAATGATGCCATCCTTTTCCTATGGACGTTTACCAAGTTTTCTGTAAAAATCATCCATGTGTGACCACGCATATGGTCATCAGAGCCCATTGTTCCACGATGACCAGAAATGCAAGTTACACAATGTCGAAGCACTGATGTTTGTGGTCAGTGGGCCTTTTCCCTGATCAATTATGGGAAAGTCACTGATTAAATGTGTTGAACACCTCAGCTTCAATAAAAATATCGATTTTATCAAGTAATTTCTTTCTTGTTAGTCATCTGACTTGTGCAAACATGGAGTACCGGTAGTCAGAAAGCCCTACATTGTGTAACTTGCATTTCTGGTCACCGTGGAACAATGGGCTGTGGTGACCATATGCGTGGTCACACATGGATAATTTTTTTCACAGGACTTAGTAAACGTCCATAGGAAAAGCATGGCACCATTTATGTTTCAGTATCTGTCATAAACTTTGTATGGCAGGCCAAGAAAGTTCATAAGGGGCACAGTCCGCGTGAGCTACTGCGAAACTAATGTATTAGGCCAGCCCTGCATACCACGATATATAAATACACACAGCACACCTGGATGACCTAATTTCTGTCCGCAGTGAAGTACACCTGACTGCGGACAAGATTTCGCAGTAGCTCATGCGGTGTGTGTCCCTAATGTGGAGGAACATTTTTTTTTGACTCACCCTGCATTACGATATTTTTAGAACTTACAAAATTTTTATGACCTGGACTCGCGTCGAGGTAAGTTGGATTCTCCCGTATTATATATCTTTCCGTGGCAGATTCCTGCTCGAATCCACCGCTCTCACCCGGTTTGTCTGTCCGTTACTCCGGCAATGACAATGGAGCACAAATCGAGTACAGATGTCATAACCAAGAATATCTCAGAGGCCCTGTTCGACAAACGTGTGGCCCCCTTGGATGGACTCCAACCTCGGAACCAGAATGTGAAGGTAATGATCCCCTATTACAACAAAGTAAAGTGTGATATTTTGATATTCTAATATTTCCGTGATATATTCACTTTTCCTTAAAATTTTTCGAACCAGCAGACTTATTACCCTTCAAAGTATCACATCCACATTTGAAAATCAAAGACTGATGACTGACTACATGTATACTGAGAAATTAAGAAGAAACCTATGTTGCAATACTTATGGCCAGTGGGTGTGTTTCCGCTTGCTGCAGTGAAACCAGCAAGAAGTACTTCCGGGCATTCTTAATTAAGACTACGAATACATAGAGCTACACTCTACACGGACACGCCGGTTAACACTGGCAAATCGCAAGTGCCCGCGACTGTGAAGCCTTTGTTAACTGCTGTGTTAGCTTAAGAATCCATTCACGCGATTTTCGTACCGTGCGATGTCGCTTCCTTTGTCCACGACCAACGCAGCGGAAACAAACAATGATTTCGAGCGTCTACCGCTCAAAAGCCGCGTGAATGGACAGCCAGCCTTCCTCTCAATTATCAAGTCCCTCGCGCGCGTCTGGTGGTCTAATGCGGATGTCAGGTCGACCTTGCGATGGCACAGAACAGGCGCAGGCTGATTTTTCCGGATCACTCTGCATCTGAGGCACGATAGCGTGGAGCAAATCAGTCGCCAACATGGTGTGACATGACTGCAGTTACTTCTCAGTTACGACGATCGGGATCTGTCGCCGATCAAAAAGATCACGAATCGCGAGAGTTGAACCTATTCAACTTCTGTGTCATCCCGACTGGCGTAATCCATTCGCAGGTCACCTGAACACGGTTACGATTCTCTGCGCACTGGTGCTGCTTGTTCCACGATGATCGTACACATGTTCGTTTTTGTGACCTGACCGTGCTTGCGACACCTGATGCCGACTGTTCCGTCGTAGCGCAGGCAATCGCAGTGTGACCTGACATCCGCATAATGCGGATGTCAGGTCGACCTTGCGATGGCACAGAAGAGGCGCAGGCTGATTTTTCCGGATCACTCTGCGTCTGAGGCACGATGGCGTGGAGCAAATCAGTCGCCAATATGGTGTGACATGACTGCAGTTGCGTCTCAGTTACGACGATCGGGATCAGTCGCCGATCAAAAAGATCACGAATTGCAAGAGTTTCTATTTAACTTCTGTGTGTTCCCGACGGGCGTAATCCATTCGCAGGTGACCTGAACACGGTTGCGATTCTCTGCGCGCTGATGCTGCTTGTTCCACGGTGATCGTACACATTTTCGTTTTTGTGACCTGACCGTGCTTGCGACACCTGATGCTGACTGTTCCGTCGTAGCGCAGGCAATCGCAGTGTGACCTGACATCCGCATAACATTATTTCTGTCATGTTTTGGACATGCCGAGCTCCCGTCGGTTTTCGTCAGTCGCACAGCTGACTTCCTACAAACCGCCGGGCACAACCATGCGAAAGCGTGTCGGCATGCTGCCAGATAATGAGGCAGCCAATAGGAACTCGGGTTGCAAGCTGTCAAGGCTGTGGGTGCAAACCTCGCTTCCAGGATGTCGTCGATTCATTTTAGATAGAATTTAGTAGGCACTAATGACGTCATGGATTTAGGAGCGAGGTTAGATTTCAAAATGGCGCCTGGCGAAAATAACACATTTTCCCTTATTGAAGAAGAAAATTGTCAAAAATTCCGGGTTCAAACATTGAATGAACATCAAAAGTCAGCCATTCGCGCGCAGCGTGATAGAAAGGACCTACTTGTGTGTACGAAAACTGGTAGTGGCAAGTCACTGATATATCAATCCGTAATCATTATCGACCGGTTCAGAGACAGAGTCAGACGACACCACCAGCAACAGCCTGCACCCCCATGCATGCCGTGTGCACCAGTTGACGTCGATACGGATGGCATGAATGGTAGTGACCCCGATGATAGGCCCATCGTTGATATATCCATGAGCATGGCTGATCTCTCCATGGCTGATAGTTCCAAATCAATGAGTGTTGATAGGGACACTCGCACTAATAATGAGACTACCGGTAATAGTATTACTGACGAGGATATGGCGATGCTAAGCCTCCATGATACTACGAGTGCTAGTGATACTGCACTGGACTTGGATGCTGATGGGTATGGTATTGTTGTGGTGATCGTGCCACTTCTTGCCATAATGAAGGAACACTGTGAAAAACTGAACGAATTAGGATTCCAGGCGAGTTACATTGGAAAGAATGTCGACGACAATGCAGCAATCATACGAGGCGAATTCAACTTCGTGTATGCACGTCCCGAGGATCTTGTTGGTGTTCAGAAGTGGCGCGACATGCTGACGAGTGACATCTATCGTCAAAAGATAGTCTCCTTCGTTGTGGATGAGGCTCATGTCGTCGTGAATTGGTATGATATCTTTTGTTCATTTCTTTTATTTTTGGATTCATTACCTCATGACCTCACTTGGTAATGAAAAGTACCAGAGAATGATGATTGTAGTCTCACACAAATGCTATTATTAGTGAGAAAGTTTATGACCCATGAGTACCTCAGAATCATTCTGCATGGCATAAGTTCTTCTTCAACAATGTCATTGCCATGATCACACAGAAAGACAC
>NMRB01000268.1:100161-113432 GCA_002633025.1 Notospermus geniculatus | reverse complement strand
TTTGGTATAACTCCCGGTTGGCTGGCGAGCCCCGTGTCGCAACAGGGGCTACGGTTGAGCTGCGTAGGCATATTAAGGGCGAGCTGTTGTTGTGAATTTTTGAAACGTGGTCAGGCGTTGTAAATAAAAGATGTCAAAATACCATAAAAATACAAGTTGTATGACGGAAATGAAGGCACCTGTGGGGTCGATAGCCCTTTTTACACGGTGCTGGTTCGAGGAAACCTACCTCCACCCTCCTCGGGCGGGTTCGGTTCAGGATGGATTGATCGCTTTTACACGGTGCGGGTTACCGAAACCGCCTCGATCTAGTTCGAGGTCGGTTCGTTCAAATGCGTGCCACCAGATGGCGTGTATCTACATTTACAGTTATCGCAAGTAAGAAATATCCCAAAAATAATCACTTAAAATCGATAAACTATGCTTCTAACAACATGAGCAGTGCTTGAAATCTCGTGCGTGATTTCTTCACAGGTAACTTACAGCAATGCGCCAGTGATGCCATGCATGTGTAGCGTGCTCAATCCCGCACGAGGCCGGTGGAGGTCGGTTCGCTTTTACACGAGAGAATAACCAGCCTGAACCTACCTCCACCTACCTCCACCTTCCCGAGACTCACGCGGCGAACTGAACTGGCCCGAGGAAGGTGGAGGTCAGTTGTTTCGCTTTTACACGGGGAAAAATAACCGAACNAAGATATGATACGAAAGCTCTCGATGAGAGGAACACACTCCTATAAAAATTTTCAGTGAAAACCTGCAAATAAAAAAGTAGCCAAAAACATGACTTTACAAAATTCCTTCTATCAAAGGTGGATTTCGCCGGATTTTCTCGACTTTGATATCACCAGATAGCCAGGAAAATTTGCTATCACATATGTTAGGCTCAGTCTCCTACATCGCAACGGTTTGGAGATATTCAAGAAAAACTGCTGTCCATTTACTTTTTTCCATGAGTGTACATGAAGAGCATGTCAAGACACCCTCGCCACCCCAGGTTCTATGGGTTTGTGACATTGTTGCCACACCTTCAGTGTGTCATTTACATGCTTCTTCTCCAAGAAAATTGTACCTGTTTTTCGTGTTTGGTGAATTTCTTTGTTTATGATTATGTAATGTAATTAAGCTGTAATCCTTGGGACTTTCCTCATTTTCTGTGTCTATAAAGCACAGTGATCACAATGGACGATAAAAACAGTCAACTGGGGGTGTCTTTATTGCTTTTCTCAGAGGGGCCTGGATTGAAGCAATATGAAAATTCACAATGTCAGCTCGCCCTTAAGCCATACCGCAAGCTCGCCATAGGCCTCGCTAATCCAATGCTTTTGTGGCTTTTGCTGAAGATGAGTGGTAAAAGGAAAAGATTGCATCCATTTTTCTTCTGGTATGGAGCATGCGTAAATCGCAACGGTGGATCAGGTTCCCTACTTGCGATCACCGCAACCGAATCGCTAGTAGACCACAACGAAATCGCGACAATGGATCCCCCGCTTAAAGATAATGTATCATGACTTCATTGTTTACATTTGATGTTTGTAAACATGGATGTTTACATTATGTTATTTTGGACTTTTGGGACATGCCAACCCACCAAATTGAATACTTTCAGTATCAAAAGAATTTCTAGAGGGGCATACCACCAACAAATTACTCACAAGACAAAAGAAAAACTGGACATAAACAAACAAAATGTAAATAAACAATGATTTCGTGGCCCGCGAAAATATCCGTGATACATTATCTTTAACACATGCGAGCCTCAATTATATGGACCTGAAGACGGTATTTGCGAGGACTCTCTGTAGTTGTAAAGCTCCCAGTTAAACCGCGCTTCTCGTCTTTAGGCGACTACACGATCGGCGGGAACCCATGGGCAACTGCCAGCATACTAAAGAGACTTGGAGTGGAGATCTTTACCGTGGAAATAGGAACAGCGAAGAGTGTCAGGACACGTGCCATGATGGAAGCCGTATCGTCCAACGAGTACTTCCCCAGACACTACCCACATTTCTTAAAGATCAAGGACAAAGCAACTCTCGACTACTTGGTGAAAGAAGTCAAAGCCCGCCCGAAAGGTATGTGAATGGACCCTGTGAAAACCCTATGATCTCGGCAGATTTGGAAGGAAAGATTCTCTGAGTCAAATATCACGGGCACAGCTGTGCTACACCGTGTTCAACATCATTTTAACGGCATGATAACAGCGCTATTATAAAAATGGTGCCCGGAGTGGAGGGAAACATGTAGAGCGAAATGTCACCCCGAGAAAGCCATTGCGTTCGAGGGATGACATTTCGCTCTAGCGCCCGACACGACGGGCACCATTTTTTATATCCTACCGAAAGTCACCAGAGAAGTTTTCGTGGCGTTTATATTATATCGTCACTCAAATCCGCAGTGCGCCGCAACACGGCTGATGTAGGCCTATTGTCGATGCGGACGTAGGTGAACGCACAACACTGAACGAAGTAGGCCTATGCCACGGCAGATCGGCGCTGTTCGCTTGCTCATATCTTTGAAATTGTGAGCTAACTTGAGATAAGTTTGGGCCACTGTGTTACCGAAATTGCTATCAGTTACCTCATGCTGGCGAAGAACACCAAAACTGACACTACTGACTGGTATTTCGACGGTTTTGATGGCAAAACTGCCGTGTCAGTTGAAGCGAGGAACAAAATGGCGCCGTGGGGCCGTCACAACGGGAGCATTTTGCGGGAAAACATACCAACCGGAAATACTTTCCGGGCGAACATGCCAAAATGTTGACGGCTCACGTGACTGCTCTCGGCCAATCGCATTCCTGGAATCTTACTTGAGGTACGATATTTCGCAATGTCCGCTGAACAAAATGAAGGACTGGAGGTAAGTTTTATTTAATTGATTTCTGAAACATAACCACCCGTTTATCTTCGCACCCTTTGTAGAAAATCGGCCATTTTATGGCCTCGCTGGGGATGTAGACCTGACCAATTCATACCAGATCGGAGGTGAGGAGGCAAACGCAACGTCCTGGCCATGGGTGGTGACCATCCAAGGGACGCAGGTAGACTGGGTGAGTGCAGTCATTTGTTGGAAACCTACTTGGGCATTTCTTCGGCAGAAACTGGAAAATGCGAAATCACATTTGTAGTTACATCTTCAACACTGTGGTTCAGACTACCATGCAAAAATTCCTGGATATGCAGGAAACTACACTTGAAATTATAATGCAAAGCATTTCCAGTTAAATACCGACATGAAATAAAGAAAATTAAAAATCATCATTTTTGCACTGAGTGCTCCTCACTGATCTTATTTTTATGCCTATTTTCCAAGCCTCGTACAAGCCCACCAATGCATAAAACTATGCCACCTTAGTTTATTTGGAATCTACAAGACCTGATTGAGGAATAATGGGCAGGTGTAACATCATACGCAATGGCTGGACACCATTTTTTAGCCTTTGTTTAACCTTTGTTTCAGAAGATGTAATTCTGTTACCGTTCAGTAATTCCGTTACCGCACACTACGTCAGGAAAATGTCAATTTCTCTAATGTGGATTTCACATTTATTGATATCTTAAATTACAGCTACATGTAGGCGTCTTAGCTGTAATATCTACGGGAAAATACAACTTACCTCGACGCGAGTCCAGTTCATAAAAATTTTGTAAGTTCTAAAAATATCGTAATATAGTAGGGGTAGCATAATGGTGGATGGAACAGCTTAGGTATAATACAAGCTGTTCCATTTACCATTATGGTACGTACCCCTCTATATTACGGTATTATTAGAACTTAGAAGAAAAATTTTATGACATGGACTCGCGTCGAGGTAAGTTGGATTCTCCCGTAACTATTAGGGCAATGATAAATTCTTGAGGGTTTGGGGGGGATTTTTTTCAAATCGACGACTTTTCGCAGCAGTTTTCTGCCGTAATTCCGTTACCGACATATCAGGCAGCACTGCTCTTCCACCTTGTATAGTAGACTAGGTTTGAGCCCATCCAAAAATAGTTTGGGCTGATGCGAAACCCATACGACTGGTTTCATCCCAGTATTACATACTGTGAAGGGACTAGAGCTGAAATTATGACGAAATTTTGCTCTGATTGTAATTCCGTTACCGAAGAATTACCCACTTACATGGTGCATTGATTCCCGGACACCTTATTGACCAGGCGACAGATCGAACAACTCTAAAGCCGCTTTTTTTCACCAAGCCAGGGCGTGAACTCTTAAGCCGGGGAGATACTGGCGCGTACACCACGCGTCGTGCAGGCGTTCCACCAATCAGATTCTTCAGTAGGTGCTTCGGTCCGTGTTACTGCCTCCCTGATTGGTTGAACGCATTTAGCAGTCTAGTAATCAGACTAAATTTGACTGGCTAAAAATCAGACTTCCTTCACCTTTTATGGTGCAATACATATAGCTGGGGCCTCCTCTTGACCGAATACACAGCACACACCCCTTGGAACCCAGTTCAGGGAGTTACTAAGAAGCCGGGAAAACTACAATACTTTTACCTACTGTACATGTACTTGTACAGTTTGTCACCGCAAAGGCAAAGGCAACGGTAATTTTTCTCACCAGGTATGTTTGTCCCTCTCCACCCTAAAGGAGCACGGTATTGGATTTCAAATGCGTTATTTGACTGCCGACGTAGAGGGAGCCACCTAGCGGCAGTAAGACAAACTACAAAAATACATTACAAAATGTACGCCGTAAATCGGGTCAATTCGCCGACAGTGTAGTTAGTCCCTGGGTTGGAGAGTAGCGCGTTGGCGCCGGCTGTCGGGGAAAGGTGGCAATACCGTGCTCCTTTAAACTCCCCCCTCCTTTTTGCAGTTTAGGCTGTCGTAGTGTCCTGACTGCCTGAGGCTGTGAGGAATCATTCTGAGGCTACATGTATATACCTCTGTATTATGCTTGTAATCGTATTCTTTCAGGATGATTTTATGTGCACTGGTACCTTGATTTCCGATCAGTGGGTCTTGACAGCTGGTAAATGTGTCCAGAACAACAACAACCCTCTTGTAGTGAGATCAGGTGCGACACTAGGGTGATACCAAACTTGACGCTAGGTGACGATATCTGAGAATATCACCACTAGTATCGGCGCTAGGTTTCCATCTTGAAAAGTAGTGCGAGCACGGAGCGAACAGTAGAAATTCTTCCAATTGTGAAGCGGTTACCCATCACGTCATTTTCTACGCTTACATATAGATCTGTCGTAGATGGGTGTACAAGGTATAGAGCCGATCCACATCGGTAGAGTAAATATAAAGTAGCTGTTTCATTTCCGACAAGATAAATATTACCGGTACTTTCTGCCAAAAATAGCAACATTTTGAAAAAGAAGTTCGAGTCACGTGATGGCAGCCCCGCCGACGATGACGTCAAGATTTTCAAGATGGCGATCTAGCGTCAATGGCAGTGTTAAAATTTTCTTCCAAGTATGAAAAAAATTCAACGCTGCGTGGAGTATGGGGTGATACCTCTAACTCTGCTTCAACAAATTAATAGTAGGCAAACTCACTTACCACATACTTTTTTCCTGCGAGGGCAAAATTCCAATTTTACCATCATAATGTACGTGTAGCTAGGGTTGAGAGGGTAAAATTCCCTGTAGACATCACGGAAAACGTGTTTTCATGCAGATTTTAGCCGGTCAAGGACGCAAAACGCAAAAGTGGTGTGTTCCCTTCATCGCGAAAAAAATGGCTACGGTCCTGTTTCCCTGTTCCTGTATTGGAATGCTACATAAATTATGAGCAGCGACTCTGAAGGGGATTTGTCTTCCTCTGCATCAGATGATGACAATGCCCTGCTTTTACTTTAGTGCTGCGTCATCGCCGTCGTGGCTTGGCAGCAGCATCTCGCAAAACATGGACAAGGCGCTGGGTAACGAGGAGGGAAGGTCAAGGTGCCGCTAATCTGGTGAAAGACCCGGACACCTTCAGCATGTTCAGAGTCGCTAGTATCCGAAACGTGTTCACTAGGCGCTGCAAATTTGGAAGTAATCCCGTAGTGATGAGTAGTTGGTTGTGGGCATGCCCTGTACACAAAGGGCCGTAAGCAGGAAGCTTTCGTCTAGCATACACGGGAACTTCCTGCCAGGCGAGGCGAAAACATCAAACAGGACAGATATTGGCCACAGCGCCTCGAATGACGAAAATCGTGCGTGAATCACACCGCACACGAGAGCTTGCTCCTTTCCCCCACGAATGTATCGCAAGCCGTCCCTGCCATAAATCGACCGTGCTGTAATTATTTACTACCATGCTAGTAAACATTTTCTACCATGGTAGTTAATATTTTGTAGCATGGTAGTAAATAATTCTTACCTAGGTAAGGATTATTTACTACCATGCTAGTATTTAATTCTTACCTCGGTAATAATTCGAATTATTACCTAGGTAAGAATTAAATACTACCATGGTAGTAAATCATTATTACATAGGTAAGAATTAAATACTACCACATGGTAGTAAATAATTATTACCTAGGTAAGAATTAAATACTACCATGGTAGTAATGATTTATTACCTAGGGAAGAATTATTTACTACCATGGTAGAAAATATTTACTAGCATGGTAGTACATAATTACAGCATAGTCGATTTATGGCAGGGACGGCTTGCGATACAAATGAACTTTTCCGAAAGCAGCAAGCTCTCGTAGGGCGCGCGACGTCCGTGGAAGATACGAGGACGGTGCGGTGCGTGCATGACGCTGCATGTGGTACGCGGATGATGCGCGACCCGGAAGGGACGTCAATTGTGCAACCTACCTTAGGTCCTTGGATATATATTAGAAGCAAGCGGTTGCGTTTTTGTACCTCTCTATATTGTGCTTCATCAGCAGCTTCTTCTCCTTCAGCCTCCTCCCCGCTAACGTTCGACATGGCGATCGTAGAACAGTCGTATGCATCTGGCAGACTGCCAAGTGACGTAGCGCTTTTGAAACTATCGCAGCCAATGACAACAGGACCATACGTAACTCCTGTTCGTCTTCCGGACAGCTTCGACGAACTCGGTTGGTATTTTTTATCGTCCATTTTGTAATCGTGTAGTCGTCATATTCACCTGACAAATGATGTTAGATGCCGCGAGTGATATCATCACTTCAGAGCAAGCAGTGAACCTCCACAGCAGTCGAGGTTGACAATTTCCGGTCGTCAGTTCCACGATTGAACCCATTTAGGCCATTTTGTTTCGTTTTTCAAGAATATTGAAAAACGGACACAGGGGTTTGACGCGTGTGGGCCTCTGTTGTAAGTGGATTTGGCGCCCCTCCCCCTCCGCCCAAAATACCCGCCCAAGTAATTTGTACTTGAGAAAAAAGATTTTTTCTCGGGGGTGTGTCATTGACTACCGTTACCTTTAAAGGGCCTCTAGAGGCAGTTTTTTTGTGAATATTGATATGATTATAACACACAATTGTTGGCATGAGGATCCAACTTGGCCATCATTTTTGAAGTAAAATTTTATCAATGTCAACATTTGATGCAGAGTTCATGAGTTCATGGTTACTAGCGCCACCTGTAGTGTTGTGGCAGTACTGATAGTAGCCTAATAGCGAACTGCCTCTAGAGGCCCTTTAAGAGAGCTATAAGTCAGTCATATGATCTCATTCAGTTACTTCTAAGTTCACAAACACGAATTTGTATGTGTCTTGCAAGCTTTAATGACGGGCGAATTTTTCCAGACGATAAATTTGGTGATTTTGCCGTTACAACCGGATGGAATGTCACCACGGGTATGCCGAGACTGATTCAGGCCGCGATCCCTATCGTGCAAGATCGCAACTGCAGAGGAAGCGCTCCCAGTGCCGGATACTGTGCCGGTGAGTGTAAAATTTCATGATCTTTCCCGAATGAACTAGTGAATAAAGCACCATCACAAACAAGTTTATTCTTGCGTAAAATGATACATTTTGAGGGATTAATTCCCCACCATTGCAATAATGTTTTCTGCATTAACATCACGACGTGAACCTTGACACCACCAGGCTTGTATCAACTTTTCTTCCGAAGGATTTCAGGATGTGAAACATTGAATTGCTTTCTTCGTTTCCTCCCGTCATCAACAACATGACCTTCGCCCTCCTAACAACATCTTAACTTCCAAGTGTTGTGACATCGCTCCAGCCTATGACTACGCTTGCAACAACATCTTGACTTCCAAGTGTTGTGACATCGCTCCACCCTATGACTACGCTTGCAACATCTTGACTTCCAAGTGTTGTGACATCGCTCCACCCTATGACTACGCTTGCAACAACATCTTGACTTCCAAGAGTTGTGACATAGCTCCACCCTATGACTACGCTCGCAACATCTTGACTTCCAAGGGTTGTGACATAGCTCCACCCTATGACGACGCTTGCAACAACATCTTGACTTCCAAGGGTTGTGACATAGCTCGACCCTATGACTACGCTTGCAACAACATCTTGACTTCCAAGGGTTGTGACATCGCTCCACCCCATGACTACGCTTGCAACAACATCTTGACTTCCAAGGGTTGTGACATCGCTCCGCCCTATGACTACGCTTGCAACAACATCTTGACTTCCAAGGGTTGTGACATCGCTCCACCCTATGACTACGCTTGCAACAGCATCTTGACTTCCGAGGGTTGTGACATCGCTCCGCCCTATGACTACGCTTGCACAAACCCTTGACGATCTTCGCTGTGGTAAGACGTTTCCAATCGGATGTTCCTGTTCGTGGACTGACTCCCGCTGTTAGTTTTATAATACATGTAATTCTTTTTCATCGTAGATCGTTAACATTTGCAATAAATCTGGATGTTTCTAAATACCACATCAGTATTTCTGTACACCTACCTTCTCTGTTTTAGAAAGTTTTCACTATTGTTCAACAGCATAGTTCATGCGAGTTGTGGGTTAATCGCAATTGATAGAATGGCTGGACAATCCTCGTCCCGAATACTTTCCAACCACAAAATATATAGCGGTTGTTTTAATTGGCTTGTTGCCGACCTGGAGCGAGGTTGGTTAACAAGTGTCCTGATTGGTGCACGGCAACTCGAGGTGCGAGGGAAACACAAATCCTGGCGAAGTTCTCCTCATACGCATCCTGAGAATCCCAGGGCTTCGCGCTCGCTCACTCGCACTATGCCCTGAGGACATCCGCCCGATTTCGTGGGGTAACTGGCGAAAGAAAATATCCTTTCGCCCAATCAGCATCGTGTTCATGCAATGACGTCATTCATTAGAGCTGGGCCTCCACTTCGTGTTGTGAAGATGGGACAAATCACACTTCGATTCCCTGACAAACTCGCTGAATTTTTGACTATTCCTGAATTAACTTCGCGTCAAAATAGTTCTCACGGATTATGTAGATAATCACTACCAATCAATAGGTTCAAAACACGAAGGTATGATCCAGTTCATGTGTTTGGGGCAGCTGTCATTCGACAGCGTGCATAAATTATGGAATGAGATACAGTTCTATTTGCCTGGTGCCCGTTAACTCGTAACACCAGATCTGTGTGCAGACGTTGCAGCACTAGGCACGGTGTTTGGTATGTTACATCAAGTGGCGTGCCCCCACTGCAGTGCATGGATTATTCGTGAATTACCAATTGGCGAGTACACACGAGGGAACAGCCGTCTTCCCCACCGAAACGGGATGGATTTCCTCAGGGCATTGAGGGAGGGTACGACCGTAAATGACCTGAGATCTCAGGATGCCTCATACGAAGTATGAGGTAGTACAGACACATGTTAGGCCATGATGTCCTAACAACGCCAGCTGTAGGGTATTATGCATGTGTATGGCAGGGGACCATGACAGGGGCATCTACCAATAGACGTACATGTAGGCCTCTACCTCACTGCTGTACAACCTATCGTGGGCCTTGTGATATACACCGTGTAATGATCCGGCCGGGCGTTAGAGACGGATGGCCAGTATTTATTCAGATCATTTCTTCACTCTCACTAGGACTCAATACTGCCATCGATGGTCCCTGCCAGCCCGATCTGGGAAGTCCTCTGATGATCAGAACGAGGCCTGACCGCGACAGGAGAGAGGTCAGCTGGGTCCAAATCGGTAAGCCAGCTCCGACCCCATGTGTTTTTTTGTAGTTCGTATTGCTGCCGCAGGGTAGTTCCCTCTACGTCTGCAGTCAAAATACCTTCAGGAGATGGCATACCGTGCTCCTTTAAATGGCCACAAGAGGCAGGCAATGTTCATCGCCCTACTCCCCTCTTGCCTTTTAGGTGTTGCCTGGCAAAGTGATGGATGCACAGCAACTCATGGTAACTCCGCAAGGTTCAACCGCCTGGAACGCCACCTACAGTGGATCAGAAGTACCATGCAGTTATAAGATTCATCTCCGTCTGTCATATTATGCATTAGCTTTCACACTTTTTCGGAGAATTGTATATCCTAGAGTAAAATTAACCTAGATTAACGAAGTAGACCGCACTAATAAGGAATGTGTACCAACACCAGTTATTGGAAGTGCTAAACATTATGGCGAAACATTATATAAATTTTGGTTCCCGAAGCCACCGCTAGGGCTAGAAGGCTTCGGCTCTGGCTCCATTTTATTGCTAACGTCATTGTAACGGTCCGTTTTCTGGTAAAATTTCATTCTCCTCCGGTCTAAAAAGCGGCGATGATTTTGACCTTTTGTTACAGATCTGCAACACATAGAAACATTCACATCAAAAAACTTCCTCGGTGTCGCCATTCCACGCGATTCGGCATGTTCGATTACATTTAGCACCCACGTGGTTATTCTAAAAATAAAACGTGATGTCACCATCATGATCTATAAATAGACCCGCGACATTTTTTTGTCGCAAAGATGGCAGCCAGAGCCGAAGCCTTCTAGTCCTAGCGGTGGCTTTGGGAACCGAAATGCATTATATACAGAGGCATGCAGATTTTCATGGTACACGTTTCGCTTGTGGAGCTCAACAGCTGGACGTTCACGTGTGTGAATTCGTTAAGCTATTGTCTTTACTGTCTTCCACTGATAGGTTTTATGGCAAGGGACATAAACATTAAACCTGTTTCTTACCTGTTTTTAATCATGTACATGTACATGTATCCGTATAGTATCTATTGTCTGTGTCGTTGAGGACAAATGTGCAAAACCAGGACAGTACAGTTTACGAATATAGTGTATTTGGTTGTCGCTACTACATGTATGCGATCTCATCTTTGCGAATAAATTTCATGTCTACCGGTATTTCAATTTCATTCATCGATGCATAGGAAGCTGTTAGAAATATCAATCTACCTGGGTTTCCCAAACAAGGGTAAACATGACACACGGAAACACTGGCAGATTTTACACTGACCCGTGTAGGAGCGACAATTGCCCGAAAAAATGTCCAAGTGTGCTGTCCAAATAGTGTGCTACGAGGACATTCTGTTTCTTCGAACCGTTTTCCAGGGGGTCCCACGTTCCCGGCGAACATTCTTTCAGCCCCCCTTCAGAACTATTTCTAGTTAACTTTTGTTAGCCCGCTTGGCCGCTAGGCCCAGCAGGGCTTATGCTGTGGTTGGGGTCATTGAGTAGTGGTCTGTCGTGCGTTAGGACGTACGTACGTAAACTTTTGGTTTGTTAACGCTCTAGCGCCATTATTTTTTGATGAATCTTTTTGGTCTTCAGTGGGTGTGTACATAGGCCTAATATCTAGGTCGAGTTCGATTTTGAGCACGGTTGGATTCCTGGTTTGGCCTTCAGGGGGCGTTTTGTGACAAATTTCAAAGGGCTATATTTTGATAATGATTTGAGTTATCATGTTGAAACTTTGTACACTTGTACCTCTAAGTTACAGCAATGCACAGACAACATTTCGGTGAAATCTGATTCTTGACATTGCCACTAGGGGGCCAAAGCCCAAATCACCTAAAGTGATATTTCTCCCCAACTAGGAGACGGATCTTCGTCAAATTTTAATCATGGGTATATCTAATGAGGATACATAACATAATATTCCAGTTTTTAATTTGACCTACTTTTCAAGGTCACAGAGGTCAAAGTTCATCTGAATTACGAAGTTGGCACTTGTTGTAATGGTTTCAACTGTTCCTTTGAAACTTTGCACACATCTACCTCTAGGCTATAGCAATTACTCGCACACAAAATTTCGGCGAAATCTGATTCCACTAGGGGGTCAAACAAAATCATAAAGTGTTATTTATTTCGACTTTCTAACAAAGTGACGGATCTTCATCAACTTTTTATCTAATCATGATACATGACATTGGCATGTTTGTACTTAGATATTCCAACCACTATGCTGTCAAGCCAAGCGGGCACAGTGCCATTGGCACTTTTTTTTTCTTTTGCAGGGAACAGGTATCGTTGCCTGAGGAGTCAGAATCCAATGTATCATTACACTTGGCTAATTGTTTGATGATGGTTTATTCGTACAATAAGATAAAGCGTGACAAAAGCCCACTAGGTCCGAGGCACAGCATTATAGGCCCTGTGCAAAAATGACAACTAAAATGGTTGGCTTGTGGGAGCGGGACGAGAACTAACAAAAAAGAAAACCATGAGATTACCCGTGAGGCAAGGTGGAGGGCATAAAATGAAGGCCGCGGCTATTCTTACGACGATCTCTAATGCATTTTACATACGATGTACTACGTTATTTTTACGACGATACCAATCCTTTTGTAGCCTATAGCTCTAGCCCTAGCCCTAACCCTACCCCTACCCCTAACCTTCCCCTAGCCCTAATCCTAACCCTAACCCTCCCTAAACCCTAATCCCTAATCCTAAATCCCTAAAACCTCCCAAAAAAGCATCGTCGTAAAAATAAGCATCGTCGTAAGAATAGTCACTTCCTAAAGTGAAAGCGACCACACTGTTAGAAAAAAACAGAAAATTCTACAGAATAGTCTGTGCAGCAGAGTTTCAAGGACTTTCTGCAAATTTACAGAAAGGATTCAGGGTCAAAGGAATATTATGTCCCTCCTAGCTGTAACATAAAACGCAGGTCATTGGTTCAGATGCAATGCCTTTAACTAAAAAAGTGGCTCCTGGTCAATCTGCATTACATTTACATCCTCATTGAGCAGCAGACCTAATATACCCCGATATTTCCCATTCTATCGGGGTACAGATAAGGAGGAAGTTACGTAATCCAGGCAGATTAATGCCTCTGACTAAAGTAAGAAAATCCAACACAAAGATATGTGCAGTGTTTGTGAGTGTTACCAGCGGATGTTAAATTTGATGGTATATCAAATATGTGTTCGAATTTTTCAAATCGAGCAGAAAATAATGATTT